>JANAVB010020551.1:0-29745 GCA_029216955.1 Iris pallida | reverse complement strand
TTTGCCTAGGAGCAGTTGAAAAAATAGTGTACCAATGGAGCATATATGGGTAGGAGAAAGAGTTTTGGAGTGTGCTCTAGTGTAGATACCTGAGTATCAATAAGAAGGGGGCACCATAGAGTAGTATTTGCTTAGGTCAGGTCATCATATATGGAACTATATGGACAGTGGTACCATAACTTGTATGGGAACAAGTTGTTTGCAGGAAATCAGTAATCTCCTATAGGGTTGGACAGTTAGGACCTAGTAGTCAGTTCCTACAATAAGGATTGTCTAAGATATTGGACATGTGCACCAGTTATGCGTACTCCTAGTATACGACCATATTGCTAAATAATTGAACCTAGAAAACTAAATAGGTAGACAGTATGGTTGTGACTTCAAACACTCTTTTGAATTTATAATTCATAAAATAGGTAAGGGTATGGGTCAAGGTAAGTGTTAAGGTATTAGCGTAAAAGTTTGGATACCCTATTGAGGCTATTGGTGCTATAAGTGAATAGAGGTAACTGATAGGAACCATACCATGAGGAATTAGAGAGCCTCAAATACAATCTATTCAATATAAACCAAATAGAGTTAGGATTTGACCTAGAAACCCAATAATCTGAGTAGACAATAGTTTTTTATTTCAAACTATTTGTTGACATTGCAAATGTATAAAAATAGGTTACTTGGACCTCGATTCGGACTCTGACCCGTGCCACTAGCTCAGGACGACATGCGAGTACATTATCTAACAGTTTTTATACTTGATGACTTCTATGATTCAAGTTTATAGTTTTGTTTTACATTGATTCTTATTTTGATTCTCGACAATAATTAAACGGAGTAGTATGTATAGATTCGTTTAGAGTACATTATTTTTCTATTGGACTGGCTTACCCCTCTGGCATCACTTATATTTATCGGGCTGGTCTTATATATTGGATCCATTAGTACTAGTCGGGCGAAAAAAAATACTTTAGTAGACATATGAATATTCCCAAATCAGGAAGCACTTCCTCAGGTCTAATCTGGAATGATATCACTCGTGCACTCACGTGCGGGATGCCGTATTTATCCTAACCGTTCACATGTCAAAATCAGTATTTTAATACACTAGATGGGTGTTGTTTTTGTTTCTACTTCATACATTGCTGGTTACATATATTATTGTTTAATACTGATATCACATACTATTTCGTCATTATTACCATGCTCAACTACTTTTACCCGATGTTTCATTCCATGTTTCTATGCTTACCTGCCCTTCATGTATTTTATTACTATTATTATTTTATTGACTTTATTAATTATTGGAATTGTTGTTAGAGATGTATTCGTTCCATCCTGACTGGATAACATTTTTCAGACAATGAGCTTGAGGACAGGTGCCATAACCATTATAGAGCACAGAAGAACTATGGAGGGGACCCAACAGAAATATAGCTTGCCAAATTCTAGAAAGTAGCCTAGTTTAGATAATTGACAATTGGCCGGATTTGTCTTCGAATTTAGTTGTTTATTTGACATTTGGACCATGTAGTTAACTTTTAGAATTTGTTTATTTTCTTGAAATAAAGACTATTATTTTTTCATTATTTTCCATCATGCGATTATCTGCCTAGAGCTGTAATTAAGTATTTGAGTGATTATATGTTATTGTCCTCCCGAGTGGAGTTGAATATATTGTGTGGGTTATTCATCATATGATATTATACAACATTCTACTGCCGACACTGCGGCGTAGGCTGGGCGTGCCTACAACTCATGCCCAAATTTTGGGTGCAGGTCGTGACAGTCCTCCCCACCCTATGCACCTATCTATGTCATATGCACGGTACAGTAACTCTAATAATTGCTAAGTCTTTTAAATTGTATCTATATTAGCAGTTATACTTGTAGAACCGTTGAGCACCTCTAGAGGAAGGGTGAATAGAGTGTGTACGTGTGCAGCAAAATAAATCTCAGAATTAAAATTTTATATACTATGGCAAGTAAGAGCAAATAAAATATAAATAACATGCAATAGAGGTAAGAGTTAAGAATATCAAACTCAGTGACACAACGATATATACTTGTTTCCTTCGGAAAGGACGAATCAAGTCTCGAGTACTCCTGCTCGATGTTAATCCACTATGGCACAAGCTTTAACTAAGTACTTGCAACTCTTACAACACCGTGCTTGGGGAAAGTGCACGACCAACTTCACAACACCGTGCTTGGCGACGAGTGCACGACTGACTCCAGAAGACGATTTGAAAACTGAAACATTTTCTTGAATTTAGCCTCCGATACAACTCTTCACAACCAAACTCTAGATTAAACAGAAATTGCACTAGCATGGCTATGAGTAGTATAGGCTTGATTTGAAAGTATAGCTCATAGAAAATACTTTAAAATGAACAGAGAATAGAATGTACGAGTGGATGAGTGATTTGAAAATGTGAAATTTTTTCTCTATTTATAATGTTTTAGTAGACCGAATTCTGACAGAATTTGGGTAAAGTTCATATGAAGAAATCTCGCATTCGAACGTTGGATGCAGATTTAGAAGGAATTCAAAATTCTGTTGAAACAACCCTGACTGAACTCGGGCCGAATTGGGCCACATTCTGGCCAAGTTATGTCCGAGTTCTGTCAGAACTGTTTTAGGCCAAATGGTTGGGTTTTGGGCTAATTTGGAATGTACATTTTGGATATATATTTGTTGATAGGTAGGCTACGATTTTTGTGGACTGAGATTAGCTGAGCCAGTACCGATCCTGATCAACCTTACATATTTTTCCTAAACTTAATAAAAATAAAAATATAGAATAAATATGTAAAAACTTGATCTTGATTCTATTGCATTTGGTTCTTTATGACGGCGAGACCTTCGTATCTTGTAGCAGTAGTAGGTGCAGTCTTGAAACCTGTAAACCTATAGCAGTATGTATATTTTGCGTATCAACCAAAGTTGACGTTGATTATCAAAATCAGGTGTGATCATAATATGGCCAACAATCTTCCGCATTTTGATAATTGATAAACTTTTGAGCCTATACCAAAATATAACAAATATAATATTAAACTTTAAAATTTTACCTGACTTGTTTAAAAAAATCTTGAAAAATTATTTTAGTATGCTCATTCTACCCCTTTGTCATGTACTCAAAATACGGCTTCCTGTAATTTATGAATCGAACATCAACAAAGAAAAATAGAGTAATACCAAATATGACAAGTTAACGGCACAAGTAGTATTAAACTAGAACATCAGCAGTAGTAGTTATAAAAAGATGAACAACTAACATAAAAAGATAAAAGTGTTACTACAACTGAGAAATCCAAAGTGCATAATATATAATAAAAAATCACTACATAGAATCAAGTCCGAAAGCATATTAAGTAAAAAGTATCACTACATCTCAGATCATGATTAACCAGACAAATCTACACAAAATACTAGACCAAAACATATGATCAGCTATCAGCACCACCATGAGAAACATCAGGCTGAGCATCAGCATGCGGCTCGGTTAGATCAAAATAAGTTGTTATTCGGTAGAAGAAGGCGAATGCCGGATCATCCACAAGTCTCAGTCTGTCAAAAGCAAGGTGACGAAGGATAGTCGTCGAAATAGTAGGATAATAAGCCATCGTCCACTGGATGTCTGCCATAGCATTTCTCAAGACCTGGGCCTGCAAAATGTGGCAAAACTCAGCGTCACTAAAGCGAGTCAGATCGGCCTGACGCTGTTGTCCATGGAGAGTGAAAAAAAATGTCAAACCGTTGATAAATCTCGTCAATAGTATGACCCGAGGCTGCAGGGGCTGGAGCGTCTGTTAGAGCTGAGACTGGAGCAGGTCGAGGTGCAGGTAGAGCATCACAGGAGGGTGAGGGAACTTCCTAGACCTAAGAAGCTCTGAGGGTGTTCTAGAGATGGGAGAGGACTCTAAATCGATGTCAATTTCTAGAAGATGGCCGCCAGATGCATAGGATATAGGAGGTTACGGCCTGCCCTTCGACAGTTGATCATAAAGGATAGCATAGTCTTGGGAAAAGAAAAGGTAATCCCAAAGTGGATGTGATACATCACAGATAACTCTAAGAACGTAATCTCGTCATTGGATCCCGTCTTGGATAGAAGATATGAAATGATAATACGATGTAGCTCATAAAAGTTTTGGTTAAGGTTACATGCGTATAACCATTTTCGGGGAACCGAATCCGGATAACACAACGCACCTTGAAGGATTCAAGTGACATGCCGTCAGGATATTGAACCTTCATAATGTCGACGAGAGCATCACCAATGTCTGGCATTAGAAAATATTCTCTTAAGTCGGTAGAATTAAATTCAAATTTCTTTCCGCTGACAAATGAATGAATGCAGTCATCTGATTCTTGTAGGTTGCAAAAAAACATACGAATTGCATTATCGTGAATTACATTAAAAATTTCTAAAAAATTACGAAGTCCTAGGGTTTCAAATGTGACCGCATATTTCGAGAAAATGGTAAAGTTTATCATTTTACTCGGACAAATTTTCTGATACCGAAAATGATCAAACCAAAGAGTTGATCTCTTAGATGAAACAAAGAATGTCGGGTCATAATCATCATCATCATCAAGACGAGAGGGACTGAACATATTAATGGGTTCATATTTTGATGTGAAAGATGAGGCAGTGTCTAGTTTTCTTTCTCTTAAAAATTCTAGGAGCCATGATAAAATTGAGAAAGAAAAGTAAAATAAATATACCTGAAAAGAGATCCAAGATGGAATAGAATGCCTTCAGGGAGCCTTAGATCCAAGGAAATTCAAGTTGAGAGACTTGGGAAGTGGATTTATAGGATCTAGGGTTAGGGTTTCGGAGCTTTGGGCAACTGATTGGAAGGAAGAAGAAGATGAGGGCAGCTGTTCGCGCTGCTGGATATATAATATGTCCACACAGAGTTCGGCCACTTGTATTTTAGGTCATATTTGATTAATGAATGATAAAATAGCCTATAAACTTGTATTTTATTTATTTAATTAATATTCATTACCCTGGGTTAGCTATAGGGGCTAGATCCCAGCTAGCAGTAGTCCAAAGACACTTGGTACCGTGTCGCTTAGACTTTTACGCCTTGTTGACAAAAGGATCCTTTCGGCTTGTACCTAAAATAACTTCAATTAATAAAATGCTTAACCTTAAGTTTTTAAGTGTTTTCATTAATCATAATACATTACAACTCGAAAAATTCAAGTATGCCTAACTCTCGACACATATAGTTGAAACGCTCTTCGACTAGTAGTTTTTTGAATATGTCTGTCAGTTGATGATCTGTGTCAATGAACTCTATACTGATATTTCCGTCTTGCTGGTGATCACGCATAAAGTAATAATGTATTTCTATATGCTTAGTACATGAATGACATACTGGGTTCTTAGTCAAATTAATAGTACTAATGTTATTACAGTAAATAGAAATCTTAGTGTAGTGTAAATTATAGTCTTATAGTGTTTGCTTCATCCACAAAATCTGAGCACAGCAACGTCCTGTGGCGATATACTCAGCCTCAATTGTTGATAATAATACAGAATTTTGTTTCTTACTAAACCAAGAGACTAAAGCTTTTTTCTATAAAATGACACGTACAGCTTATACTTTTACGGTCTACCTTGCATCCAGCAAAATTAGCATCTGAGTAACTGATTAGGTCAAACGATGTACTTTTGGGATACCATAAGCCGACAGTAGAAGTTCCCTTAAGGTATCGAAAGATATGCTTAACGGAGCATAAATGTGATTCCTTAGGATTAGCTTGATATCGTGCACAGATGTAAACGCTAAACATTATATCAAGGTGACTAGCAGTTAAATAAAGTAAACTACCAACCATACCTTGATACTTATGGTGGTCGACTGGTTTGCCACTTTTATCAATATCAAGTCGTGTTGATGTTGCCATTAGCGTGCCGATGGGCTTTACGTTTTTGAAGTCATACTTCTTTAGTAAATTCTTCATGTACTTGGCTTGATTGATGAAGGTTTCCTGCGAGTGTTGTTTGTCTGAAGTCCTAGGAAGTAGTTGAGCTCTCCCATCATACTCATTTCAAACTCACTCTGCATACACTTAGCAAAATCTTGACAAAGTTTTTCATTACTAGAACCCAAAATTATGTTATCAACGTAAAACAAGTAAAATACTGTCAGCTGAAGTTTTGATAAGCAAAGTTGTATCAACCCTTCCTTTGAAAAACCATTTTCAAGTAGAAAAGTACTTAGGCGTTCATACCAAGCACGCGGTGCTTGTTTAAGTCCATAAATCGCCTTTCTAAGCTTGAAAACGTGATCAGGTTTTTAAAAATCCTCAAAACTAGGGGTTGCTTCATAAAAACCTTTTCTTTTAAAAACCTATTCAAAATGCACTTTTAACATCCATTTGAAAAAGCTTAAAATTATTAAAATATGCAAATGCACAAAACATGTGAATAGACTCTAGTCTAGCAACAGGAGCATATGTCTCGTCAAAATCAATCCCCTTCTTCTTGATTATAACATTGTGCCACTAAACGTGCTTTGTTGCGTAGAACATGTCCATCCTCACTTAGTTTATTTTGGAACACCCATTTGGTACCAATTATCGATTGACCAATAGGTTAGGAATAAGTTTCCAAACTTGGTTTCTCTCAAATTGATTAAGTTTCTCTTGCATGGTATCAATCCAAAACTCATCAGAAAAAGCATCTGCTACTGACTTAGGTTCTACTTGAGAAATGAAAGTTACGTTTGCTGCTATGTCTCTAGTAGAAGAGCGCGTACCTACTCCCTTGGATATATCACCTATTACAAGTGTCTCTAGATGGTCTGGCATAAATTTTATCTTCTTAGGTCGACTCTCCAGATAGCTCTCATTGGTAGCAGTATCTTCCGGTGCTTGGATTTGTTTCGTACATCCTCGTTATCATTGTCGTTATATCTATTACTGTTGAGCTCATCAAAGGAAACATTAATAGATTCTTTAACAATCATAGATCTTTTTTAAAAAATTCTATATCCCTTTCTCTTGGCAACATACCCAAGGAATATCACTTCGTCTGCCTTTGAGTCGAACTTACCCAAGTTGTCTTTGGTGTTCAAGATAAAACAGCGATAACTAAAAGCTTTAAAATAAAAAATGTTTAGAATTTTTCCAAACCATAATTTATAAGGGATTTTCTTTGATATAGGTCGAATTAACACCATATTCAAAATATGACATGTTGTACTTATAGCATCTGTCCAAAAATATTTAGAAAGATTATGCTGATTAAGCATGACTCTAGCCATATCGCTTAGAGTATGATTCTTCCGCTCCACAACACCATTTTGTAAAGGAGTTCTAGGATAAGAAAACTCATGATAATATTCGTATCATCACAAAAATTTTTGAAATCAGTATTTTCGAATTTGCCACCATGATCACTTCAGATTCGAGTAATCATGAAGCCTTTTCGTTTTGTACTTTTTTTAAAAAACTTTAAATTGAAAAATAACATCATTTTTATTAGATAAAAAGTAAATCCAAGTAAAATGAGAGAAAATATCAACTATAAAAAAAGCGTAGAGTTTACCACCAAGACTAGCAACTCTATTAGGACCAAATAAATCCATGTAAATTAACTGCAAAGGTCTAGAAGTGCTTGCAGCGTTAATAGATTTAAAGGATGACCTAGTTGCCTTGTTCTTTTTACAGTCAGAACATACCATATCTCTATTGAAAGAAATTTTTGGGAGTCCTTTTACCATCTTTTTAGTCGATAGTCATGATATAGTATCTATGTTTGCATGTCCTAGTCTCATATGCCATAGCCAGCTTTCATCTTGATTGGCTATTTGGCACTTACCTGCATTATTAGTACATTTTAGAAAGAAAACATAATTATTGTCTTCCCTTATCCCTTCATATACGGGATTACCAGTAGACATTTCATATATAGAATATTGTCTTTCACAAAATTGATAACATAACCATTATCTGCCAAATGACAACAGGTTATGTTTCAATTCGGTGACTAGACAAACGTCTTTTATTTCATGGTAGGGAGACATACCAACAGTACCAATTCCTATAATATTACCTCAAAGATTATTGCCAAAGGTGACATACTCTTCTCACTTCATCGATAGCGTAGCGAATAAAGATGCATCATCTGTCATGTGCCGCGAACATCCGCTATTGAATATCCACTTGCTTTTAGCATGAAAGGGTTGAGGGTCCACCTACAAAATGAGTAGATGTAACCTTTGGTACCAATTTCTTCAAGGGTCCAACATGATTAGTTTTTGGAATCCAAACAAGTACATTTGTGTCATCTAGCTTTCCAGCTCTATAGTACTGTGATATATGTCAATGTTCACCATAGTATGTGCATATAATTTTAGAAATAATGCTCTTTATTTCTGTGTTGACATGCTTCTTGTGTGTTCTTCTTGGAAACCTATATGTGAAATCATATTTGTGACGAACGTGTTGTTGTTGTACTTTCTTTGGTTTAGTCCTTTTTGGTGTATGCTTGGTTTAAGGACTAACCTTAGGCTGTGTAACAGGGGTGACCTGTTTGCCTAATTTAATCTCTAACTTTTTAGAGATGGCACAAGACTTTTCAAATTTTGTAATTATATCCGTGAGTCCTTGCTCAATGATTAGGTGCCTCTTCTTTTCTATGTCATAAAGTTCTTACACCTTGACATAGTCTCTTTCTTTTTGTTCTATAGTGAGGATAATCTCATGATAGTCCAATCTAATTTTGGTTATCTCCTCCGTGTTACCCGTAGTAGATGTCTCTTTAATATCTTCTAGAAGATTATACAATCTAGATACTTCGGTTGTGTATGATTTAATCTCTTTGTGAGACTTCTTATACTTGTCTAACACATTTTTGTGCTCTTCAAGTAATTCGCTAGAGGCATTTTCTAATTGATCGAATGTAAAATTGTCATAGAGAGGGTTTTCAGATACCTTATCATATGCCATGAGACAGACATTTGCACTGCTGTTGGGTATGTCCTCCTCCTCTGACTCATTAGCCTCACTTTCGTGCCAGATGCTAGTATTAGCATACTTTCGACGAGTTATAGCTTTTTTGCATTATCTCGAACGGTCATATGGTCTACTTTTCTTCGTTAGTGGATAGTCCTTCTTTATATGCCATGACTTCTTACACCCAAAGCAAATAGTTTCTTCATCGTTGCTATCGTAGATGTCTTTCTTTTTTCGGTTTGATCATGGTAAGGTCGTTTCCTACGATGATTACGGTGGCCTTTGGGTTCCAGTTCTTTGTTAGAGCCTGCAATACCTTCCTGATCTTCTCGTGATTGCTGTAATTCTTACCACGAGATTGTAGAGGATTGGTAATATCAAGGAAATGAGTGAACATCTGTGTAATTGACTCACTGGATTTTATCTTGAATGACTCATATTCTTGTATCAATCTACTGATTTTGGATTCCTTCACTTAGGAAATCCCTTTATGAGTTACCTCAAGAAGTCTGCAAATTTCATAAGATGTGCTACAAGTGGATACGCGATTAAACTCGATCTTGTCAATTACACAAAATAGTGCATTGATGGCTCGTGCATCAAGACTATCTTGTGTCTTCTCATGCTCAGTGTATTTGTCATGGGACTTGTCTACTACAATACCATCAATCACTGCTCTAGGTGATTTTTTGTAACCATCTATTACTATCAACCAAAGATCGAAGTCCAGTGATTTAATAAAGAAACTCATCCGTGTTTTCCAATAGGTATAATTCGTTCCATCAAATAGTAGGGGTCTATTTGTGGATTGCCCTTTACCGTTGAATATAGATTTAACGACTGCCATATATATACTCTCTAGATGGTTATGTATATGTATAACCTGCTCTGATACCAATTGTAGGACCGTTGAGCACCTCTAGACGAGGGTGAATAGAGTGTGTGTGTGTGTGTGCAGCAGAATAAATCTCATAATTAAAAATTTATATACTATGGCAAGTAAGAGCAAATAAAATATAAATAACTTGCAGTAGAGGTAAGAGTTAAGAAGATCAAACTCAGTGACACAGCAATATATACTGGATTCCCTCGTAGAGGACTAATCCAGTCTCGAGTACTCTTGTTCGATGTTAATCCACTATGGTGATGTACGTGTAGGCAACTCTAGAGGGGGTAAATAGAGTACTTGTGTCAATAATGAACAATTAAAAAAATTAACTCTATTCAATCCCAACTAGCAAATGATTAATCAGAGTATAAGTGCGAAAAGTAAATGAAGATCAGAGATCATACGCAAACACAGCAGTTTTTAACCTAGTTTCCCTCGTGAAGGACTAGTCCAGGACTGAGAACTCTAGCTCAGGATTGAAATCCACTATTTGTGAAATAGCTTTACAATCACATGCCTTTACTCAGAAGAGCACGCCAACTTCTTGAAAGATCGCTGAGGCAAAACTTATAATTTTCCAAGTGACTTCTTCGAGACTCTTGCACACAAACTTCTAATTGATTCGCACCGAGCACCTTGTAGGCTTGGGAAGTTTTATGGCTACTAGATTAGAAGAGTATAGCTCTTTAGGATGCATAGGCTATAGGAGTAGAAGAGAAGAGAAGATTGGATGATTTGAAATGGAAGAAAAGGGTGCCTATATATACTAGTTCTGGGAGGCAGAGTTCGGCCAGAACTCTGTCCAAAATATTCAAAATTTTGGCCATTGGACAACTTGCAATGAGCAATCCCTAAAAATTACCTCCTAAAAATCAGGGGACAGAGTTTGACCCGAACTCTGTGTGGGGGCAGAGTTTTGCCCGAACTCTGCCTCATTGGAAACAGAACGCTCATGGACAATTGTAGGGCTTTGGCAGTTTGGCTTTTTATTTATGGAGCTTTTGGTTATCTAGTCTATGGTTGAGGTACTCAGTGTGACTCAACATACAATAGCCTAGACTCAATAAAAGTATAAAAATACAGACTTCCGATGACAAGTTCCAGTAGTATTAGTCGAGCAGTCGTCGATGATGATTATCTGACTTGATATATGATAGTTGTCTGATTTGTAGCTTGATGACGATTTATATGTCGAGTTGGATCTTGCCAAATATCGATTTGTTAATTATCAAGATTAGGTTGACTGCGATCCAGTTTGGGTCAACAATCTCCCCTATTTTGATAATTGACAAAATTGTGATATTTGTGTGTCGCAACATTCATACCTGGACACATATATAGCTCTTCCGTAGATGGACATTTCGGCTTCCCCGTAAATAGAGAAGTCCCGATACAAGTACTAGTCCAAACAATATAACACATAGCACAAGTATTTAAGCAAAATGGTTAAGCAAATATCACATATTCTCCCCCTTTGGTATTTAACAAAATGAAATATAAGCTCTTCCGTAAAAAATAACCATGGAGAAAATATGCAATCACACAACCAAGGCTCAAATCCAAAGTAAGAGATAACTAGCAAATAATCCAAACAGAAGCTACATAAGCATAAAGTAGTACAAAGGAAAGTGTTCAACTACATAACAACGGAATGAAACTACAAAGTGCATAAACAAAATAAACCCTAAGCATCAGCAGCAGCATCATAAAAGGGACCATGGCCATCACGGAGCACGGAAAGGTCCAGTAGAATCAGATAGGCCGCTGGCAGAGCAACGAGGATCAACTAACACTGCATCCGGTTCCAAATACCTCCTGACCCAAGTATCGTCGATACGGTAACCTTCGCGAGAAGGGTCCCATACCATGGGGTAAGACACTGTAGGATGAGTAGCCAGGGAGTGTAAGCCCCCTGAATTTTCGGGATTTATTTTTGAACTTCCTAAATAATTTATTCTCGATAATTCATTCTATTTAAATTAATTTTGATCATTAAATGCTCTTTACCGTGACTTGGAATTTTAGAGCATCAGGGATGCCAGTCTCTGGAAACTTCCTTCTTGAAGTTTGTAGTAGACGAGATTATCTTCACAGTGATATTTCGTGTCCTACTCGAACTTGTTCCCTTGTACTCTTTTTGCTTCGCGTAAGTTTGGGTCAATTTAGACCATTTAATTATTAATTGAATTCCCACTCTTTTTCTGGATCATCATATGCACGTTACCATGACTTTTAATTTAGGAGCACCAGACTAGTCTTTTCCTTGGAACCAACTTCTCATGAATGATCTACTCGAGACACACTTCACCCATGACCTTCGTGTCCCACTCAGACACTCCATTTTGTGCTCCATTTCTTTCGTACAACGTTCAGTTCAATTTAGGCCAATTAATTATCTACTGTAAAACCTGATTTAATTTCCCATTTAATTTTGGGACCCGACATCGACCCAACCTAGTCGACCCCAAATATGGACATAGCCCACACGAAGCCTACTACCCGTATGACGCTTCTGTCCCATTTCTTTGAGCCCCCACATGCTACTTATTTACCCATGATCATAAACATCTATTTTTAATTCAAATATTACACCATGTCCATTTTGGCCCAACCCGGCTCCACTGAACCCAACCCCAGCTCCATGTTACCCTCCATCATGACTGCCCATACACCCCACTGATATTTTTCCTCTACTCTAAAATATCTCTCTAAATATCTAATTCTCTCTCTCTTTGTATATATATATATATATATAGAGAGAGAGAGGATGAGGGAGGTGAGGTGCCACCCTATGGAGGGTGTCTACTTGTTATCCCCCACATGCTATCATCATGCACCCATGTGCTTGATGATAGCATGGGGGTGTGACAAGTAGACACCCTCCCATGAGGTGGCACCCTACCTCCCTTATTCTCTCTCTCTCTCTCTCTCTCTCTCTCTATATATATATATATATATATATATAATATATAATATATATAATATTGTCGCTCTCTCTCTCTCTCTCTCACATCACTCACCCCTCTCTCTTTACAGCACACACAACCCCCCTCCTGCTCACGAATAGCCCCCCCTCTCTTCTATAATATCTCTATTCCCTCTCTCTCTCTCTCTCACTTTCTATATAATTATATATACACACACAAAAAAAAATCTCTGTCTATTAATATCTCCCACACTCCACCTCACCCTATCATCATAGCTCACCCCCCATGTGGCCGAGCACACCCTCCCCATCTCTCTATTCCATTCCCTCTCTCCTCTCTCATTTAATAATACACACATACATATTTCTTTCTCTCTCTTCTCTAACACACAACCACTCCTTCCTCTCATCTCTCTCCTTCCTCCTAATCACAGCAGCCCCCTCCATTGCCCGAGCTCACCATCTCCTCCTCCCCGACTTCATCTCCTCCTCTTCCTTCCGAACTCACTAACTCTTCTTCCTCCCTAGCTCGTCAAACCGACCACCATCACCTTCACCATCATCTTTCCAACACCACCATCAACTACACTACCAACACTACCGTGACCACCACCCTCGACCTGCCGCCATGCCATCGCGCCTTCGTCGTACCCGGCTAGGCCGGCCCCACAAAACAGCAGCTGCGGCAGCAGCACAAAGCAGCAGCACCCTGGCAGCCGCGCGCGCGCCCTGGCCACCGCCGCCGTCGGCGAGCCCCTCCACGGCCGGGCGCGGGCTGGGCGACCTTCCCATGGCGGCCACCGTCCTCCGGGATGTGCCGCCTAGGCGTTTCGTGCGTTTGGCACGGGTTCCCGCTGTGACGCGCGCGGGAACGAAACACAAAATTTGTACCCGGGACAGCGACTTCGCACGCGTTTTTCGGAAAATTCGACCTTGGATCCGCGAACTCCTTACTCCGTCGCAATCTTGGTATATAGCACTTCACTCCCCTCAATTTTTGTCCGTTAATTTCGTCGTTTGATACTGTAATGCCTGTGGTTCGTATTACGTATTTCTGGAATACGTGTACGTATTTATTCTTGTATTACATGATTTTCTTGCTTAATTTCCTCCATGGGCTTGGTTTATTCTTGGTTTAGGTTGGCTTGGTTCAGTTTGGGATTGCTCTTGGTTCATCATGAACCAAGGGGTGAACCCCCTACCTACCTACCACCACCACTACCATTTATTAACCCTTCTCTTTTCTCTCTCTTCATTTATCATCTTCTCCACCATTACTTCCTTACCTACCAGAGAGAGAAAGAGAGAGGTCTAGGCAAGTGCAACTTGCTTCATGGAGGAACTCTAATTTTATTGCTTCATTCTCTTCCTTACAGTATTTTAACTTACTTTAGAACTTGGCATTTTCACTTTCCATAGCTAGATTCTTCTAGATCTAAGTTTACTTTATTTTCAGATTTTTTGGGTTTTGATCTACTTAATCCTGTTATTTCTGAGTTTTGAGGGTTCTATGTTGTAGAGAATCTCGTTCTACCCCATTTTGACCTATAGAAGTTCGGATTTGGGCTCCGGATGATAGAGTTATGCAGCTTGGAAGCCATGGCTTATGGTGTACTTCTTCTCGGAAATTTGGAGAAGAAGCACAGTCCCGAGCCGCATGGTAGCACTTGACCGCATGAACATTCATGCGGCAAGTCAGTTCCAACCGCATGCGCTATTGCCTTGACTTGACCGCATGAATATTTCATGCGGCAAGTGTTCTTCTAGCCGCATGGACTCTTCTCCACTTAGCCGCATATGCGCCCTTGCCTTTCCTGGCCACATGAACTTGTACTTCTTACTAGCCGCATGAGCCCTTGAACTGACCTGGCCGCATGAGCTCCTAACCGAGCCGCATGCTCCCCCTTCATATCCTGGCCGCATAGGCGTATAACCTGTCTGGCCGCATAAGGCCTTGCTCCCGAGCCGCATATGCATCAGCACCCTTGGCCGCATGAGACTAAGTTCATTATCAGCCGCATAAGCATTCACCTTGATCCAGCCGCATGGGGCTCATCTTGGTTGAGCCGCATGGACTCATTTTCGCCAGCCGCAGGAGTACCCTTGCCCTCCTGGCCGCATGTGTCTTGCCCTTCTCTTGGCCGCATGAGTTCGATTTATTCCAGCCGCATGAGAATCCCTCTCCTGCGAGCCGTATGGGTCCTTAGTTCCCCCGACCCGCATGAATCTCTTCCCAGCCGCATGAACCCGACTCCTTCCCCAGCCGCATGAGATCCATCCTGACCGCATGTGCCTTAGCCGCATGGCTCTTCTATAGCCCTGTATATTGATATTTTATTAGATATTTAACGTCCATTTTATATCCTTACGCCTTTTGTCCTGAACTTGAAAATCATGAATTCATTTGATATGTTTGGAATTGATAATTGAGCATGACGTGATAGTGACCCGTAGTGGTACACTCCTGACATAATAACCTGACATGACCTGATAGTGGCCCGTCGTGGCGCACTCCTGACTAGTACACTTGATTTGATAAACCTGACATGATATATCTGATAAGCTGTTGCGACGGCTACCTGACATGACATGACCGGTATAATTAACCTGGACACCGTATTGTGCTTGTACAAATAATCCAGTCCTGTCTTGCATCATGTCTAGGAGGGGACTCCTGAGTACCACGGTCAGGAGTACCTATTGAAATGGACTAAGGCTAATAACTAGATTAATACACTAGTCATAAAGAGATCTTCCAGCTACAGGCAATCCCGTTACCTTGGCACGCCTTGGGATCTGTAGCCTGCCGTTGAGTAGGGCACATTTCCAGCACACTGTCATGTGTTGCACCCTTCAAGCTACCTAAGGGTACATGCGTTTCCTGGACGATGTACCCACCTGAATTCAACCTTAATCTTTCAACCCGGGTAACCTGTATGGACTGCAGGGCTTGTGGTTGTGGAAGATTCTTACTGCATCTTGTTAGTAGTTAGGCTTGTGACAACCCTAGTTTGTTAAAGTATCAAGCCGTAATTCTTGCTTGGCCGTGAAATGATTGGATGGAGTCTAACCTGTCTAGTCTTGCCCTGATCTTGTTCCATGTTACTGCATGACCGAAATGCCTGTATTTATTTTATTGATAAATGGTGAGAATTCCAAGTTCTGTTCAGATGAAGGGTTACAACCCCGATCCTTGTTTGGTTTACGGGTTGTAACCTGGTTATCTGAATAGTTCCATGGTTATCTCGTCGTATATCATCCTGATGTATTTCTTTATTTCCAGTTCTTACTTTTATTTATATCTTGTGCTGATTGCTGGTTTTAGTTCCTAAGTGAAGCTTCCTTTGTGGTACTTGCTCTTTCTGGGGTCTGATCCAGCTGGTTTTGTGTGGCCAGATTTCGGAGCAGCTCCAGAGGATCTACCGACCTTCCAGCCAGATGGTGGCCACTAGACGGAACCCTGGCAACGAGTGGGTTTATTTTTGATCTCTCACTTTATTGTAAAAATATTCTTTTGAGGCGTTTAGCCGGCGAGCACCTGTTTAGCTCGATTGCACTTTACTTACTGTCTGCCTACGGGTTGTAACATGATTGACAGATCCTAGGGTTGATCATATATGACTAAATTCTTGCTAGTCCTAACATTTTGTAACGACTAGCTTCATGATCAGCTGAATATGTAATGTTTGGGACGCCTTACTATTGTATATTTAATGATCATACTTCTTGTAACCTTTTACTTACTTGCTTGTGATTGAGACACTAGGCTTGTTCATGACCATAAGAGACTGTTGGCTTGTAGATAAACCCTCATGTATCTAGACAGCCGTGACCGTATAGCGAGATGGATTCCATTTCATATACGTAGCTGGCTATGTCTGCCCCCGCTCTCCAGTATTCTGGTTCTGGGGCGTGACATGGTTTAAGTGGTGGCCCATGCAGGTCTTGTAAATCAAGATATGTGAGGGTTTACCGAATAGATGTCTCAATCAGTATTCGTCCTTGATCTCTGCTCGTATCTTCTGAATCCCTGGATTCTTGTCCTGATCATATGCTTGTATCATTGGTCTATCCTGGTCCTTCCTTATTGTTCCCCATGTTGTCTTCTTCAGCGACATCGTTCCTGGACTTGCAGGTCAGCAAGACGGAGCACCTCCCGTGGACCAGCAGCAACCCGGAGATCAAGCCCAGCATTCCGGAGTAGCCTCCAGAGTCGTGCCTTCTGATGGAGAGCCACCAATTCAGCCAGTTCAGCCTGCCGAGCCTGATGATGGCACTTTGGTAGGTCTCGTCAGGACCTTGATAGCTTTCCAAGATCGTCGTGGAGATGCCTTGCACTAGGCAGTGACGGATGCTTTGACCAGAGGAGGTCATCAGGGTAACAGCGCGGCCAACAGCTTCAAGCGCTTGAACTCTCCTTTCTTTGACGGTAGTGAAGATGCTATCGCAGCAGATGCATGACTTCAGGACACAGAGGTGATTCTAGAAGCAGTCAGGACCCCAGAGAACGAGAAGGTGGCCGTTGTGCGCCTGCAGTTGTTAGATCTTGCCCGCAGCTGGTGGACAGCTAGCGCAGACCGTTGGGTTAGCAGCACCCATTGCTTGGGCAGTATTCAGAAAGAGATTCCAGACCAAGTATTTCGATGCCGTGGCTCGGTATGATCTGTAGACGAGGTTCACCAATCTGAAGCAGATGGGCAGGACGGTCGACGGATATGCGGTCGAGTTTTCCAGACTCAGTCGGTTTGCTTCCACCTTGGTGGCAACCGAGTATGATAGAGTCCAGCAGTTCCAGCAGGGACTTCACTTGGAGATCTTGTTAGCAGTTGAGCAGTTTGAGCATCAGACTTTTGATGCAGTCTTGAGAGCAGCCCGGAGGCATGAGTATACCTCCCAGAGGATTGTGGATAGGGCCGGAGGTCGGAAGAGATCTCACGGCCAGATGAATCAGTCTTCAGCACCAGCCCCAACAGCCAGGGCTTTGACTATTGGAGCTCCGAGGCGAGCGGCCTCAGTAACGTCGGTTCAGCATTCTACTCCGATGCACCCTCAGCAGCAGAAGCAGAAGCAATCTTCTGCAGTGGGTTATTCTCATTGTGGGAAGCCAGGCCATGTAGTGGCAGAATATCGCAGGGCACAAAGATTGTGCCTGGCTTGTGGAGTACCAGATCATAGGGTTGGATCCTGCCCGAATAGGGGTGGTTCATCATCGTCCAACCTTTTTAGCTCTTCGGTGAGAGGACCAGCTCCGGTCCAGCAGCAGCAGTATCCATTGCCGAGGCCCTTGCCGCCTCAGACCCAAGTGTTCCAGCAGCAGAACCCCCAGCAGTATGCACAAGTCCAAGCCCAGAGTCAGAGCAGGCAGCGAGGATTTCAGCAGAGGGGACCAGTACCCCGAGGGCACGGTCAGGCTATGGTGATGACCGTGGACGAAGGATTGCCACCAGAAGAGGTAGTGGCAGGTACTATTCTCGTCAACTCCTTTCCAGCTTCAGCTTTATTTGATTCTGGTACATCGTATTCATTTATGTCTGCACGATTCGTGACACGGGTAGGATTAGAGCCCGTGTCATTATCAGTAAGGCTTAATATACTTATTGGTAACAGACTTGTGGGAGTAGATAGAGTGTTTTCCTCGTGTCGAATCGTAATTAGCGGTAGAGAATTCCCCGCTAGATTGATAGAGTTCCCGATGGCCGATTATGATGTGGTCTTAGGGATGGATTGGATGAGGAACCAGTATGCTAGAATAGGGGTTGTTTTTAGCATTCCAGGAGAGCCAGAGTTTTTATTTTCCAGAGGCGCAGTTGAGTCATCTCCTCCGATATTGCGGATGGCAGTAGCAGCAGTTCAGTTGCCCAGGATAGTCGAGGAGTTTCCAGATGTTTTACCTGAAGAGCTTCCAGGTATGCCTCCAGAACGGGAGATCGAGTTCACCATAGACTTAATTCCCGGGACAGCCCCAGTATCAGAGAGAGTCTACAGGATGGCGCCATCAGAGCAAGAGATGTTATATAAGATGATTGAAGAACTCAGAACCAAGGGATTCATTCGTGCTAGTGGATCGCCTTGGGCAGCCCCGATGCTTCTTGTGAAAAAGAAGGATGGTACGTCCAGGTTATGTGTTGATTATCGTACCTTGAACTCAGTGACAATCAAGAACAGATACCCTCTTCCGAGGATAGATGACTTGTTTGATCAACTCAAGGGGGCTTCAGTATTCTCGAAGATTGATTTACGCTCAGGTTATCATCAGATCAGAGTCAGAGAGCAGGACATCCCGAAGACAGCTTTTAGATCGAGATATGGGCATTAGGAGTTCCTTGTTATGCCTTTTGGAGCAACCAATGCGCCGGCAGTATTCATGGACCTCATGAATCGCATCTTCATGCCTTACTTGGATCAGTTTGTGATTGTGTTCTTGGATGACATCCTGATCTACAGCAAGAGTGAGGTGGAGCATGAGCAGCATCTCCGTATAGTTCTTCAGATCCTCAGAGAGCACCAGTTATATGCCAAGTTCAGTAAATGCGAGTTCTGGCTCGATCGCATTTTGTACTTGGGTTATATTATCAACTAGGAGGAGTAGAAGTGGATCCCCAGAAGATTGTAGCTATTGAGTCATGGCCAGTGCCCAGCACAGTTGCAGAGGTTCGTAGTTTTTTTGGATTGGCCGGCTACTACCGGCGGTTCGTTTCAGATTTTGCTCGAATTTCAGCGCCTTTGACCCAGTTGACCCACAAGGATGCACAGTTTGCTTGGACAGCAGAGTGTCAGAGTTCTTTGGAGCAGTTGAAGCGAGGCCTGATAACAGCTCCTATTCTCACGCTTCCAGATGGGACCAAAGGATTCTCAGTGTACTGTGATGCTTCAGACAGAGGTTTAGGATGTGTTCTGATGCAGCATGGGAAGGTAATAGCTTATGCGTCACGAGAACTTCGTGATCATGAGAGGAATTACCCAACCCCTGACTTGGAGCTGGCAGCAGTGGTGTTTGCACTTAAGTTGTGGAGGCACTACTTGTATGGAGACAGGATGGAGATCTTCACCGACCACAAGAGCCTGAAGTATGTTTTCACCCAGAAGGATCTTAACATGCGTCAGAGAAGGTGGCTAGAGCTTCTTATGGATTATGATGTCAACCTACAGTATCATCCTGGGAAGGCCAATGTTGTTGCGGATGCATTGAGCAGGAGAGCAGGAGTTTATTTTCTAACAGCGCAACCAGAGCTGTTAACAGATCTTCAGAAGATGGGTATTGAAGTTGTTCTCCCTTTCAGTGTGGCCTTGATGGCCAGTATGCAAGTTCAGTCCGCTATAGTCGAGAGGATCCGGATGGCGCAGTCGGCAGATTCCAAGCTTCAGTTACTCAGAGCAGAGTGTGAGGCAGGACGAAGACCAGAGTTATGCATTCATGAGGATGGTACATTTCGACATGGTAAGCGTCTTTGTGTACCCAGCGGAGATATCCGGCAGGAGATCATGTCAGAAGCGCACAGTTCGCAGTATTCCATCCATCTCGGCAGTACGAAGATGTACCGTGATATCCGACAGCATTTCTGGTGGAATGGAATAAAGCGGAAGATAGCTCGGTTTGTCTCTCAGTGTTTGGTTTGCCAACAAGTTAAAGCCGAACATCAGAGACCGGCTGGACTTCTTCAGCCCTTACCGATTCCAGAATGGAAGTGGGAGCATGTGACCATGGATTTTGTGACTGGACTACCTAGATCCCCAGCTGGAAGAGATGCTATCTGGGTTATAGTTGACCGGCTCACGAAGGTGGCTCATTTTCTTCCATTCATAGTTGGTCAGTCGACAGCTCAGTTAGCAGAGATGCACCTCAGGCAGATTGTCAGATTGCACGGAGTGCCAGTCAGTATCACCTCGGACCAAAATTCAAGATTCACGTCACACTTTTGGCCTAGCCTGCAGGAGAGTTTGGGAACTCATCTCCAGTTCAGTTCAGCTTATCATTCGCAGACAGATGGCCAGTCGGAGCGCACGATCCAGACTCTTGAAGACATGTTACGGTCTTGCACACTTGACTTCGCTGGTTCATGGGAAGATCACTTACACCTGATGGAATTCTCGTACAACAACAGTTTCTAGGCCAGTATCCAGATGGCACCGTTCGAGGCACTGTATGGTAGGAAGTGCAGATCCTCGCTAGCCTGGGATGATGTTGGAGAGAGACAGCTGCTCGGTCCAGAAATGATTGCCCAGACAGTTGAGATGGTCAGGAGAGTCAGAGATCATCTTCGAGTTGCCCAAGATTGCCAGCACCATTGGGCCGATTCTCATCGGCGCCCTCTCGAGTTTTCGGTCGACGATCATGTATTCCTGAGGATTTTGCCTAACCGTGGCATCATTCGTTTCGGCGTACGGAGCAAGCTTAGTCCTAGGTATATAAGACCGTTTGACATTCTGGAGCGAGTAGGAGATGTATTCTATCGTCTCGCTCTTCCGCCGTCGCTAAGCGAGGTGCATGACGTGTTCCATGTATCCCAATTACGACGGTATATCCCAGACCCGAGCCACATCCTGGATCATTCGGAATTGGTTGTTTGTACCAACCTTTCGTATGAGGAGAGGACCGTGTCTATATTGGACCGGAGAGAGAAGATCCTCAAGAACAAGACTATCAAGTTAGTCCGAGTTGCTTGGGGTCATCACTCTTTGGGGGAGTCAACGTGGGAGCGTGAGGATGATATCCGATCGCGATATCCCGACTTGTTTGACTCGCGAGGTATAATATCTTTCTTATGCCTCATGCCTTCGATTCCTTGCTTGAATGAGTGATTGTCTGCCTAGTTATAGCTTGCATGTGATTAATGTAGCTTGTCATTGCTCCTCTAGCCTCTTGATTAAATTTTGAGGACAGAATTCTTTTAAGGTGGATAGAGTTGTAATGCCTGTGGTTCGTATTACATATTTTTGGAATACGTGTACGTATTTATTCTTGTATTGCATGATTTCCTTGCTTAATTTCCTTCCTGGGGTTGGTTTATTCTTGGTTTGGGTTGGCTTGGTTCGGTTTGGGATTGCTCTTGGTTCATCATGAACCAAGGGGTGAACCCCCTACCTACCTACCACCACCACTACCATTTATTAACCCTTCTCCTTTCTCTCTCTTCATTTATCATCTTCTCCACCATTACTTCCTTACCTACCAGAGAGAGAAAGAGAGAGGTCTAGGCAAGTACAACTTGCTTCATGGAGGAACTCTAATTTTATTGCTTCATTCTCTTCCTTACAGTATTTTAACTTACTTTAGAACTTGGCATTTTCATTTTCCATGGCTAGATTCTTCTAGATCTAAGTTTACTTTATTTTCGAATTTCTTGGGTTTTGATCTACTTAATCCTGTTATTTCTGAGTTTTGAGGGTTCTATGTTGTAGAGAATCTCGTTCTACCCCATTTTGACCTATAGAAGTTCGGATTTGGGCTCCGGATGATAGAGTTATGCAGCTTGGAAGCCATGGCTTATGGTGTACTTCTTCTCAGAAATTTGGAGAAGAAGCACAGTCCCGAGCCGCATGGTAGCACTTGACCGCATGAACATTCATGCGGCAAGTCAGTTCCAACCGCATGCGCTATTGCCTTGACTTGACCGCATGAACATTACATGCGGCAAGTGTTCTTCTAGCCGCATGGACTCTTCCCCACTTAGCCGCATATGCGCCCTTGCCTTTCCTGGCCATAAGAACTTGTACTCCTTACTAGCCGCATGAGCCCTTGAACTGACCTGGCCGCATGAGCTCCTAACCGAGCCGCATGCTCCCCCTTCATATCCTGGCCGCATAGGCGTATAACCTGTCTGGCCGCATAAGGCCTTGCTCCCGAGCCGTATATGCATCAGCACCCTTGGCCGCATGAGACTAAGTTCATTATCAGCCGCATAAGCATTCACCGTGACCCAGCCGCATGGGGCTCGACTTGGTTGAGCCGCATGGACTCATTTTTGCCAGCCGCAGGAGTACCCTTGCCCTTCTGGCCGCATGTGTCTTACCCTTCTCTTAGCCGCATGAGTTCGATTTATTCCAGCCGCATGAGAATCCCTCTCCTACGAGCCGTTTGGGTCCTTAGTTCCCCCGACCCGCATGAATCTCTCCCCAGCCGCATGAACCCGACTCCTTCCCCAGCCGCATGAGATCCATCCTGACTGTATGTGCCTTAGCCGCATGTCTCTTCTATAGCCCTGTATATTGATATTTTATTAGATATTTAACGTCCATTTTATATCCTTACGCCTTTTGTCCTGAACTTGAAAATCATGAATTCATTTGATATGTTTGGAATTGATAATTGAGCATGACGTGATAGTGACCCGTAGTGGTACACTCCTGACATAATAACCTGACATGACCTGATAGTGGCCCGTCGTGGCGCACTCCTGACTAGTACACTTGATATGATAAACCTGACATGATATATCTGATAAGCTGTTGCGACGGCTACCTGACATGACATGACCGGTATAATTAACCTGGACACCGTATTGTGCTTGTACAAATAATCCAGTCCTGTCTTGCATCATGTCTAGGAGGGGACTCCTGAGTACCACGGTCAGGAGTACCTATTGAAATGGACTAAGGCTAATAACTAGATTAATACACTAGTCATAAAGAGATCTCCCAGCTACAGGCAATCCCATTACTTGGGCATCCCTTGGGATCTGTAGCCTGCCGTCGAGTAGGGCACATTTCCAGCACACTGTCATGTGTTGCACCCTTCAAGCTACCTAAGGGTACATGCGTTTCCTGGACGATGTACCTACCTGAATTCAACCTTAATCTTTCAACCCGAGTAGCCTGGATGGACTGCAAGGCTTGTGGCTGTGGAAGATTCTCGCTGCATCTTGTTAGTAGTTAGGCTTGTGACAACCCTAGTTAGTTAAAGTATCAAGCTGTAATTCTTGCTTGGCCGTAAAATGATTGGATGGAGTCTAACCTGTCTAGTCTTGCCCTGATCTTGTTCCATGTTACTGCATGACCGGAATGCCTGTATTTATTTTATTGATAAATGGTGAGAATTCCAAGTTCTGTTCAGACGAAGGATTACAACCCCGGTCCTTGTTTGATTTACGGGTTGTAACCTGGTTATCTGAATAGTTCCATAGTTATCTCGTCGTATATCATCCTGATGTATTTTCTTTATTTCCCGTTCTTACTTTTATATATATCTTGTGCTGATTGCTGGTTTTAGTTCCTAAGTGAAGCTTCCTTTGTGGCACTTGCCCTTTCTGGGGTCTGACCTAGCTGGTTTTGTGTGGCCAGATTTCGGAGCAGCTCCAGAGGATCTATCGACCTTCCAGCCAGATGGTGGCCACTAGACGGAACCTGGCTACGAGTGGGTTATTTTTGATCTCCTACTTTATTGTAAAAATATTCTTTTGAGGCATTTAACCGGCGAGCACCTGTTTAGCTCGATTGTACTTACTTACTGTCTGCCTACGGGCTGTAACATGATTGACAGATCCTAGGGTTGATCATGTATGACTAAATTCTTGCTAGTCCTAACATTTTGTAACGACTAGCTTCATGATCAGCTGAATATGTAATGTTTGGGACGCCTTACTATTGTATATTTAATGATCATTTTTGTTGTAACATTTTACTTACTTGCTTGTGATTGAGACACTAGGCTTGTTCATGACCATAAGAGACTGTTAGCTTGTAGATAAACCCTCATGTATCTAGACAGCCGTGACCGTATAGTGAGATGGATTCCATTTCATATACGTAGCTGGTTATGTCTGCCCCCGCTCTCCAGTATTCTGGTTCTGGGGCGTGACAGATACCTCAAAAATGGCCACCAAGTTGACGTTTTAAATTGAACTGTTTTTGGACAGTTTCGTGATGCCGACTTCGTCGACTCGTAACTCCGTCGTCGCAGCTCCGGTTGGCGTGCTACCAGTTCCTGTGCGCAGCTAGTATAACCCTCTTCATGCCTCCTTTAAGTTTCGTTTTATTATAAGCACGTTCGGTTGGTCGAATTCGACGCCAAGTTGGCCGTCCAAATTCTTTAATTTGCACTTGTTAAATTCTTTTTTTGAACCCGGGACTCCGGATTCAATTTCTGACACCACCAGTAGACTCGTGGCGTCGTTCTGGCACGTTTTCATATAAAGTTTGTTAGATTTGGAGGACGTGGGCCCTGGCACGCATTTCGGTGCAAAGCGGGTCCCACAGTCCGGATCAACGGAACTTTTTGACGTCGGCTCATCGGAATCCAATTCCGGATATATCGTTGAGTTCGTATCATCATTCTAGACTCTTTGACATATAATTTGCTGAGTTTTGAGGACATTGGCTCCGACACGCTTTTTCCGTGCAAATCGGAATTTCAATGTCCTGGTCAACGGACCAATTTGAGATCGGGTCAACGGAATCCAATTCTGGATATACCGTTGGGTTCGTATCGTCAGTCTAGATTCGTGGACATATAATTTGTTAGGTTTAGTGCACTTTATTCTGGCACATTTTCGGTGCAAAGTGTGTCCGACACGGACACCGTTTTGACCCAAAATTTCCTTTTTGCCCCTGTGTCCAAATTGGACTTATGGACAGGCTATTCTAGCTATTTTGACCATTCTGGACACGTTGGCGATGGTTGTTTCACCATCCGACAATATCTGTAGGTTTTCACCCTATTATTATAATCTTTTTCCTTTGGTTGTATTTCGAGATCCATCGATTCCAGTGATTTCACAATCACTGAAATTGAATGTGTTGACCCTGTAGATATTGTAGAGACTAGCTTTGACCCAGTTTGACCATGGTTGACTACTTTGACTGAACGTCGAAGTAGAGTCAACATTTGACCTAGGTTAGACTAGTTTTGACCTTGGTTGACCACAGTTGACTATTTTGACCAAAAGTCAACCGGAAGTCAACCGTAGCCTAAAATTGACCAGAACTTGACCGAAGTTGACCAGTTGACCCAAAGTCAACTGTTAGTCAACGTTAGTCAAGTTTGACCTAGAGTTGACCTAGGGTTGACCAAGGGTTGACCAGAGTTGACCAGTCGACCAAAAGTCAACTGTAAGTCAACCCTTGACTTAGATTGACCTAGTTTGACTTGCTTTGACTTGCCTTGACCTAGTTTGACTTAGTATGACTTGATTTTACTTCCAAACCCTTATATTGATACATTATTCCACCTATAGGTCCTCGAGGCACTGTTCTTGGACTCAGTTGACATGTTCCACCAGATCTCAGGCGAGTACATTCTCTGATAATTGTTTCCCAATTTATGATAACTGTTATAATTCATGTACTTAGTGTAGATATGCTTATTCCTGACACATGGTTCTCACGGATTGGTATTCCTGGATCTCGACGAGAGATGTTTCTCTTTGTTAGCTTGGGATGTATTGTGCAAGCTCCCTTGTAGCTCTTGCGCAATATATGGTCACCGATTCTAGAGAAGACTTGCTCCCTTCTCATTAGAATCCCGTACAGTGACATGTCCTGTTTGGATCCATTTTACCAGTTGGGGGTGGAGGAGTAGTAGCGTATGCATGTGATCAAATCCATCTTGCATTCTTGAACAGTGTTAGTCATATACCGCACTTATGACTAGCCAGGCCAGATCTTACAGGTTCCCAAGCCGGTCACAAGCTGAAACTACGACTCACACACATTGGATAGATGGCTTACCCCGATTTGTGTACATACCATGATTAGTTCTATTTTTCTGTTCTAGCTCTAGCTCTACAGCTTACCATACCATGATAGATATATGTACACTCCATGATTTTATTGTATATGCTCTATTTACAGTCTTATGGCTTTTATTCTATCTTGAGATCTGTTATGAGATATATGTACTCGTTCCATCCTGACCGGATATGTTGACAAAATTTTAGGAGTAGTTGTGCCCACAGTTTTGGACTTCATGATGTTGCTCGCTGAGGTGGATCTCACTATTCTTCTATGTGAGTTGCCTGGTAGTTACCCTTAGTTAGTCTTGTTGTTCCTTCTTTATTTTTCTGTCTTATGATCATTGTAGATTCTAGTTGTTCTAGTGATATTGTTATTATTTCTTGTCTTATCTTCCTTAGTTTTTGTGATATGACATGAGTACATTTCTAGTTATGGATCTTCAGATGTTGTACGTAGTTAGTATAGTATACTTGACAGTGCTCTACCGCCGATACTGCGGCATAGGCTGGACGTGGCCCACGTATTCGTACCCGTATATCTGAGTGCGGGTCGTGACAGGGAGTACTAGATGTCATGTATGGTGTTGCTGATGGCCGTTATCTGTAAGGTAGTACGATAATCCATCTGAGTCCAGCGATCGTCCTCCAAGTGAAAATGATCTCTCAGCATAGACTGAATGGACTCAAGCGTAGCAGGAAGCTCGGGCTCAGGTTGGCCATGAGCCGGAGGATCAACATGAGCATCAGACTCGGAGTGCTCAGACTTAGCAGAGGACTTAATAGCTGCTAGAAGCCTCCGTGCCTTAGAGAGATAGGCAGGGGCATGAAGGAACTGACACTCATCAAGTGGAATATGGAACGCACGAAAGATCATCGGCAAATACAGGGCGTAGATCAATGATCGGGGTCTCGTTCGTGAACGAATCATCCAATCCATCATCATGCACGGAAAGTTGAAAGGGACATAAAAGTGGATATGGTAAAGAGCAGAGATCTCAAGATAAGATACTTCATATGTCGATCCCGCTTTGGGTAAATCGTGGAAAAAATAATACGTAAAGTTCATAAAATATGGGTTAAGATATTTAGCCCGTAGCTTGCGGGGACGAGTGTTAGGAGTACACAAGTCATCCTTGAAGCTCTCAAGTGACGGTCCATCGAAAAATTGAAACTGTCGGGCATCTGCAAGTTTCTCCCAAGAATTGGGTTCCGGGATCTCAAGATACTTCGCAAGCTCAAAATCATCAAAAGAAATGTCGATACTGGCGACACGAGAGTATATTCGTGTGTCGTCAAAAGTTAGGTTACAATAGAATATTTGGATGGAATTCAAATAGACTATAGATGAGGTAGTAACTAACTCATCTATACAGATCATGAAACAATGAATCATAAGCCGAAAAGATAGTAAAATTAATCGGATGACCCACATACACATTCTGTGAACGAAAATCGGCAAACCATTCATTAGAAGCCTCCAATGATATAAAAAAAATTTCATTGAATGTGTTGGGGTCTTGTGGTGGTGGTGGATTAAAAAGAGGATGGATTGGAGGAGCAAGAGGAGAAGAATGATGAGAAGATGATGTACCATCACTCCTTCTTCTCTTGCCTCTACCAAAGAGTCTTGGAGCCATGGAGAATTTTAAAGTTTGAAAAGGAAATAGAGAAGAATATAAAATTATACCTCACCCAAAGGAGAAAAGATGGAAGAGATCCCCCCAAAAGCTTTAGATCTTGAGTTTGGGAAGAAAAAGAGCCCTAAAAGTGGAGTTTCTAGGGGTACGGTTTGAGAAAATTATGTTTGGAGGAAGGTGAAGAAGAACAAAGTGAGGAGAAAGGGTTTGCTCTCGGGTTTAAGAAGTTTGGGAGCAGCAAGTCGGGTAAAATCCTGACCGTTGGGTCAAAAGAATGGGTGGCTGAGAACCAAAGTAGGTTCTGTGACCATGCACACAGAGTTCGGCCCGAACTCTGTGTGGGGCAGAGTTCGGCCTGAACTCTGCCTCCATATGCACAGAACACTGAAAATTTTAAAAAATAGCTAAGTTTTGATGGAAAATAAATAGAATTTAAAAGTTTGAATTAAATAAGTCATAAACGTAATTAAACCATATTTTAAAAAATGGCTAAGTGTTCGGACCGAAGTTGACCAGTTGACCCAAAGTCAACTGTTAGTCACTGTTAGTCAAGTTTGACCTAGAATTGACCTAGGGTTGACCAGAGTTGACCAGTCGACCAAAAGTCAACTGTAAGTCAACCCTTGACTTAGATTGACCTAGTTTGACTTGCTTTGACTTGCCTTGACCTAGTTTGACTTAGTATGACTTGATTATACTTCCAAACCCTTATATTGATACAGTATTCCACCTATAGGTCCTCGAGGCACTGTTCTTGGACTCAGTTGACATGTTCCACCAGATCTCAGGCGAGTACATTCTCTGATAACTGTTTTCCCAATTTATGATAACTGTTATAATTCATGTACTTAGTGTAGATATGCTTATTCCTGACACATGGTTCTCACGGATTGGTATTCCTGGATCTCGACGAGAGATGTTGCTCCTTGTTAGCTTGGGATGTATTGTGCAAGCTCTCTTGTAGCTCTTGCGCAATATATGGTCACCGATTCTAGAGAAGACTTGCTCCCTTCGTATTAGAATCCCGTGCAGTGACGTGTCCTGTTTGGATCCATTCTACCAGTTGGGGGTGGGGGAGTATTAGCGTATGCCTGTGATCAAATCCATCTTGCATTCTTGAACAGTGTTAGTCATATACCGCACTTATGACTAGCCAGCCAGATCTTACAGGGTTCCCAAGCCGGTCACAAGCTGAAACTATACTCACACACATTGGATAGATGGCTTACCCTGATTTGTGTACAACCTATGATTAGTTATATTTTTCTGTTCTAGCTCTAGCTCAACAACTTACCGCCATGAGATATATGTACACTCCATGATTTCATTGTATATGCTCTATTTACAGTCTTACGGCTTTTATTCTATCTTGAGATCGTTATGAGAGATATGTACTCGTTCCATCCTGATCGGATATGTTGACAAATTTTAGGAGTAGTTGTGCCCTCAGTTTTGGACTTCATGATGTTGCTCGCTGAGGTGGATCTCACTATTCTTCTATGTGAGTTGCCTGTAGTTACCCTTAGTTAGTCTTGTTGTTCCTTCTTTATTTTCCTTCTATGATCATGTAGATTCTAGTTGTTCTAGTGATATTGTTATTATTTCTTGTCTTATCTTCCTTAGTTTTCGTGATGACATGAGTACATTTC
>JANAVB010020550.1:0-44304 GCA_029216955.1 Iris pallida | reverse complement strand
CAGGCCAAAGGCCAAGTTATAAGGCAAAATGCAGGCAACTGCCTGTAGCTACAAGGCAAAACCAAATGTTGACGGTATATATACCGTCAACATTTAAAAAGTTTACTTGTCTTGACAAAATGAGTGAAGTAACTCTTATAGACCGAAAGGATACTCTATACACTCTATGTAATATGATATACCAATCATACCTACACTTTTAGGATACTCTATACACTGTAGTAATGAATTGCCCTTACTAATGATGCTCTTAGGTAACATATTTAACAGATGAGATTTTTATGTTGCACTTACGCATTTGTAGCTATAAACTGCTTGAGCAACAAGATATAGGTATGGGAATCGGTATCGGACTATTCCTATGAGTATTGGTATCGACGATATCGGTAGTAGACTTACTTTTTCAGAGAAGGACTGGCATGGACACCTTACTTCGGACTAACACGGACACTTTACTTCTAAAATATCTTATATACTATTAGGATACTCACTCTATACACTCTATGTAATACGATATACCAATCATACCTACACTTCTAGGATACTCTATACACTGTAGGTACTAGGATACTCCTTATATACTATTAGGATACAAACGTGTCGTATAGGACGCCAATATAGTATAAGGTGTGCTTTTCGCTTTTGTGTATGATTTGCGAGAGAAAAATCATGGAAATAGAATCTCAAGTAATCATGATACAATAAGTGGTAATAGTGTATCACATGACATGACCATATAACCATAGTGTATCAGAATTGACCACACAGAAGACTTAGCCTAATTAATCTCCAAAAATAAGTGGTAATAAGTCCATAATTAATCTCCATAAAACAAGTACAGTTGGTAATAAGTCCATAATTAAGTCCATAAACTCATCTCCATAAAACAAGTACAGCTGGTAATAAGTACTAATAGTCCAACACAAAATACATCCATAAAACTACACTAATGACGACCACGCAGCTCACGCATACGCTCAATGATACCATCACGCAACATCTTCTGATAAGTGGGATTGACGACGGGAAAGCGTCATTCCACTGCAGGTGCTGGATGAATGGAACTCCCGGTCTCACTAGCTACCGGTGCCACTTCCTCCTTAACAGTAGGAGGAGCCACCTCAGCAATCTGTGTTTCCTTCAAACGACGTGCCGTTGCTCGGGTCATGGGTGCCATCTGGTAAAATCGATATTCACAGAGAATATAATTGTAACATAAGCAAGCTAACTAAAGGAACCATCATCTCGTTTCATGTATCAAAATCCAAGTTCCATTGTGAAATCTCAGTTTTCTTCAATGAGTATACCTATGTGTGTTTAGTTCAGTTTTTTCTGAGATTGTATACATATGTATTATGTAGATTGATAGATATAACTATAGTTATATAAGAGTTTTTTTTTTTGAGATTGTATACATATGTATATATGTATATAGAGGAACCATCAATGAGTATACATATGTATATATTGTATACATATGTATAAGAGTTTCATGTATACATGTATACATATGTATAAGAGTTTTCTTCAATGAGTATACATAGTGTCTGTGTGTCGTGTGTCAGTGTGTCAATGTCGTGTCAGTGAGTGTGTCGTGTCAGTGAGTGTGTCAATGTGTCTGTGTCGTGTCAGTGGGAGATAGGATTAGGGTTAGGTATACCTGGACGGGGTCGGGTAGGGGTCGTCGGAGCGGAGCAGGGGACGAGGGGGTCGACGGTGGAGGAGCGACGACGAGGTCACCAGGAGGCGAGGGGGGTCGCTGGGGCAGGGGACGAGGGGGAAGGGGCCGGAGGGAAACTAGAGCTCGTCGGGTAGCGGTCATCGGAGAGCTCGTCGGGGTCGGGTAAGGGTCGCCGGAGGGGAGGAGATCATCGAGGGGAGCGGTCGCCAGAGACGAGAGGGGGAGGGGGAGAGAAACGAGTGCGCTCGACGGGAGATTGAAATTTGGGAAATAAAATGAAATCGAGGGTTTCCAGAACCCTAAATAAAAAATTTAGCAACGTCTAAGTGAGACGTCGCTAGACGTCGCTGTTCAGTAATAGGATAGCGACGAACATGATTAAATGTCGCCAAAACGTCGCTGAATAAAATACATCAGCGACGTTTTGCGACTACATAGCGACTTGTTCTTTCCAAACTATAATTATAGTCGCTAAATGTCGCTGATAATGACGTTCAGCGATGTCATTTACATACGTCGCTAAATACACAAAACATAGCGACGTTTTTAACTGGCGTCGCTAATTTCGTCGCTAATTTGACATATTTTGGTAGTGTTTGGATTTGTTCACCTACTTACCGAGTATTTTCTCTCCCGACTCACTAACAATCAATAACGGTCAATGATACACTAAGAAGGATACAATAACTATGGTGTCATAATCGTGTCTCAACGAATATCAAGCAATGTCTCAACGGGATATCGAACAAGGAATGATAGAGAAAACGTTACAATGAACTAAAACATAAATGCAATACTGTACTTGCCTGAATCCTTGCACAAACCGTAGTTACAAGTCGAGGATGAAGGGAATGTCGATCTAGAAGCTGTCAACCTATGACATATATCGTACCACGAACCATGCACGAAAACCACAAGTTAATTCTAAGGTTCTAATTCTAAAATCATGGAATAAGTGGCTAATTGGGTTACTAATCTATTAGTAGTTAATTCTAAAATAAATCACATAAAAACCTAATTTAACCTAATAATAATCTGAATATAATCTAAACATGCAAGTTTCATCATCAAAAGTCATGTTCCCAATTTTGGAAACTATGACACGCAAATCGAGGCGTACCTTTGACTATCTAGTCAAACGTTGTAAACTCTAGATTTTGAAAGTACACCTTGGTAAATTTTAGTGCCATGAGTGCGCTGGAATCAACTGTGTCGCAAAATCACGCTTTGGTCAAAGATATCGCCTTTATGGCTAATCGTGACCAAAACAGTAATCAACCGATCAATTATAAGTTTAACAGGATAACTAAAATACTAAATGAATGAAATAATTTCTGGAAAAAATATATGTCGTAGAGCTCTGTATTAGCTTTTCGAAACTTCAAACGGTTCATGATTTTGATTTTCGGTCCTCCCGAAATCTCGAAAATACCGAAACGTGTCAAGTTTCGGACAACCGACACTCTACGAATTTTCTAGAAATTTAGGAAGAAAGTATACGAAAATAAATTACATATTCGGAAAGTTTACCTCGATACGAATCCAACAAAAAAATAGCATACGAAAAGCACGTCGGAGTTGACGACAATCGCTTCGGGAAGTCGGGATTCTCCAAGATCAAAATTCTTCAAAATCGGCTGCGAATAATTAGGGTTTCGAAAATAATATATAGAGAGAGAGAGAGAGAGAGAGAGAGAGAGAGAGAGAGAGAGAGAGGCGGTTACTGTAGCGGGCGCCGACAGGTGGGCCCCCCGGGTGGATGACTGGGTAATTATTTTAATTCGTAAAATCATTTAAAAATTATTTTGAATCCAAATAAATCAAAATAAATTGTAGAAAAATCCAGAAAAATAAAAAATTCTAGAAAATATTTCTAAGTGTCTAGAATCTAAATAAAATATTTTAACACAAAATATCATCGTGTGACCTCACAGTAAATTCCCAAAGCCTATAAAATAATTTCTATAGGTTTTAATTATAAAAATTCCCAAAAATTCTAAAAAATCTAGAAAAATTCTAAAATATTTTAGAAAATATTTTTAGTCATTTAGAGCCCAAATAAAAATATTTGGTCCAGAAATACCCCCGTATGACCTTACAGTAAATCCTGAAAGTCCTTAAAATAATAAAACCTTAAATATTAAATACCTAAAAATATCCAAAAATTGTAGAAAAAATAAAATAGCTAAATAATATATATAAGCTATTTAGAGGTCATATGACCTTAATATGGTCATAGTCCACCTACAAGCTTTGGCATGACTCCCAATGACCAAAAAATATTATAAAAAAATAAAATTAAAAAATTAAAATTTGGGAAGTGGGCTTACAAATCTATCCACCTTAGAAAATTTTGTCCTCGAAATTTTAAAAAAAATACAAATAGGCACAACCAAGAATATCATCAAAATATGACATGACCAATCGATATGAATAAGCACGACAAAGAATATAATCAAGAAAATAATGTGATGAATGATCAAAATTGATCAGGCGTATAGAATCGAAATCTAAATATATTTTAGAAATGTAGTGGAAGGAAATCAAAATATGTTTAAAAGATGACGATTCAAAAATAGAAAAATAGAGAAATAAAGAACTACTAGTTGTAGAGAAGGTGGTAACAAGAAATAAGACATCAAATAAATTTGAAAGAAAAAAATTTAATAGTCGTATGCCAATAAGGATATAGTCGCTATGATATTCGAAAATCATAAGTATATCCGAAGTTATTTAACCGAGAATCCATGCCTCGCCAGTGTACATCTGGCTGCCGTGAACCCTTGGTTTCATGACTCAAGTATAATATATTATCGAACACTTTATCAACTCTACCCAATATTGACATAATAAATCAAAAGATTAATAATACAACTAGGATATAGTTTTAGTAATATTCGACAACCTACGCATACTTAAAATTATTTCAACTTAGGGGTCATGCCATGCCAGTGTGCTGCTGACTGCAGTGAACCCGCAGTCTCCATAATTCAAATAAATGGGGACATTGCACATCTGCCTTACCATTGTATGTCACCGAAAATTATTTCAACTATATCCATAAGAATTTCAAAGAAATTTCAATAAATTCAAATAAGTCGATCATGATAATAAAATATAAGTATATGTCCTTAAGTAAAAGTATAAGTTTTGAAAACAAAAGGATCACAAAATGAACGAAGACGACTTGAATTAATATATAGATAATTGAACCAAGATTAGGAATTGAAAATAAAACGATCGCAAAATAGTTTTGAAAATAAAACGAGGTTTAGAGAAGGCAGAAGATAAAATGGCACAAATAACCTAAATTAGGAATTGAATTCTATGAAGGCCTAACTTACCAAGCGAATAGTCTACCCACCTTTGATCCTAACATCGTATCAAATATCTAATAGGGTTTAAAATTCAATAAATCATTGGCTAAATCATATGGCCTAATTAGCAACCTTAAATTCCCAAGGGTCAAATTGAATAAGGGACTCCTAGTCCTAGTCATTCTCTAAAATTAAATCAATCTTAATTGTGAATGAGCAATTTTTTAGTCGCAGGCTTGCAATAGTATGACTAACTTAAGTACTACCACAAGTTCGTAATCTTTTGCAAAAATGACCTGCATGGGCCACCAAAAAAATTTGTCACGACCCGTACCTGCTTTTCGGTATATGAGTGCGTGTCCAAGCCCAGCCTACGTCGTGATATAGGCGGTAGTACGTTGTCTAGTCCGTAATAAACAAAATGCTCATAAATACTAACTGCTCATTCACAACAACAAATCAACTTTACAAAATATAGAAGTTTTACATTTGAAGAAGAATGTAAGCTTTTACATTTATAGAAAACTACCACACAACTAACTAGTCTTCTATGGTTTGGCCTTCGAGTCTCTATCTCCCCCTCGTATGTTCCATAGCGCAAGAGTAGGCACGTCAACCTCACCTATAACAATGATCCAATCAGGAAGGAGCAGAGTACAACCATATTACAATTTATGTTGTTAGTCCAAAATAAGTTAGAACAACGAGAAACAATGATGGCAAGGGTATATAAAGAACTAGCAAGAGATGAACTAATAGGATATGAACTATCAAGATATGAACTATCAAGATATGAACTAGCAGAATGTAACTAGCAAGGTATGTACTAACAAGATATAAACTAACAAGATATGAACTAGAACTAGATAAAGAAAAAATAGGAACAACTATGTGTGTGTGAAATACCTTTTAATACGTGAAAGGCTGAGCTAATACGGTACATCATACGATGGCTATCCACAATAATAGGGTACGGCTAACTCATACGTGGGTGTATGACTTAGCTATCCACAATCAAAATATTTGGGTTTGTTCACGTACTTACCGAGTATTTTCCCTCCCGACTCACTAACAATCAATAACGATCAATGATACACTAAGAAGGATACAATAACTATGGTGTCACAATCGTGTCTCAACGAAATATCAAGCAATGTCTCAACGGGATATCGAACAAGGAAACGATAGAGAAAACGTTATAATAAACTAAAACATAAATGCAATACTGTACTTGCCTGAATTCTTACACAACCGTAGTCACAAGTCGAGGATGAGAGGAATGCCGATCTAGAAGCTGTCAACCTATGACATACATCGTACCACGAACCATGCACGAAAACCACAAGTCAATTCTAAGGTTCTAATTCTAAAATCATGAAATAAGTGGCTAATTGGGTTACTAATCTATTAGTAGTTAATTCTGAAATAAATCACTTAAAAACCTAATTTAACCTAATAATAATCTGAATATAATCTAAACATGCAAGTTTCATCATCAAAAGTCATGTTTCCAATTTTGGAAACCATGTCACGCAAATCGAGACGTGCCATTGACTATCTAGTTAAACACTATGAACTTTAGATTTTGAAAGTACATCTTGATAGATTTCAGCGCCATGAGTGTGCTGCAATCAACTGTGCTGCGAAATCACGCTTTGGTCAAAAGATATCACCGTTATGGCTAATCGTGACCAAAATAGTGATCAATCGATCAATTTTGAGTTCAACAGAATAATTAAAATACTAGATAAATGAAATAATTTTTGGGAAAAATATAAGTCGTAGAGCTCTGTGTTAGCTTTCCGAAACTTCAAACGGTTCATGATTTCGATTTTCGGTCCTCCCGAAATCTCGAAAACACCGAAACGTGTCATGTTTCGGACAACCGACACTCTACGAATTTTCTAGAAATTTAGGAAGAAAGTATACAAAAATAAATTACATATTCGGAAAGTTTACCTCGATAAGAATCCAAAAAAAAACCGCGTGCGAAAAGCACGTCGGAGTTGACGGCAATCGCTTAGGGAAGTCGGGATTCTCCAAGATCAAAATTCTTCAAAATCGGTTGAGAATAATTAGGGTTTCGAAAATAATATATATATAGGAGAGAGAGAGGCGATTACTGTAGCGGGCATCGACAGGTAGGCCCCCCTGGGTAGATGACTGGGTAATTATTTATTTAATTCAAAAAATCATTTAAAAATCATTTTGAATCCAAATAAATCAAAATAAATTACAGAAAAATCCAGAAAAATTATAAAAAAATTTAGAAAATATTTCTAAGTGTCTAGAATCTAAATAAAATATTTTAACACAAAATATCATCGTGTGACCTCACAGTAAATTTCCAAAGCCTATAAAATATAATTTATATAGGTTTTAATTATATAAAAATTCTCAAAAATTCTAAAAAATCCAGAAAAATTCTAAAATATTCTAAAAAATATTTTAAGTCATTTAGAGCCCAAATAAAATATTTGGTCCAGAAATACCCCCGTATGATCGTACAGTAAATCCTGAAAGTCCTTAAAAATAATAAAACATTAAATATTAAATACCTAAAAATATCCAAAAATTGTAGAAAAATATAAAATAGCTAAATAATACATATATAAGCTATCTATAGGTCATATGACCTTAATATGGTCATAGCCCACCTACAAGCTTTGGCATGACTCCCAATAACCATAAAATTAATCATAAACAAATAAAATTTAAAAAATTAAAAATTTGGAAAATGGGATTACACAACTCGAAGATGATCTCTGACTTGTCTGATCACCTCAATAGTTCGCGTAATCATCTCTGGACTAAGTATCTGTCTCTCGCCTATATCATCCCATGCTAACGGGGATCTACACTTTCTGCCGTACAAGGCTTCAAAGGGAGCCATCTGGATACTGGCCTGAAAACTGTTATTATAGGAGAACTCTACGAGATGCAGGTGATCTTCCCACGAACCACCGAAGTCGAGTGTACATGACCGCAACATGTCCTCAAGAGTCTGGATCGTACGTTCTGACTGACCATCTGTCTGCGGATGATAAGCTGAACTGAACTTGAGACGAGTCCTCAAGTTCCCCTGAAGACTCCGCCAAAAGTACGAGGTAAATCTCGAATCTCTATCGGATACAATATTGATTGGTACTTCGTGCAATCTGACTATCTGCCTGAGGTACATCTCTGCAAGCTGATCCGTCGACTGGCCAATTCTGAAAGGGATAAAACGAGATACCTTGGTGAGTCTGTCAACTATAACCCAGATAGCATCTCTCCCAGCGGAGGATTTAGGTAACCCAGTTACAAAATCTATGGTAATGTGCTCCTATTTCCATTCTGGGATCGGTAAAGGTTGAAGAAGTCCAGCTGGTCTTTGATGTTCGGCTTTAACTTGTTGGCAAACTAAACAACGAGAGCCAAACTGGGCTATCTTTCTCTTCATGTCATTCTACCAAAAATGTTGACGGATATTACGATACATCTTCGTACCGTCGAGATGAATCGAATACTGCGAACTGTGAGCCTCTGCCATGATCTCTCGCCTGATATCACCACTAGGTACACAAAGATGCCTTTCATGTCGAAGTGTACCGTCCTTATGGATACATAACTCTGCCCTCCGTCTTGCTATACATTCTGCCCTAAGCCGCTGAAGCTTAGAATTTGCTGACTGAGCTAACTTAATCCTCTCAACTATACTGGACTGAACTTGCATACTGGCCATCAATGCCACATTGGTAGGAAGAACAACTTAAATACCCATCTTCTGAAGGTCTGCTAACAATTTTGGCTGTGCTGTTAGAAAATAAACTCCGGCTCTTCTGCTCAATGCATCTGTAACAACGTTGGTCTTTCCAGGATGATACTGTAAGTTGATGTCATAATCCACAAGCACTCTAGCCATCTCCTCTGACGCATATTAAGATCTTTCTGGGTAAACACATACTTAAGACTCTTGTGGTCGGTAAAAATCTCCACCCGATCTCCATATAAATAATGTCTCCAAAGCTTAAGTGTGAAAACTACCGCTGCTAACTCTAAGTCATGGGTTGGGTAATTCCTCCCATGATCACGAAGCTGACGCGACGCATAAGCTACTACCTTACCATGCTGCATCAAGACGCATCCCAATCCCTTGTCGGAAGCGTCACAATAGACTGAAAATCCTCCAGTCCCATCTGGAAGCGTAAGAATGGGTGCCGTCATCAATCCTTGCTTCAACTCCTCAAATAAACTCTGACACTCTGTTGTCCAAGCAAACTGTACATCCTTGCGGGTCAACTGTGTCAGTGGTGCTGAAATTTGAGCAAAGTCTGAAACAAATCGCCGGTAATAGTCGGCCAATCCTAGGAAACTTCGAACTTCTACGACGGTACTGGGAACTGGCCATGTCTCTATAGCCACTATCTTCTGGGGGTCCTGTGAGCCCTTGTTTTTCAAAATTTATTTAATTAGTGTTAATTAATTTTTAATATCATATTTAGCCTTAAAATATTTATTATGATTTTTAGGAATTTTTTTAGAATTTTAAATGAATTTTAAATGAGTTTTAAATACAAAAATATCAATTTACAATTTTCTAAAAAGTTTTAATTGAGTTTTGCAATTAATTAGATTGTTTAAATATCGGTTTACAATTTCCCAATTGTTAGGTGCAAATTTTATTTGCACATAAACAGTATGGGACGGGTTATGCAAATTTACTTTTGCATTTAGCTATTGGTAGGGGCCTAACTGTAAAATCCTAAACTAGGAGGACCTAAATGCTAAATCCTATTCTACCCACCCCCGACGACTCGGCTGGCCGACTGCCACGCCGACGACGACCGCCGACTCGCTTTTTTCCCGCCTTTCTCGGCCGACCCACCGCCTTAACCGACCTATAAATACCCCCCCTTCTTCCCCAGACCTAACCCTAACCCTAAAATACCACCACGACCGCCCACGACCACCGTCTCCTCTACTTTCCACCCGCCGTAACCCTAACTCCGACCACTCCACAGTGCCACCTCCCTAGCTACCTTCACCATCCACAACCACCACCGACGTGTTCGCCCCGACGAGCTACGCCCAGCGCCACCCAAGCGCCGCCTCGTCGACGCTTCCTCCGCCGTCTACGGCTTCCAAAACCCCCTATTGTAGACGGACACGTAAGTGGCAGTGATAAATCGTGTCGTCCGTGTCTCGAATCCACGTATGTGGTTCGCCAGGGCACGGGGACCCTAGTCCAGTACTTGGACACGCGTTTCATGACTCGTACATGTCGTGCATAGCACGGACACGTAGACTCCGTGTCCCAAACTGTCAGGACACATAGTGATATTTCGGGCTACTGTTATAATCTAACTTAAACCTAAATAAAACAAACCAAAACCTAACTCTAACACAACGAGCGGGCTGACCCCCTGGCCAGCCCGACCGAGTCTGAGAACTCGGCTCAGTGGCCCGAGTTCGAGCCCCCCCTGTTGTGCTGTTATTTCTTTTTCTTTTTCCTTTATTTTTCTTTTTGTTTTATTATTTATTTATATATTTATATATATATATACATGTATTTGTATATATATATATGTATTATTATATATATATTTTAAATATATTTGTATATATATATATATGTATTATTATATATACTGTATATATATATATGTATTATTATATATACTGTATATGTATGTTCATCTCTATGTGTGTGTGTGGAAGAAGGAAATGATCCCTCTATTTATACAGTCTGCAGGCTGGCTGTTCATACGCGCATATGTAGGATGCGCCTGGTCGTGGGGACGCTACGTGGTGATTGCTGATGGAGGCGCATGGATGATGCGCCCTGATTGGGGGGTTGAATTCTTCATACTGCTGTTGTGGGCCGGCACGTAGCAGAGAAGGGGATTTTTCTGTTGCTGAGATCTTGGGTGAATCGAGTCAAAGGACACGTGTCATCGGCCCATGGCTCGGAGATCTCGGGTTTGGTGGAGGAATGATCTGGTAGGATGCGCCTGGGATTGGGCGCGTAAGGAGACTTTGGCTCGTAACCTTTGGGAGTCGCGAACCATTCAGGGCGCATGGCTTTTGAGGCGTATGCGAAGCTTCAGTAGTGACTTTACTTCAGAGAGAAAGTCTGAGACGCATGACTTTTGAGGCGTATGCAGAGCTTCAGTAGTAACTTTACTTCTGTCTTTAGGGATCAGAGAGAAAGTCTGGAACGCATGGCTTTTGAGGCGCATGCAGAACATTGGGCGCATGGCCGCGGAGGCGCATGCAAGTGGTTGGACGGCCACGTGGCTTGTAACCGTCGGAGGAAAGTAATGATGATGCTGACGTTGGCGACGCTTTATTTTCTGAAAAAGCTGTCAACTGTTCAGTCCTCGAGAGGCGTGCTGCCAACTCTGTCAGACTTTAGTATTTAATGTTCTTTGACAGGTGATGGACTGTTAGAGTGGGCACATCGATCGACGTTCCACTAGGCGCATGGGGTCGCATGGGGGCGCATGCTTGTGAAGCGCTTGGTGCTGAAGGGCGCGTCTGTGTGATGCGCGGTCTTGCCGGCGCATCCGCTCCGTTTGACATGTCTTTTGGTGCGACTGTTACGTTCTTCGAGTGCTTTAAATAGCCGTTTTTGACTTGGTTGAATTCGAAGCGTCAGGTTCATCCATTTAATGAAAATTTATTGCACGGGATTCGGAGAGCCATCCACTTGGCGCATGGGTTTGATTTGCCCGGCCTATAAATAGTAGCATGGAGAGAGTTTGTTTCTCGTTCTCTCATGTCCTCCCGAAATGAACTTGTTTACTCGAGAACATTCTGTTGACGAGATGTTCTCGAGGGTGAAGATACGACGCAGTGTCTTCATTGATGCACTTGAAGGTGACTGTTACATCCAAAAGTCGGAGTCGAGGGCTTTCGAGGCAGGCAGAAGGTGCCTGTTGCATCCAAAGATAGGGATGCACGAGCCTCGTCTCCGTCATATGGGAAGAGCCGCAGATCGAAATTGTGGTGCTGCGGCTTTGGGGGCTCTTTCTTCCTTCAAAATGGGTGTTGCCCATTCTGGTTGTGTTGAAAGCTGCTCCTTCAGCCGCGGTTTCGATTACGGTCTTCCTTCGCCTTTGGAGGCTCTTTCGAAGCCTCCCCTGGCCACAGGTTGGCTTGCGGTGCTCTTCTCTTCCTCGGTTTGGGGAGCTCTTTCTCCAGCTAGAGGGTTGATTGCCACCCTTGTTCTGCTCAATAAATGCTTTATTAGTCGAAACATTTAGACGGCGGTGAGCCTGGCTGGAAGAGTGGCACATAACTGTGCTGCTGAAGGGATGCACATAACTGAGGATGCACATAACTGAGCTGCTGAAGGATGAGGATGCACATAACTGAGCTGCTGAAAGAATACGCCCGGCTGGGAGCGCATGGTGGGATGCGCCTGTTCGAGAGCGCATGATGATGCTGCGCCTGGCTGTAGACTTAGGGTCTTTTCTTTTTGTAGAAGTTCTCCTTTGTACAGCCCTTTTTAAGACATGTAATAGACTTTTATATGAAATAAAAATCTTCTTTTAATGTCTTTATTCTTGTCTTGCTGTGTCCAAGTACGAACTTCCTGGCGCATGTAGTATTTGGCGCATAGGATTTCTGATCGTGAAATTCCATGCTTCTACAAGACCCCCTTCAAAGTTTTCAAAACTTTTTTTTGTCAAGTTTTGGAATACTTTGAATAAGAAGCATGGTGGTTGGAGCGCATGTCTGTTCGGGCGCATGGATACTCCGCGCATCAGTGACGGGGCGCATGCTCTTCTCAGTAAACGCCTCGATAACCAAGAAGATTAATGAAGATCTTTTTGGTTTTATCTGCAGTTATCTCTTCACAGAACCCGAAGCGGCGACTGAGGTCACACTTCATCGGTTCATGCGTGCGACTGAGCCTATAAATAGGCGTGAGGAGAAGAGAGAGAGAATTTTAGCCTGATTCCTCTCTTTGCTTTTTGTCTTTTAGAGTTCTTCTTTGAAAAACCCTAACTTTCTCCTTTCAAGAAATGGCTCCCAAGACTCCTCGTGGCGGTGCCGGCAAGGGAAAGGAGCCTGCAGAGTTTGCCAAGGAAGACGCTCCTATCACCATTGTGACTCCGGCCGATGTTCGGCCTGCGGTGACGGGTGGGTGTCGTCCTTTCCATTATCTTTTTGTTCAGGCGAGTTTTAGATCATACGGCTGAGTTGGTGTGCTCTAACTCATTGTTACCGAAGCACATGGACCTCTGTCCTGATGATGCGCCGAGGTTTTATCCCACCGACGTGCATGGGTTTAGGCCCTTATTATGTACCGAGGTTTAACTGCTAACGCGCATGGGTTTACACCCTGATGATGCACCGAAGCTTCACTACTGACGCGCATGGGTTTGTACCCTGTTGATGCGTCGAAGCTTCTCAGCTGATGCGCATAGGTTTACACCATATAGATGCGCCGAAGCCGTACTGCTGATGCGCATGGGTTTGCACCCTGATGATGCGTCGGGTTGCTTGATACCTTTTGTCTTCTTTAGAGCTGACTTTTGTTTTTATTGTATCAGTGTTGATGACAATTCCTTTGCTGAATGAAGTCCTTCTGGATGCTTCTCTTTGTCAAATGGGAGTTGATTTTGACGAGGAGGTTATCAACCCTGCGAAGGATGCTATCCTACAGAATTAACCTCCTGAGAGACTGCTACAGATCCAGAATCAGTTGCCGATTTTCCTTCAGAGGATGATGGAGAGCGGTAAACTGAAATCTGCTGAATCCGAGGATGTGACCTTCTTAAAACCTGCCTTTTTGTTCGGTGACCGCCTGATCTCCACTGAGGCGAAGATACTGAAGATCAAAGAAGACTGGTTCTTATCTGCAAAGGGCATGGTTCTGTATATGCGACAACTTGATCGCCAGTTGCCGCTGACGGCCTTCTACCTGTAGAAGCATGGAATTTCACAACCAAGAAAGCCCATGCGCCAGACACTACATGCGCCAGAACTCGGACAGAACACTCCACATCAAAGTCAATGAGTATAGACATTTGAAAAAGGATTTTTTATTTTCTATTACATGTCTAGAAAAGGTTGTACAAAGGAGAATTTCTACAAAGGGAAGATCCTAAGTCTATAGCCAGCAGCCAGCGGCCACCATACGCCTCCAGATAGGCGCAGCAGTCACCATGCGCCGCCAGCAGATACCATGCGCCTCCAACCAGGCGCATCCCACCATGCATACTCAGCACGGCGCATCCTCTTCAGCAGCTCAGTTGTGTGCATCCAGCTCAGTTATGTGCATCCCTTCAGCAGCCCAGTTATGTGCCGCTCTTCCAGCCAGGCTCACCTGATAAGTGCTTCGACTAAACAAAGCATTTAACCCTCTGGCTGGAACCAAGGAAGAGAAGAGCACCGCAAATCTGTGGCCAGGAGAGGCTTCGAAAGAGCCTCCAAAGGTGAAGGAAGACCGTGATCGAAACCACGACTAAAGGAGCAGCTTCCAAACCCACCAGAGTGGGCAACGCCCACTTTGAAGGAAGAAAGAGCCTAGCACCACCATTCCGATCTGCGGCTCTTCCGAAACAACGGAGACGAGGCCCGAGCATCCCTATCTTTGGATGCAACAGGCACCTTTCGCCTGCCTCAGAAGCCCTCGACTCCGCCTTTTGGATGTAACAGTCACCTTCAAGAGCATAAATGACGACATGGCGTCTCATCTTCGCCCTCGGAAGCACTTCGTCAACAGAATGCACCCGAGTACCCAAGTTCATGTTGGAAGTACGTAAGGGAACGAGAAGCAAACCTTCTTTCCATGCCACTATTTATAGGCCGGGCAGATCAAACCCACGTGCCAAGTGGATGGCTCTCCGAATTCCGTGCAATGAATTTGCATTTAATGGATGAACCGGACGCCTCGAATTCAGCCAAACGGTTATTTAAAGCACTCGAGGAGCGAAACAGCCGCATCATTAAAAGACATGTCGGATGCGCCAGCCAGACGGCGTATCACACAGACGCGCCCTTCAGTACCAGGCGCATCACAGAGGATGCGCCCCCACGCATCCCCATGCCTAATGGAATACCAATCGACATGCCCACTCAGCTGTCCATCGAATGTCAGAAATATTAAATGCTGAACTGACAGAGTTGGCAGCACATCTCCCAAAGTCTGAACAGTTGACAGCTTTTTCAGAAAAACGAAGCGTCGGCAACGTCAGCATCATCATGAATCTACTCCGACGGCTACTGCCACGTGGCCACCCAACCACTCGCATGCGCCTCTGCGGCCATACACCCAAACCTGTATGTACCTTAAAAGCCATGCGCCCCAGACTGCTTTCTGATCCCAAAAGACAGAAGGAAAGTCTCCATCTGAAGCTCCGCATGCGCCTCAAAAGCCATGCGCCCTAGACCACTCTCTGATCCCAAAAGACAGAAGGAAAGTCGCCTGCATGCGCCTCAAAAGCCATGCGCCCAGAATGGTTCGTGACTCCTAAAGGTTATGAGCCAAAGTCTCCTCATGCGCCCAATCCTAGGCGCATCCCATCAGATCATCCCCCACCAAATCCGAGATCTCCGAGCCATGAGTCGACGACACGTGTCCTTTGACTCAACTCATCCAAGATTTCAGCAACAGAAAGATCTTCTCCTCTGCTACGTGCTGGCTCACAACAGCAGTATGAAGAAGTCAACCCCTCGATCAGGGCGCATCACCCATGCGCCTCCATCAGCAATCAACACGTGGCGTCTCCACGTACCGGCGCATCCTACATATGCGTGCATGAGCAGCCAACCTGCCCAGCTATAAATAGAGGAATCATTTCCTTCTTCCACACACACACAGACAGAGACAAACGAACATACCACTAGAGAGGCAGATACAGACACTCAACGTCTTCCTCCTCTCAGCAAGCTCCAGCACCCAGAGCAATCCAAACCTTCAGAGAACCGATAACCGTCGTCAGCTCGTCAACGGAGTCAACGCATTACCACTCGCTCCATCGGCACAAGGGACCCAGATTAAACAAAAGTGTACTTCTAGGGCTACATCTAAGTCCTATATTATAACACTGTTCTGTTTGTATTAAAATTTACAATCAAAGAATTTTAATGGCAAACAAGCTGGCGACTCTGCTGGGGACCTCTTTCTCCTCCACCGAGAAAGTTGTGTCGCAAGCCGATGACGTGAAGGTGGGCTCCTCCCACAAGATGCTGGTCGTACGCCTCAATCAACAGGCGTATGAGGAGTTCATATCTGAAGGCAGTGTGAGTCCTTCGAAGCGGATGTCGAAGCCGAAGAAGACCCGCCGAGTCTGGGTGCGCAAGGTCGACGCCTCGGGCACCACCACCGAACGGGTTGCGCCAATCCAGCCCTCCCTTCCTGTTGACGTCCTCAGCAACCAAGATGTGCCCGCTGATGCAGCGCATCTCTCGGGGAAACGTACGACTAACCACATTCCCCAGCCATCTCCCTCTCAGGCGAAGAAGATGTGTCGACGGAGCAGGGGCGCAGCCGATGCCCCGTGCCTCGTCTCTGATGCGCCACAGAAGATCTCTGTCTTTGACAGACTCACTCGCTGTAGTGGCGAGGAGAATTTGGATTCTGAGTACTACGCGCCCCAGCGGTCTGGTACGAAGAAGTCCAAGGCAGCACGGGCCATGCGTCCCAAACGTGCTATGCCAGCAACAAGCCAGAAGTATGCGCTCACAATCATGCGCGCTGCTGATGGTAAGTTGTACAAGGTCGGCTCGAGTGCTGCGGCGCCGAGAACGAGCCGACCTTCAAAACCCTTGTCTCACTTGGACGCATCTGCTGCGTACGCAACCAAGTCGAATAAGACAAACAAATATTGTGGTTCCCCCACTACCGATTGGGATGCCTGTTTGGTATCAGATCAGGGGGCGCAGCACTCACTTGACCACCCCAACGCTTGGCCTTGCCATGCGCTTGAAGGGGGTGCAAAAGTAACACTCTCCTCCAACGACCTGTGTAACGTGATCACTCATAAACGCCAGTCAGGAGAGTCGACCAGCAAGTACGATACGCCTCTCATGGGGCATACTTGTGCGGTGGTCACCATCAACTGCTGTTGCAAGGCGGCAGTACCACCAAGGCAGTCAGTCTTCCAGCGGCTGCAATCATCGACACCCCTCCGACGTCGCCTTGGAACGAAGGTTTCAGCAGAAGAGGAGCCAAGGGTTGCTTCATGCAACGTGATCTCCAACTCCTCGTCAGTCCGAAAGACGACTGGCAATTCTTCGTCTTCATCCAAAAGACAGCCGAAGAAAACCAAGGCAGCTGTCTCGACCTCTGGAGTGTTCGAAGGCACTCGATCGAGAAAGAAGTTCTTAGAGGAAGCTGGGGGTAGTCAGACCCTTGTTGAGCCTCCTTCCGAAGACGAAGATGTTCGAAGCACAGCTGCGGCGGATCTTCATCCTCGAGGCAAAGTCAGCCTCCCAGAAGCCCCTCAAAACGAGGATGTCCCCCAGAACACAGCTGGGGGTAGAGACGAAGAGGCCCTTCAAGACGGAGCTGAGGGCAATCAGGCCCTTGCAGATGCACTCATAAAGAATGACCTCCAGAACGTGGCTGGGGGTGGCCAAATACCAGGAGAAGCGACTCCCCTACATGAGAGTGAGGCCGAGAGCGAAGCCTCAACCAATCCATCTACTCCTGGTCATGTCATGACAGTATACATGGCAGGGGGTGATTCCGAGTCAGATGCGCCGCCGCAGGACATCGTCCAGCGCATAGACTCATTAGAGGGAGGACTCAAAACCCTCTCTGCCTCTATGCAAACACTGACTCAAGCAGTGTTTGAGATACGGTCGGCCTTGACCAGAGCACCTTCAACCGGTCCCGACCCAGGAGCCAATGGGGAGTCGAGTGTACCCCTTCAACGGGTACCCTCAGACACAGAAGCATCCCGGACGTCGGAGCCCTCAAACGCTCCACTCCAGAAGGTACCACCTTCCCTGGCTCCTAGCTCCACGGAGGATGTGGTCGAAATGATCAAGGACTTACGGGAGCGCTTCGAGTCCAAAAACAGGCAAGAGAAGCGCCAGAAGATGGGCATTCCCCAGCCTTATCCCCTCGAGTGGAACAAGGTAGTTTATCCCCCGAAGTATAAACCACAAACACTCACACCGTACGACGGGAAGGACTCTCCGCATCGCTACCTGACATACTTCCAGTCCCAAACGGGACATCTCCCGAAGGAGGATGCGCTACTCACTAGCATCTTTGTTGGGGCCCTAAAAGGAGTGGCGTATGACAGGTACTACAGCCTCCCCGACAATTCCATATCATCCTTCGATGACTTGACGCGCCTCTTCCTCGACCGTTTCTACGACGGCGGGAAGGACATGACGATGGCGTCCCTCATAGAGATACGCCAGAAGGAGAAGAAAACGGTTCGGGTGTTCATCGAACGCTTCCGACAGGCCTGCTTCAGGCTACCTCCAGGCATGCCAGAACATGCGCTCCTCTCCTCTTGCAGCATGAACATGCTGCCTGCAGTGAAGATCTGGCTCAACTCTACTCTCCTTCCCGACTGGAGCTCCCTGATCATCGAAGCTGAAGCCGCAGAAAAGAAGGCGGCCAATGCACGTCTTCTAGGAGTCAGCTTCCCCGCCTTTGACGATAAGGGGAAAAAGTCTGCAGCCAACAACCCCGGACGAGAAGCAAAGGGGAAGCAGGCATTGACTGTTAATGCCTCGAAAGGCGCATCTGCGCCTACTCAGAAGCCTCCACTGGCACCGAGGCCCAAGGAGGTTTATTCGTTCAACGACGAAGACACCCTGCAACTCTTTGAAATACTGAAGCAGGGTGACAAGATCAAGTTGTCGGACCCGAAGCGGCCCGATGAAATCGGGAAAGTGGACAACCCGAGGTACTGTCACTACCATCGGTTTGTTGGACACCCGACCAAGGACTGCTATGTCCTCAAAAATTATATCCAGCGCATGATCAATGCAGATGTAATCTCCGTCGACTACGAAGAGAAGACGGTGTCAGCCAATGTAGTGTCACTTCAGTTCGGCACCTTGTCGCCGACTACCACACAAGATGGCATCGTCCCCATCCCTAAGGCGACAATGGAGGTGGTGAACTTACCACCTACCCGTGACAATGTGAGTGGACTCATCCCACTCACCACATCTCGAGAAGAGGTCCTGTGGGTTCACCCCGACCTCGTCTCTGAGGTGACTCAACCGGAGGTACGCTCCACCTCCAAATCAAAAGGCAGGAAGATCAAGTCTTGCCGCATGGTCTCTTTTTCAACAGAAGAGGCACTTCCTGTACAGATGCGTTCACAACAGAACGTCCAACCCGGCGAAGCTGCCGCCGAGGTGGTGCCTCCTTGCACCATTCCTGCTGTCCAGGAAGAGGGCCCGTCTAAGCCCTCAACAGCCAATAAGCAGAAGCAGGTGGAGGTTCGTTTCGACAGGCCTCTACGAAAGAAGAATGCTTCGGGGCTAGCCAAGCCCCACAACTTCGACATATTGGCACAACTAGCCAGTACTCCTGCACGCTTGTCTTTGTTCGAGCTCCTGCGTCTTTTCAAAGACTCCCGAGAAGCTCTCTGTGAAGCTCTGAAGGATGCCGAATCCTTTCTCAGTCAAGTCAAGCAGCCTGAAGACCTTCCAACTACTTGTTCGCACTGTCATTATGCGGATGAAGTTATCCCAAACATAACCTTCACCCAACAAGACATGCTGCTCAAGCACCACCGACATAACCGGCCACTGTATTACACAGGATATATCGGTTCGGTCAAGGTGAGCCGGATTCAGATCGATCCAGGGTCTTCCCTCAGCATCATTCCGAAGGCACTGCTATCAACACTGGGGATCCCAATGTACCGGCTGGCGCCCTCCAACACGACCATCAGTGGCTTCAACGCTAGCAAAAGCGAGCCACTGGGCAAGATCCGACTGAAGTGTCACATCGGCAACCTCAAAACTGAGTTGACTTGCTATGTGGTGGATGCCGAGGTCAATTACAACATCCTATTCGGTCGACCATGGCTACATGAGTACATGGTGGTGCCATCCATGCTCCACCAATGCATGAAATATGTATCCACCAACGGCGTTATCAGGACGGAGTTCGCAGACATCGATCCTTTCAAAGGGATTGAAGCCTACTTCACCGATTCTGACTTGTACAAATCACTTGACGAGGAGGAAGCCAATGATGCTGATGATGAGGCAGATACGGCAGCCGAGCCGGATATGGAGCCTGAGATGACTCCCGATGCCCCTCTGAAGATCCGACTCAAAGGCAAACCGCCCCAGAAGGTGCCTCCAATGAGCATCAAGCTATCAGGAAAAGCACCAACTCCTGAAGCTCCCCTGAAGATACGCCTCAAAGGGAAGCCGCCTCAAACATCGGCTCCCCTGGTGGTAAAATTATGGGGGAAGGCACCGATCACTGGAGGCGCAGCTGAGGCACCACTGAAGGTGCGTCTCAAGGGCAAACCCCCGCAGTCATCCAAGACGCCAGAGAGGGCTCACATAACTCTCTCGGACCCCAAAACCAAAGCTGTGGTGGACTCTCCTGATCCAACCCCAGTGCTTACAGATGAGGAGCTCGGCGAATATATCTCTGCTGATGTAGATGCACCGTCCTTAGACAATGTAATCCTACGAGATAAAATCTCGTACTTCATCAATAATAGAGTATCTTTTAATTATTCTTGTCTTCCACATTGGAATATCATGTATACATTAGATAACGCTCTACGGTCGTTGCAAACACAAATAACGACCGTCCATGTAAATCGAGTAGTCCTGTCTCAAGGAGTCTGCTACATAGTCCCTCCTCGAAGTCGAGACGAAGGATCCATCATCCTTGGTAAAGGCAAACGTCGTCAAGACCTCCCGTCGCTCGAGCCAGAACCAGATGCCGGCAGAATGCAACTCTATCGGTACCCGGATAAGGCAAAGTACCTCATCCAAAAGATGGGCTACGACCTAAAAAGCGACAAAGGCCTAAACCACGGCAAAGGTCGACGTCTCCCTCTCCGGCTTCCAACACCCAAAGAAAAGCCACAGGACTACTACAACAAAACTCGACGGGGGGTAGGCTATGTCACGCCGCCATTAACTCCAGAGAGTTCAGACGCAGAAGACGTAGAACATTCCCACTCGTCCGAAGCATCGACTTGGGATTCCGATACCAGTATCGGATCAGTCTTCAGGAAAGTGCTGTCAGCTAACATGACATCAGCACAGCCTCAAAAAGATGAAGACGAAGACCAAGCGCCGGAACCCTTTGAAGAAGAACCCTGGGCTCAATGCTTGGGACAACAATGGGAGTCCCGTTTCGAATTACGTGAACCTCCCACCGAAGATGAAGTCGAGCAGATCGACCTTGGAGACGGGTCTTCTTCCAAATCCATCTTCATCAGCAAAAACCTAGAAGGAGAAGACCGAGAATCTTTAATCCAACTGGCTAAGGAGTATATCGACGTCTTCGCCTGGAGCTACGAAGATATGCCAGGACTTGATCCCCAGATTGTGATGCATAGGTTGAATATCTTGCCTGATGCCAAGCCTATCAAGCAACAACAGCGGTGCTTCCGTCCGAACATCATGAACGCCATCAATCAGGAGGTAGATAAACTCTTGACTAGCGGCTTCATCCGTGAAGAGCAACACCCAGATTGGGTAGCCAACGTCGTATCTGTTACCAAAAAGAATAGAAAGATACGAGTCTGTATCAACTTCAGAGACCTCAACTCTGCTTGCCCGAAGGACGAATTCCTACTTCCAATCACTGACGTGATGATCGACAACATATGTGGCTTCGAACGCATGTCTTTTATGGACGGGTATTCAGGCTACAATCAAATCAAGATGTTCCCCGATGACGCAAAACATACGTCATTCAGGGATCCAAAGGGCGTTTTTTGCTACACAGTAATGCCCTTCGGTTTGAAGACTGCCGGTGCGACATACCAACGAGCTATGAGCACCATCTTCCGTCAACATCTTCGCAAGACAGTCGAATATTATGTTGACGACATCGCGGTCAAGAGCCGCTTTAAAAGAGATTACTTACAGGACCTGAAGACAGTCTTTGATCTCATGCGAGCACATCAACTCAAGATGAACCCCGCTAAATCCTTTCTAGGGATTTCTAGTGGAAAATTATTGGGCTTTGTCATCACGGCAAAAGGCATTCATATCGATCCCGAGAAAACCAAAGCCATCCTCAATATGGACCCTCCGAAGAATCTTCGAGAACTTCGGGGCTTACAGGGACGTCTGGCGTACATCCGGAGGTTCATAGCAAACCTCTCCGGCAAATGTCAACCCTTCACCCAGCTCATGAAGAAGGGAGTCTCTTACGTCTGGACAGAAGAATGCCAAAAGGCTTTCGACGACATCAAAGCCTACCTGACGAGCCCTCCAGTTCTGGTGGCACCCGTCGCTGGCAAACCATTCATGCTCTACGTCCGTGCCATAGATCATTCCCTCGGCGCCCTGCTAGCTCAGAACAGCGACACAGGCTATGAGCAAGCAATCTACTACCTCAGTCGAACCCTGATCGGGGTCGAACACCGGTATAATCTCGTTGAAAAAGAGTTCTTGGCTCTGGTATTTGCCATCCAAAAGACTCGTCATTACGTCTCGGGCCAGACAATTCACGTCATTTCTCGAGTCAATCCGCTCAGGGTCCTCATGACGAAGCCAGGATCACTGAACTCCCGGTTAGCCACATGGGCGATCTTGCTGACGCCATACAACATGATGTTCGTTCCACAGAAGGCTGTTAAGGGTCAAGCTCTGGCCGACTTCTTAGCTGCACACTCCATCCCGGAGTCCTCAAGACTCTATGAAGACATCCCGGATGAGGTCTAAGAATCGAACGTCACCGAAGAAGGCTCCGTCTGGAGGATGTTTTTCGATGGCGCTTCAAGAACAGGCCCCAAAGGCCAGATCGTCGCAGGAGTGGGGGTAGTCTTAGTCTCCCCCGATCAGCTAGTCATCCAGCGTGCTTACTCTCTTTCGAAGCCGTGCTCCAACAATGTTGCCGAGTACAACGCGCTCATTATGGGACTCCAGCTGGCACAACAGCTGGGGGTGGATCATCTGGAAGCCTACGACTACTCGAAACTCGTCATAAACCAGATCCGTGGGCAATACGAAGTTCGCCATAAAGATCTGATCCCTTACCATGAAGTGGCATTGAACATCATTTCAACCTTCACCGGGTTCTTCATCGAACACGTACCTCATCTACAAAACCTAGAGGCTGATGCTCTGGCTGGCCTTGCGGCCTCGTTAGCAGCACCCCTTGGGACTCAATACTACGTCATGGGGGTTGGCCGAGACTTGGTTTGTCCTAAAAACAACCTATGCTTACGAGTGGACCACGCCATGCCAACAGGTACTGGTGTTAATGTCCGAGACTGGAGGTTTCCGTTCATCGACTATGCCGTCTACGGAATTCTCCCAGAGGACCCGAAGGAAGCCGTCTCAGTCAGGAGACATTTTCTTCGATTCTACTATGATGCAGCCACTAAAACGCTGTACCGACGCTCCTTCGATGGGCTTCTCCTTCGATGCCTGTCCAACGAAGAAGCGGCCGAGGCTCTTCGAGAAGCTCATGACGGAACTTACGGAGCTCATCAACCTGGTCCTAAGTTGCAGGATTGACTGCGACGTATGGGCTACTATTGGCCAACCATGGCCGCTGATGCTGTCGACTATGCTAAGAAGTGCCATGCGTGCCAACTTTACGCAGACTTCATTCATACGCCGTCAGAACCATTACATCCTACAGTCGCCTCCTGGCCCTTCGAAGCCTGGGGCATGGACATTATAGGACCGATTACCCCTCCTTCATCAAGGGGGCACCGCTTCATCCTGGCCATTACCGATTACTTCTCCAAGTGGACAGAGGCAGTCCCATTGGCGGAAGTAAAGAGCTCCAGGGTGGTCAGCTTCATCAAACACCATGTCATCTACCGCTTCGGAGTACCCCGGAGGATCATCTACGATAATGGTCCTCAGTTCATCAGCCATGTTTTCAGCAGATTCTGTGACAAGAATCGTATTCAAAATGTGGCATCAACCGCCTACAATTCGGCAGCAAACGGATTGGCCGAGGCGTTCAACAAAACTATCGTTAGGTTGCTCAAAAAGGTCGTGTCATCCAACAAACGCGACTGGGACGAAAAGCTGGGCGAATGTCTTTGGGCCTACCGCACAACGGTACGAACACCAACAGGCAACACACCATTCTCCCTGGTCTACGGGAGTGAAGCGGTACTGCCTCTCGAGATCCAGATACCCTCACTCCGCGTAGCAATCACAAACAAACTCAAAGAAGAGGACAATCAACGTCGTCGTCTGAGGAAGCTGGAGGCACTTGACGAAAAGCGTCTCCTAGCTCAACAACGTATCGAACTCTACCAAGCCCGTATATCACAGGCTTTCAACAAGAAGGTCAAACAGAGAACTTTTCAAGTTGGCGACCTGGTTCTGGCAGTCAGGAGGCCGATGGTGTTAACTCACAAGACACCAGGAAAGTTCGAGCCCAAGTGGGAAGGACCTTTCATTATTGAGACGGTATACTCAAACGGTGCTTACCGCCTCGCCAAACCCAATGGGGACTTGTTCATGATGCCCATCAACGGCAAGTTCCTGAAGAAGTACTATTCTTGACAGCTTTCAGATATGTGCTTCTACAAGGGGATCTATGGACCCAATCATCAGGATTCACAGACAATTCCCTTCCGACAAAACCATACGCTTCCGGAACCCAGCTGTTCCGTAGCACCCTCAGTAAAAAGACAACCACGTCCACATCACCTTTGAGTTGTCCCTCTACACCCATCAAAGCGGAATCTTACACTTCGTAAGCCTACGCTACCCCTCATGTTTACCACGTCCACATTATCTCTGAGTAAACATCTCGTACAAACAACCCTTGCGTTGTCGTACATTGATCGCAGAACTTTCACGTCCACATCACCTCTGAGTTGTTCAGCGTATTCCCCAGGATCATTCCTACCACGTCCATAATACCTCTGAGTAGGAAGATTCTATCATTCGAACCTCAATGATTGCCACATCTACATTATCTCTGAGCAAATATGTTGGTTCCTTCAAACTTATTATCTGTACCTAAAAGCCAAGGTGTGCAAAAGATAATAGGTCCACACAAATCATCAAGTTCATGATAACAAAAATGAACACATCACAAAAAAGTTGCGTACTTCTTTATTTTCTAAAAAAGAGAGTACAAAACTACACTATCCCCCAGCAAGAATTACAAAAACATAAAAAGGAGACGCTACAGTCCCTAAACATCTCCAGGGTTGGTTGAGAGCTCTCTGACTCGACGTCTCAAGTCGGCTGCATGAGTCTCCACAGTCGCCAGGACTCGACGCTCAGCTTCTTGACGCATCAATTCAACAGCCTCAGCAGAAGTATCATTCTCATGCTTCTCATCAAGCTGTTGTCGCTGCCGAGCTAGGGCAAGAGCCCGGTGAGTGAAGGTTGCTTCCTCCTTCTTGAATGCTACATGTTCAGCCTGGACACGTTCGGCAACTAACTGGAGTCGGGCCCGTTGATCCTCAAGACGGCGCATCTGGGCATTGATCTCCGCGATATTAGCGTCCAACGCAGCTCGCGTTTCCATGGTCTCCTTCATGGACTGAGATAACTTCCCCACCGCAGCCTCAGTCTCAGCCACCTCGTGCTCCCAGACGCTCATAGTGGCCTGGTAGGAAGACTCAATCTCAGCGATCAACTTCTCCTTCTCCGCATCTATCAAGACGGAAAGGTCATTTTGCTGAATGCGCTGAAGTTTCGTGAGCCGCTGGTCCAGCTCAATCACCGAAGCCTCCAGGATCTCGGCCATATGGTCGTGGCCTTGGTGAACGCGGATCAGCTCGATATAAGGCATTGCCAGAGTTCTTACCGTCGCAAAACTTCCGTTGGCATCCATCACAGCAGATACACCCCTCTGCAACATTTTATATACCCCTTCAACGATGAATTTCACATATTCATCTGCGTCCGCCAGTACCTGCGGCGTCATAGCAGGAGTTGGAGGGGCTGCTGTCGTTAGCGGACCGGAAGAAGATCCGCCAACCTCAATCTGCGAGACTGGAATCTCGGCATCAATAAGCTCTTCATCAACACGGGCCGGACTGCTAGCCCGAGGAGCCGAAGGAACAGAGGAAGCCGGCACAGGCGTCGAGATAGTACCCCAAGTAGGAGGGGAAACAGAGGGTTCCACACCCTTACCCTTCTCAAGTTTGGAGGAACCACCGTCGTCTACGGTCACCTCTTCTGCCCCCAACGTCCTATCAGCGGTCAGTACCTCCCCTGGCAGAACGGGAAGATCAACACTCATCTCCTGGCCCGCTTCGGGAGACAGGACTGGCAGATGAGTCTCATCCTTCTCAAGTCCCTCGACAGGGACAGGATCTGTCGTTACCGCCTGATCGGTAGCCACCTCAACTTCCATGGGTGAGGCCAGGGTAGGACTTGGCAATGATACAGCCGATCTCCCCTCATCATGACAAGAAGGGAAATCAACCCTCTCCTCTGTTCCAACCATGTCTGCTGCCCCCTCAACAGACTCTTGCAACGCTGGAGGGACGTCATCGGAAGGCGACGAACTCCAATCCACTTCATTATCAGGATGCCTTGAGTCCGTAGGACCCTCAACGTCCAAGGCCTCCACGGCAGATTGTACCTTCCCGAAAGTTGTTGCAACCTCCGCAATTCTTTCAACAAAGTCAGGAGATACTGAAATCTTCGCAGGAATATCTTCGGGACTCTCCTCCACGGGAGACATTATCATCGATGGAATGCGCTCATTGGAAGAGCTTGCCACCTCCTTCGGCTTACTAATACCCGATTTTGGAACACGGGTCTTCTTCTTCGATCCCTATAAGAAGAAAAGCATAAGCCACCAAAGTGACAAGATGGGCCAGAATTACAGAGGATGCCTTACCTCAGCCGATCCCGCTGGCGTTTCAAGTGGCACTCCTGTAGCCTTTGGACTCGACGTCCTTCTTGGCCTCTTTGGAACAGAAGAACCAGCTTCTGTGTCGGCCCGCCTCTTTCCAACAGACGGATCTCTCACTGGTGCTGCAGTAGCAGCCCGATATCCCGCTAATTCTGGAGGACGATATGAGTGGGCTGCCGTCAACATATTCGCCGTAGCCTCCAGCTGAGTTCCGATGATGAAGCTAGTCTCCCTGTCATAACCAGGAGACGCAGTATTCATAGTACAATACAGCTTGGCGGCCGAATACAGGATCTGTGGCCGAGGGTTGTAAACGGGCGCCCTAAACTGAACACCAGTACAACCGGCATTGTAATATTGCCAGCCATGGGCTCCGTCCAGCAAACTACCGATGAACCCCAGACTGCTACTGGGATTCCGTAGCATCAGCTGGGTATAGCCAAACTGGCGCGCAAACCGGCTGGGTAGATATGGCTCCAGATAACATCTATTTTGGTTGCGGTAGACCAGGTGAGAAGGCCGAGTGCTTTGCAACCAACGAAAACCCCACTTCGGCAAAGTAATCGTATCTTCGCCCGAGTCAACTAAGTCTTGATCAGCCTCGAAATCCTTGAAGATGGGGCCAACCTTGACAATCTCCCACCCCTGAAGGAAGGACAAAACCCTCCTGCAAACGGGGACGCCAGTGTATAACCACTTCCTCTTGTAGAAGTGGCGGATGAAGGCATCCCCTTCAACATGATCCTCTTCCAAACCGGGACTCATTACGTTCGGATGATGCAAAATCAGCCATCCCATAAGATAATGGAAGGGCAGCTCGGCCCGGGGAAAGTTGTCGTTGTTTCCTTTCCCGAGGATCACATCGTCAGCAAAAGACCTCAAACCCCGCAACAGGTTACACACCATCGCGGGAATGAGAGCTAAAGGTCATCCAAAGGCCAATTTCACGGCAGGTAAAATAAGGTTCCGGTGTACCCTCTCTACGGCACCAGATCCACCCGCGAACACACAATCTCGGAGCCATATCATCAAGTATGATGTCAGTACCGCTTTAGATGACATCCGGTGCACGCAATGCCAGAAGCAGCTATACGCGTTCTCACCATCCTCATTGGAACGAGGAGTCCTCTCGTCCAGCCGGCTTATCTCAGAAGTCACTTTCGCAGGTTTCAGCCCTTACGGAGTCGTAAATCGGATCCTCGAAGGATCCATCAAATCCTGCTTGAAAACATAATCCCTCCAAGCAGTCACATGAGGCTGAGTCTTGACTTTATCCTTTCGATGCATCAAATAGTGATGGCTCGCCACTTCCTTGAAGACGGCCATCATCTCCGAGTTCTTATTTTCTAGAACCTGGATCTCTTCATTTGATGGAAAATATTCTTCGTACGGCTCTGAGCCCCAGGGAAGCTTGGACACTTCATACATCTCGTGGAGAGCCAACCCCAACTCCCCTACGAGAGTGTAAAAGGTACCAGTCTGGGTATTGAACAACTCCAGGAGTGCAAGGAACATAGGCTTATTGAGATCCACACCAACCTGCGTGGCACGGATGGCGGCTGTCAGCCCAATCTCCTTAAGTTCAGCCTTGAACTTCGAAAGCACCCAAGTGGTCAACTTGTCCCACCTCGAGATGTGATGACACCAACCTTCGACCCTAAAGCTACCTTTTGGGTACACAATCTTCGATGACAACATCCGGCTCGCGAAGGTTGGAGCATTGAAGGCAAAAGTGTCGGTGGGGACCTCACTGTAGAGGCTCCCGGGACGCAGGGTTCGGCAACTGAACGAGGGACTGGTTCGTGAAGCAGATAGGGTATCCCTTTGATTCGAGGTAGCATCAATCGAAAGAGCACCTCCTAGAGCCCCTCCCTGAGAAGGAGTAAGATCCCAGGACATCCTTCTCTTCGAAGCTAGACGATAGAAGGCTGTCAGCGGCAATTGGCGATCGAGTTGTCGCATATACAGCACCATGCCTTTTACTGAAAAGAACCAGTCTTCTTTGACCTTCAGTATCTTCGCTTCCGTGGAGATCAGGCGGTCACCAAACAAAAAGGCAGGTCTCAAGAAGGTCACATCTCCGGATTCAGCAGACTTCAGTTTTTCGCTCTCCATCATACTCTGGAGAAAAGTCGGCAGCTAGTTCTGGATCTGCAGCACCCTTTCAGGAGGTTGATCCTGTAAGATAACACCCTTGGCAGGGTTGACGACAGCCTCGTCAAAATCAACTCCCATTTGACAAAGGAAGGCATCCAGGAGGACCTCATTCAGCAGCGAAATCGTCATCGATACTGGCACAACAACAACAAAAAAAAATCAAAGGTCAGGCAAAAAGATAAGGTGTGTCAAAAGCTTCGGCGCATAACCAGGGTGTGAACCCATGCGCCTCCGCTTCGGTGCATCATTTTGGTGTAAACCCATGTGCCTCAGTGAAAGGCTTCGGCGCATCATCAGGGCATAAACCCACGCGCATTAGTAAAGGCTTCGGCGCATTTAGGGTGTAAACCCGTGCGCGTCCGCAGTTAAACCTCGGTGCATGATAAAGGCCTAAGCCTATGCACGTTGGCGGGGTAAAACCTCGGCGAGGACAGTGGTCCGTACGCGTCGGCAGAAGAGAGTTGTCAACTCAGTCGCATGATCCAAAGACCGCCTGAACAAAGAAAGTAATGGAAAAGATGACACCCACCCGTCACAGCAGGACGAACGTCGGCCGGAGTCACAATGGTGATAGGAGCATCCCCTTCAGCATACTCCATCGGCTCCTTTCCTTTGCCGGCGCCGCCGCGAGGTGTCTTGGGAGCCATTCTCTCAAGAAGAAATTAGGGTTTTTGAAGAAAAAACTCTAAAGAAAGCAAAAGCAAGAAGAAGAAGAACTCTCTCTCTCTCTCTCCATCTCTTGCCTATTTATAGGGCTTGGTCACACGCGTGACCCGATGAGGTGTGATCTCAGCCGTCGCCTCGGGTCCTGTGGAGAGATAACAGCAAATAAAACCAAAAGATCATCATTAATCTTTTCGGTTACTGAGGCATCATCATATGCATTAACTGAGAAGAGCATGCGCCCGAACAGGCATGCGCCCTAACAATCATGCGCCCTGACCTCCATGCTTCTTATCCAAAGTATTCCAAAACTTATTCAAAAGTTTTGAAAACTTTGAAGGGGGTCTTGTAGAAGCATGGAATTTCACAACCAAGAAAGCCCATGCGCCAGACACTACATGCGCCAGAACTCGGACAGAACACTCCACAGCAAAGTCAATGAGTATAGACATTTGAAAAAAGATTTTTTATTTTCTATTACATGTCTAGAAAAGGTTGTACAAAGGAGAATTTCTACAAAGAGAAGATCCTAAGTCTACAGCCAGCGGCCAGCGGTCACCATGCGCCTCCAGATAGGCACAGCAGTCACCATGCGCCGCCAGCAGATACCATGCGCCTCCAGCCAGGCGCATCCCACCATGCGTACTCAGCACGACGCATCCTCTTCAGCAGCTCAGTTATGTGCATCCAGCTCAGTTATGTGCATCCCTTCAGCAGCCCAGTTATGTGCCGCTCTTCCAGCCAGGCTCACCTGATAAGTGCTTCGACTAAACAAAGCATTTAACCCTCTGGCTGGAACCAAGAAAGAGAAGAGCACCGTAAATCTATGGCCAGGGAAGGCTTCGAAAGAGCCTCCAAAGGCGAAGGAAGACCGTGATCGAAACCACGGCTAAAGGAGCAGTTTCTAAACCCACCAGAGTGGGCAACGCCCACTTTGAAGGAAGAAAGAGCCTAGCACCGCCATTCCGATCTGCGGCTCTTCCGAAACAACGGAGACGAGGCCCGAGCATCCCTATCTTTGGATGCAACAGGCACCTTCCGCCTGCCTCAGAAGCCCTCGACTCCGCCTTTTGGATGTAACAGTCACCTTCAAGAGCATCAATGACGACATGGCGTCTCATCTTCGCCCTCGGGAGCACTTCGTCAATAGAATGCACCCGAGTACCCAAGTTCATGTTGGAAGTACGTGAGGGAACGAGAAGCAAACCTTCTCTCTATGCCACTATTTATAGGCCGGGTAGATCAAACCCACGCGCCAAGTGGATGGCTCTCCGAATTCTGTACAATGAATTTGCATTTAATGGATGAACCGGACGCCTCGAATTCAGCCAAACGGCTATTTAAAGCACTCGAGGAGCGAAACAGCCGCATCATTAAAAGACATGTCGGATGCGCCAGCCAGACGCGCATCACACAGACGCGCCCTTCAGTACTAGGCGCATCACAGAGGATGCGCCCCCACGCGTCCCCATGCCTAATGGAATACCAATCGACGTGCCCACTCAGCTGTCCATCGAATGTCAGAAATATTAAATACTGAACTGACAGAGTTGGCAGCACATCTCCCAAAGTCTGAACAGTTGACAGTTTTTTCAGAAAAACTAAGCGTCGGCAACGTCAGCATCATCATGACTCTACTCCGACGGCTACTGCCACGTGGCCACCCAACCACCCGCATGCGCCTCTGCGGCCATGCGCCCAAACCTGCATGCGCCTTAAAAGCCATGCGCCCCAGACTGCTTTCTGATCCCAAAAGACAGAAGGAAAGTCTCCATCTGAAGCTCCGCATGTGCCTCAAAAGCCATGCGCCCTAGACCGCTCTCTGATCCCAAAAGACAGAAGGAAAGTCGCATGCATGCGCCTCAAAAGCCATGCGCCCAGAATGGTTCGTGACTCCTAAAGGTTATAAGCCAAAGTCTCCTCATGCGCCCAATCCTAGGCACATCCCATCAGATCATCCCCCACCAAATTCGAGATCTCCGAGCCATGAGTCGACGACACGTGTCCTTTGACTCAACTCATCCAAGATTTCAGCAACAGAAAGATCTTCTCCTCTGCTACGTGCCGGCTCACAACAGCAGTATAAAGAAGTCAACCCCTCGATCAGGGTGCATCACCCATGCGCCTCCATCAGCAATCAACACGTGGCGTCCCCACGCACCGGTGCATCCTACATATACGTGCATGAGCAGCCAACCTGCCCAGCTATAAATAGAGGAATCATTTCCTTCTTCCACACACACACAGACAGAGACGAATGAACATACCACCAGAGAGGTAGATACAGACACTCAACGTCTTCCTCCTCTCAGTAAGCTCCAGCACCCAGAGCAATCCAAACCTTCAGAGAACCGATAATCGTCGTCAGCTCGTCAATGGAGTCAACGCATTACCACTCGCTCCATCGACACAAGGGACCCAGATTAAACAAAAGTGTACTTCTAGGGCTACATCTAAGTCCTATATTGTAATACTGTTCTGTTTGTATTGAAATTTACAATCAAAGAATTTTAATGGCAAACACTACCGTTTAGCTTCCAAGAGAAGGATGCCCTGGGAACTTACTCCTTCTCAAGGAGGGGCATTAGGAGGTACTCTTTCGATTGATGCTACTTCGAATCAAAGGGATACCTTGGCCACTTCGCGAGCCGAACCCTCGTTTAGTTGCAGAACTTTGCGTCCTGGGAGCCTTTATAGTGAGGTTCCTAATGACACCTTTGTCTTCAGTGCTTCGACCTTTACAAATCGGATGCTAACATCGAGGGTCATGTATCCGAAAGGTAGCTTTACGGTTGAAGGTTGGTGTCACCACATGTCGAAGTGGGATGACTTGACCGTTTGGGTGTTGTCGAAATTCAAGGTTGAGCTTAAAGAGATTGGGCTGACGGCCGCTGTCCGTGCCACACAGGCTGGCGTGGATCTCAATAAGCATATGTTTCTCGCTCTTTTGGAAATGTTCAATACCCAGACTGACACTTTCTTTACTCCAGTAGAAGAGTTGGGATTGGCTCTCCACGAAATGTACGAGGTATCCAGGCTTCCCTGGGGATCTGAACCGTACGAAGAATATTTTCCGTCAAACGAAGAGATCCTTGTCTTGGAAAAGAAGGACCCGGAGATGATGGCTGTCTTTAAAGAGGTAGCGAGCCATCATTATCTGATGCAACGGAGGGAGAAAGGCAAGTCTCAACCTCATGTGACTGCTTGGAGGGATTACGTCTTCAAGCAGGATTTGGCGGATTCTTCGAAGATCCAGTTTATGACTCCACAAGGGCTGAAACCCGCAGAGTTGACCTCTGAAATGAGCCGGTTGGACGAGAGGGCCCCTCGTTCAAATGAGAGTAGCAAAAATGCGTATAGCTGCTTCTGGCACTGTGCACACCGGATGTCATTTAAGGCAGTATTGGCTGCTTATTTGATAATATGGCTCCGGAATTGTGTGTTCGCAGGCGGATCGGGTTCCGTGGAGAGGGTACACCGGAACCTTATTTTGCCAGCAGTAAAATTGGCCTTTGGTCATCCTTTGGCTCTTCTTTCCGCGATGGTGTGTAATCTGTTGTGGGGCTTGAGGACCTTTGCTGAGGACGTGATCCATGAGAGAGGTAGAAACGACAACTTTCCCCGGGCTGAACTACCATTCTATTATCTGATGGGATGGTTGATTCTTCATCACCCGAACGTGATGAGTCCAGGCTCGGAGGAGGATCACGTTGAAGGTGACGCCTTTATCCGCCGCTTCTACAAGAGGAAGTGGTTGCACACTGGTGTCCCCGTCTGCAGGAGAGTTTTGTCCTATTTTCAGGGGTGGGAGATTATCAAGGTCGGTCCCATCTTCAAAGATTTCGAAGCCGACCAAGATTTAGACGACTTTGGTAAAGATGCGATTACTCTGCCGAAATAGAGTTTTCGTTGGTTGCAAAGTATTCGGCCTTCCCACTTGGTCTATCGCAACCAGAATAGGTGTTATCTGGAGCCATATCTGCCAAGCCGGTTTGCTCGCCAGTTCGGATACACCCAGTTAATGTTACGGAACCCCAGTAACAGTTTGGGGTTTGCTGGAAGTTTGCTAGACGGAGCCAGGGGCTGGCAATATTACAATGCCGGGTGCACTGGTGTTCATTTTAATACGCCAGTTCGCAACCCTCGGCCACAAATCCTGTATTCAGCCGTTAAACTGTATTGCACCATGAATGCTGTGTCTCCTGATTATGATAGGGAGACCAGTTTCATCATTGGAACTCAGCTTGAAGCTACGACAACTATGTTAGCGGCGGCTCGGTCATATCGTCTACCAGAATTAGCGGGATATCGGGCTGTTGTTGTAGCATCAGTGAGAGATCCCCCTGCTGGAAAGAGACGGGCTGACGCAGAAGCCGGTTCGTCTATACCAAAATGGCCGAGGAAAGTGACGACTCCAAAGGCTGCGTCACTAGAATCAGTCCCGGCTGAGGTAAGAAGTCCTCTGTAATTTGGTTCATCATGTCATTTTGGTGACTTGTGCTTTCCTTCTTGCAGGGATCGTTGAAGAAGAGAACCCGTCTTTCGAAACCGGGTGTCAGTAAACCGAAGGAGGTAGCAAGCTCCTCTGATGAGCGAATTCCTCCGATGGTAATGTCTCCAATGGAGGAGAATCCTGAAGATGTTATTCCTGCAGAGATTTTAGTATCTCCGGACTCTGTCGGAAGAGGTGCTAAGGTTGTAGCAACTTCCGGGATGGTATAAGCCGCCGTGGGGGCCTTAGACGTTGAGGGTCCTATGGACACGGGACTTCCTGATGATGAAGTGGGGTAGAGTTTGTCGTCTTCGGAAGACGTTCCTCCAGAGATGCGTGAGTCTGTTGCAGGGGCAACAGACGTGATTGCAACAGAGGAGAGGGATGATTCCCCTTCTTGTCATGATGCGGGGAGGTCAGCTGTAGCGTTGCCGAGCCCTACCCCAGGCTCAGCAATGGAAGCTGAGGTGGCTGTCGACCGGGAGGTGGCGACAGATTTGGTCCCTGTGGAGGGATTCGATGATGAGGGGAAGACTCGTCTGTCGAGCCCGACCCCAGAAGACGCGCCCCGCCAGGAAACGGGAGCTGATCCGGTTAGTTTGCCAGAGGAAGGCTCCGCGCTGGTTAAAGATCGCACCTCGGTGGTGGAGGAGGCAGCTCCGGATGCTGATAGTCCCTTTGAGCCGGGAAAGGGCAAGGGCTTGCTGATGCAAGGGCCCTCTGTTGCTTCTTCGACTTGGGGGACGATATCGACGCCCCACCCAACTCCTTCTGCACTCTTGGGATCTAGCGCTGATAGCGGAATTCAAGTTCCTGGTGCGGAAGAGTCTGCTGAGGTCGATGTTCAAACCTCGCAGATTGAGATCGGCGGGTCTTCTTCAGGTCCGCCATCCAGGGTAACTCCTCCAACTCCTGTCATGACACCACAAGTGTTGGCGAATGCGGATGAGTACGTAAAATTCATCGTTGAGGCAGTGTACAAGATGCTGTAGAAGGGTGTGTCGACAGTGATGAACACAAATGGGAGTTTTGCGATGGCAAAATCCATGGCGCTTCCACACATCAACATGATACGTCTTCACCAGGGCCATGATCATATGGCCGAGATTCTGGAGGCCTCGGTGACTGAGCTGGATCAACTGCTTTTCGAGTTTCAGCGTATCCAGCGGAATGATCTTTCTGCCCTGATCGACGCGAAAAAGGAGAATCTGATTGCTGAAATTGAGTCCTTTTATTAGGCCACCGTGGGTGTCTGGGAGCGTGAAGTGGCTGAGACTGAAGCTGCAGTGGAGCGGTTGTCTCAGTCTACGCAGGAGAAGGTAGAGTTGCGAACTGCGTTGGATGCTAGTATCGCAGAGGTTGATGCCCAGATTCGCCATCTTGAGGACCAGCGGGCCCGACTCCTATTGGATGCTGAGCGTGCTCAGGCTGAACATGTAGCATTCAAGGAGGAAGAAGTAGCTTTCACCCACCAGGCTCTTACTCTGGCTCAACAGCGACAGCAGCTGGATGAGAAGCATGAGGATGACACTTCTCCAGAGGCCATAGAGACGGTGCGTCAAGAAGCTGAACGTCGGATCCTGGCGACTGTGGAGACTCAAGCGACAGACTTGAGGCGTCGGATTGAAGAGATTTCAGCCAATCCTGGGAATGTTTAGGGATTGTAGTCTCTTCTTTTTTTGTATTTTTGCAACTCTTGTTGGGGGTGTAATTCTTTACTCTTTAGAATAAAGAAATACAAAAATTTTGTGATGTGTTCATTTTTGTTGTCATGAACTTGATAATTTGTGTGGACCTATTATCTTTTGTGCACCTTGGTTTTTAGGTACCGATAATAAGTTTGAGAGAGAACTAACATGTTTGCTCAGAGGTGATGTGGACGTGGCAAATATGGGATTCAAATGATGCAATCTTCCTATTCAAAGGTTTTATGGACGTGGTAGGAATGACTCTGAGGGATATACGGAACTACTCAGAGGTAATGTGGACGTGGGAGTTCTGCAATCAATGTACGGCAACGCAGGGGTTGTCTGTACGGGATGTTTACTCAGAGGTAATATGGACGTGGTAAACATGATGGGTAGCGTAGTCTTACGGAGTGTAAGATTCCGCTTTGTAGGGCATAGGGGGACAACTCAAAGGTGATGTGGACGTGGTTGTCCTTCTACTGGAGGATGCCACGGAACAGCTGGGTTCCAGAAGCATCTGATTTTGTGGAAGTACATGTCTGAAAGATGTCAAGAGTAGTACTTCTTTAGGAACTTACCATTGATGGGCATCATGAACAAGTTCCCATTGGGTTTAGCGAGGCGGTAAGCACCATTTGAGTATACCGTCTCTATGATGAAAGGTCCTTCCCACTTGGGCTCGAACTTTCCTGGTGTCTTGTGAGTCAACACCATTGGCCTCCTAACTGCCAGAACCAGGTCGCCTTCTTGGAAAGTCTTTTGCTTGACCTTCTTGTTGAAAGCCTGTGATATACGGGCTTGGTAGAGTTCAATGCATTATTGAGCTAGGAGACGCTTTTCGGTAAGTGTCTCCAGTTCCCGCAGACGACGACATTGATTGTCCTCTTCTGTGAGTTGGTTTGTGATTGCTACGCGGAGTGAGGGTATCTGAATCTCGAGAGGTAGTACCGCTTCGCTCCCGTAGACCAGGGAGAATGGTGTGTGTCATGCCCCAGTACCGGAATACTGAGACGGACTAGGCCAGCTACACCATATGAGATATATAAACGTCATACGGCGATCGTGGCTGTCAAGAGACTAGGGGGTGCATGCTACAATCAGGTCTCCTATGGTCCCACAGAGCATCTATGTCTCAATCAATCAAAACAAGATGCAGTAAATAATGATCATATAAGACAAAGCAGTAAGGCGTCCCCGACGCTTCATCAGAATGATTCATGAGTCTAGCTATACAAAATGATAAGCTAGTTCCGAGAGTCAATAGTACATAACTATAGTCAGCTGCAGTCTGATTTAATTACAATTATGTAAAGGAAACTAGTGTCCAGAACTGCCGGCTAAACAAGTGTCGGTGGCTAAACGCCAAGTACAAAATAGAAGATATCAGAGCGGTGAAGAAGAAACCCACTCATGGTCCCTGGCGCCCATACTCCTGGTGTGCACCATTGTTCGGGTGGAAGGCTGGATCCTCTGGAGCTGCTACGAGATCTGGCCAAACAAAACCAGCGGGGTCAGGCCCCGAATAACAAGTACCACAAGGGAGCACAAAAGAGTGAGATAAATCCAATGAGTTAAATAAGACCTGATCCATGAGTTATAGGCTTATACCATATCATCGAGACAATACGACACCCTTACAACTAAAAAAGAACAAACGGTGCCAATATCGTACCGAGATAAGATATATCCTATAACCATGGGCATGTAAAAGGGTTTCTGATTCACGACTTCGGTCCATAGCCTATCGTAGCACAATAACCCAACCCAACAACCAAACAAGGACATGGGTTGGACCACGCACCACGATAGTCCATGTTCCTCGGTAGCTAACAGAAGAAAATATATCACAAACAAGTCAGCTTACAATCGGCCAATCAATCCTACGGCTTTCTATGATTTGTCTGGATTATTCCAGTAATGTAATATATATAGGAATCCTCAGATCGTATCGCATTCCAGCAGGGCTAGCCAAACCATTATATACAAGCAAGCATGAAATGCACCGGTCCCTCGAAAGGCCACCGTGCTAGAATAAGCTGTAACGGTTCTAGCTCTCCTATAGGAAGAGCTGGCTCGGCAGTCATAAATCAGATACTGCACTCCACTAGTGCGGATGACTATACAGTATCCGAGGCAGCCAACCCGACGTGCCAGGACGGGACCCAGGGCGGCCGGTGACGTACGATCTCGAAATTCTGTTCCCTCTCAATGCTTCTACCAATTTAAGTTGCTTAGATTAACCCTATCTCGATATTGGAATTACATGTCGTGGTCACATGGTCATCCTCCTATATGTCGTACCATAGTACGTGTACCCTAAGTATGAATCCACATCGGCTCAATCTAGATCCATGCTTAGTGTAATGCATCAAACAACAATCATTTTACCACGATACTATTACTGATCAATTACCATGACTGTGCTGGACGATACACATGTATTGACATATAACACGAATGATCACTTAGCACGTAGAGTCACACCTCAGTACACTCGTTAAAATGGAACCGCAGTGCATACTAATATTGTATCTCAATACACACTTAGAATAGGTACCAGCACGTATACAGGTAATCAGGTCAGGAACATGGTCAAGTCAGGAAGTCGCGTGGACCCCTCATGACATAAAAGTCACATGTAAATTCTGGTTAAAGTGAGACATGAAGGTCCTTGAAGCCAAGACAAAGATCTACTACTTTCATGTTGGGAGTTAGAAGAAATTCTGGCCATAATTCAGCCAAATAGGACTTAAAATAGCCAAAAATAGCCAAAATAGGTACTATGCGGCACTATTCAGCACTATGCGGCACTATTCAGCACTATGCGGCACTATTCAGCATTCTTATGCGGCTAGGCACTATGCAGCATCCTTATGCGGCTGGACACTATGCGGTACTATGCAGCATTCTTATGCGGCTAAGCACTATACAGCATCCCTATGCGGTTGGGCACTATGCGGTACTATACAGTATTCTTATGCGGCTAGGCACTATACAGCACTATGCACCATTCTTATGCGGCTCGGCACTATGCAGCACTATGCATCATCCTTATGCGGCTCGGCACTATACAGCACTATATAGCACTATACAGCATCCTTATGCGGCTCGGCACTATGCAGTACTATGTATCATCCTTATGCGGCTCGGCACTATGCAGCACTATGCATCATCCTTGTGCGGCTCGGCACTATGCAGCACTATACAGCACTATGCATCATCCTTATGCGGCTTGGCACTATGCAGCACTATGCATCATCCTTATGTGCCTCGGCACGATGCAGTACTATGCATCATCCTTATGCGGCTCAGCACTATACAGCACTATGCAGCATTCTTATGCGGCTCGATACTATGCAGCACTATGCATCATCCTTATGCGGCTCGGCACTATGCAGTACTATGCAGCACTATGCATCATCCTTATGCGGCTCGGCACTATACAGTACTATGCATCATCCTTATGTGGCTCGGCACTATGCAGCACTATGCATCATCCTTATGCGACTCGGCACTATGTGGCACTATGCAGTATTCTGCAGCATTCTTATGCGACTGGGCACTATGCGGCACTATACAGCATTCTTATGCGGCTGGGTACTATGCGGCACTATGCAGTATTCTTATGCGGCTGGATACTATGCGGCACTATGCAGCATTCTTATGCGGTACTATGCAGCATTCTTATGCGGCTGGGCACTATACGGCACTATCAGCACTATACAGCATTCTTATGCGGCTGGGCAATATGCGGCACTATGCAGCACTATGCAGCATTCTTATGCGGCTCGGCACTATTCATCGTCCCTGCCAAAACCAGGACTGATGACATAGAAACTATCCAAATATTATTTTGGCCATAACTTCATCAAAACAAGTCGAAATCTAACTTTTTAAAGGTCAAAATTGGATAGAATTGAATTTCCTACAACATAGGACCATTAGTTTTCAAAAACAACCAAGTTTGATAGATCAAAACCATGAAAACCCATAGAACCCTAGTTTTAGAAACTTAGATCTACACCAAACTAGCCATTAAAATCAAAAACTCCAAGAACTAAACTTGTAGAGAATGAAGAGAAGAACAATATAGACAAATAATATCAAAAAAAATTAAGAAATAAAAATGCAATAATCTCTCCATTTGGTGCAAGATGTACTTGCCTAAAAGTTTGCTTGAGAAAAATAAATGAAAGAGTGAATGAGGAGAGAGAGTGTGGAAGAGAATATATATAGGGGTTGGGTTGACTCAAAGAAACCCTAAGCTTAAGTATGCTCTTAACCACATGACTAATGACATGTTAAATGCTACATGATACAACTAATTAAATTAATTAAATAAAATCCTAACCACAGCACAGTTCAGAAATCTTATCATCGAAACAGTGAACCACGCCTACAACTAGACAAGGACAAGGGGTGGCACACTAATCCGTGACGAGATACTGTTTCATGCCATGGCCAGTTACAAATACAGGATAAATACAATAAAGATACAGGTGCCAGATACCATATATATGAAAAATCAAAAATTTACGTATTTCGGAAACGGGGAGTGACATCTCTACCCTCCTTAGAAAAATTTCGTCCTCGGAATTTCGATAAGGCTAGTTGAGCACGCTCTCAGATCACGAAATACACTCATGACATATAGCAAGCACAATTATCAAACAACATATGGCACATGAACAGTTTAAGAAAGCAAGAATAATTAAGTAAGAGCACAAACAATAATCATACCCTAGAAGGAAATGATCGGAGACATACGAATAAAATATGTCTCTCAAGTCAGGTAGGAATTCGTCCTCGAGGTCCTACACTGACTCCCAAAGTGGACAAGGGTCAACGCTTGAGATAAGTCGGTACCAATGACTAAATCAAGAACGAGACTCTGCCCAGGACGTACTCTCGTAATCAAGACACATGATGAATATCACATATCACATGATACGAGGGCAGATGAGTGAGACGAGAAAGTCGCCTTCACTCTTCGAATATAGAACTCAAGGAATTATAATGGATAATACTCAAAACTTACCCAAAATCTGACCGCCTTCAGCCAATCTCTGCTCTAATACTCCAAATTCTTCTTGCCTTTTCCCCTACTGGACTCTCTGCTACTGCCTTCCCTGGCCCTGCTGTTGTGGCCTCTGCTGTCCTGCCTGATGTTGTGCTTGTCGATACATCTGAGCTTGTGTTGGTAATGGATGCTGGACTAACGGCCTTATTGTCGACATTGATCTTCCATAAGGTGCTACCACAAGGGATGGTGGTGATGAGAACTGTCGAACCGGCCCTCCTGGCCTCCGCATCAACGGACAGGTTGCTAGTCTATGGTCTGAACTGTTGCACCTCATGCACAGGCCATTCGCTACCCTACACACATCCCTAGAGTGTCCTCTCTTGCCACAATAAGAACGACCATTTGGCGCCCTCCGACACCATTGTTGATGCCCCGATTGCTGCTGTAGAGCTTGAGTCATTGTCATTGTATCAGAGCCACAACGATCATGCCTCCCCACAAGCCGCATCATCTCCAAGTGAAGTCCTTGTTGGATTCGCATCTCTCTTTCTAAAGCTAACTGAAGTCTCCGGTTGAGCAAAAGATTATGTTCCTACTGACGCTGCTGGGATGCCAACAATCCTCTGATGATCTGTAATAGTGCAGGTGCGTCTAGTGCTACTGGTACTACCGGCATCACTGGAGGCACGGGAACCTCTGGCCTCTGTGGCTCAACTGGCTCATGCTTGATAACGTTCTCGATGGAAATCTATCCAGGTAGAGGGGCTACCCGTTGCTGATCTCCAACTGGTCCCTGATCTACTTGATTCTCTCCCATACCGGCTCCTCCAATAGCCGAGAATGATGTGTCCCTAAAGGAAAGGATACAAGGTATCAAAAGACAGGACGAAAAAGAATCGAGGATGATAATCAAGTTAGCAATCAAGGTGGGAGAAAGAGAAAACGAATCAGGAGATCAAGGGAAACATGTTTTGATTGAGACTCCTATAATCGCAACACCCCACAAGTCTGAAAAATAGACCTTGCATGGGCCACCACTAAAACTTGTCACACCCCAGTACCGGAATACTGAGACGGACTAGGCCAGCTACACCATATGAGGTATATAAACGTCATACGACGATCGTGGCTGTCAAGAGACTAGGGGGTGCATGCTACAATCAGGTCTCCTATGGTCCCACAGAGCATCTATGTCTCAATCAATCAAAACAAAAAGCAGTAAATAATGATCATATAAGACAAAGCAGTAAGGCGTCCCCGACGCTTCATCAGAATGATTCATGAGTCTAGCTATACAAAATGATGAGCTAGTTCCGAGAGTCAATAGTACATAACTATAGTCAGCTGCAGTCTGATTTAATTATAATTATGTAAAGGAAACTAGTGTCCAGAACTGCCGGCTAAACAAGTGCCGATGGCTAAATGCCAAGTACAAAATAGAAGATATCAGAGCGGTGAAGAAGAAACCCACTCATGGTCCCTGGCGCCCATACTCCTGGTGTGCACCATTGTTCGGGTGGAAGGCTGGATCCTCTGGAGCTGCTACGAGATCTGGCCAAACAAAACCAGCGGGGTCAGGCCCCGAATAGCAAGTACCACAAGGGAGCACAAAAGAGTGAGATAAATCCAATGAGTTAAATAAGACCTGATTCATGAGTTATAGGCTTATACTATATCATCGAGACAATACGACACCCTTACAACCAAACAACGACAAACGGCGCCAATATCGTATCGAGATAAGATATATCCTATAACCATGGGCAGGTAAAAGGGTTTCTGATTCACGACTTCGGTCCGAGCCTATCGCAGCACAATAGCCCAACCCAACAACCAAACAAGGACATGGGTTGGACCACGTACCACGATAGTCCATGTTCCTCGGTAGCTAACAGAAGAAAACATATCACAAACAAGTCAGCTTACAATCGGCCAATCAATCCTACGGCTTTCTATGATTTGTCTGGATTATCCCAGTAATACAATATATATAGGAATCCTCAGATCGTATCGCATTCCAGCAGGGCTAGCCAAACCATTATATACAAGCAAGCATGAAATGCACCGGTCCCTCGAAAGGCCACCGCGCTAGAATAAGCAGTAACGGTTCCAGCTCTCCTATAGGAAGAGCTGGCTCGGCAGTCACAAATCAGATACTGCACTCCACTAGTGCGGATGACTATACAGTATCCGAGGCAGCTAATCCGACGCGCCAGGACGGGACCCAGGGCGGTTGGTGACGTACGATCTCGAGATTCTGTTCCCTCCCAATGCTTCTACCAATTTAAGTTGCTTAGATTAACCCTATCTCGATATTGGAATTACATGTCGTGGTCACATGGTCATCCTCCTATATGTCGTACCATAGTACGTGTACCCTAAGTATAAATCCACATCGGCTCAATCTAGATCCATGCTTAGTGTAATGCATCAAACAACAATCATTTTACCACGATACTATTACTGATCAATTACCATGACTGTGCTGGACGGTACACATGTATTGACATATAACACGAATGATCACTTAGCACGTAGAGTCACACCTCAGTGCACTCGTTAAAATGGAACCACAGTGCATACTAATATTGTATCTTAATACACACTTAGAATAGGTACCGGCACGTATACATGTAATCAGGTCAGGAACATGGTCAAGTCAGGAAGTCGCGTAGACCCCTCGTGACATAAAAGTCACATGTAAATTCTGGTTAAAGTGAGACATGAAGATCCTTGAAGCCAAGACAAAGATCTACAACTTTTATGTTGGGAGTTAGAAGAAATTCTGGCCACAATTCAGTCAAATAGGACTTAAAATAGCCAAAAACAGCCAAAATAGGCACTATGCGGCACTATTCAGCACTATGCGGCACTATTCAGCACTATGCGACACTATTCAGTATTTTTATGCGGCTAGGCACTATGCAGCATCCTTATGCGGCTGGGCACTATGCGGCACTATGCAGCATTCTTATGCGGCTAGGCACTATGCAGCATCCCTATGCGGCTGGAAACTATACGGCACTATACAGCATTCTTATGCGGCTAGGCACTATGCAGCACTATGCCGTACTATGCATCATCCTTATGCGGCTCGGCACTATGCAGCACTATACAGTACTATGCATCATCCTTATGCGGTTCGGCACTATGCAGCACTATGTAGCACTATGCAGCATCCTTATGCGGCTCGGCACTATGCAGTACTATGCATCATCCTTATGCGGCTCGGCACTATGCAGTACTATGCAGCACTATGCAGCATCTTTATGCGGCTCGGCACTATGCAGCACTATGCATCATCCTTATG
>JANAVB010020549.1:0-107689 GCA_029216955.1 Iris pallida | reverse complement strand
AAATATTTTTCCAAAATAGTTATTTGATTACTTTCTTTGATTTCCAAATCTTGACCCTTGCTAGTCATATTCCTATCTACTTCCAATCTCGAACTTATTTATATCCTCCCTAACTAATTTGACCCTTCTGGACCCAATAGAACCGTCCGTACCACCACCCGAAGTCACCTTGTATAGTTGTTGCACCGAAGTCGCAGTTCATGCCACCTTGATCATTGCAGTACACCAGGCGTCCTACCAGGCAAGACACCTTGCCATTTGCTGTTTATTTATTTTAGCTCATATTTCATGCATATTATTTTTTTATGTATAATAAACTGTGATATGGCATAACCTGTTAGAACTTTCTGTTCAGTTATTTTCCTGCTATGTATTATTTTTCTTATACATTAGCCCTAGATTTAAGGGACCACCTTGTGTGTTGCATTCATTGGCCTTGACACGTTGTACCACAAAGTTGTGTGTCGTATGTAGAATACGGACATGCGTGACTGGCTGGCCACCTGTGCGTATAAGTCGTGCAATAGGAATAACCGCTAATAGAAATTGCATGCTAGTTTGACTTAGCGGTTATAGAGGTTTACTGTTGTGGATATAACATGGTAGGCATTGGGTGGGAAGAACAGCTCCTTAATGTATGGGTCATATATGCACTGTCCTGATTGCGGTTATCTCCAATAGGAGGTACGGTCCTGATTGCCGGTTATCTACAGTGGGAGGTACGGTCCTGATTCCTAATATTCTTGAACCGGCCCATGCGTCAAAGGTTTGCTCTTTATTGCATATTCACTATAGTATGGTTAGGTATCATATTACATACATTCCTTATTTATTTGAGCAATATTTATTCAATTTATATGGAATGATTTATATGTCTTGTTATGTCCCTCTGAGGACCTGGTTATCTCTCCAGGTGTGTGCTTCTGTGATATTTGCAGGTGTTGTAGTCGAGGCCGTGATCTTCTCCATCCTTTCGAAGATGATTGCACTTGGCTCATCTTGTTATTTCATATATTCCTTTTTGTACCTTTTATTTGAGATAGTTGGTATGGACTTTGTCTTCGTCCAACGCATTGTACAAAGGCTTATTACAGTTGATTATATGATATCTTTTATTCTTCATTTGTGGATGAGATTAGATTACTCTTGGTTTACTATTTTACAGCTTATGTTTCATACGGATTTCCATATATTGGAGTACACTTCGTATGTATACAGCTGGCATATCGATCTACCTAGTCCTACATATTTTGGGACTGGAACGTTATATTTTGTGGTGGTCCATGCAGGTCAAGATAAATTGTTTGGTTACTTTACCGTACCAAGCAAGCCTGCGGATAGGATTAGAAGTTTAGGATCTCATCCACATACTGACCTCCTTCCTCGATTCCATATTCGAACTATCGTTCGACTCATCGATTGCATCTTGCTTGATTCCTCTTATCATTATTCTTATCTTCCTTCGTGCTTGCTAGAGATTGACCCTACTAGTTGGATGTCCCAAAACACCCTTAACTTAATTCTTTAAGTTGGGTAGAATACCCACGACCTGACACACCCTTGACCATTAAGGAATACAATTAGATTATCTAGACCATAGAGACTAGAGGAATTCAACTCAATTGGTCAACCAAGCCTTGGTCAATAAAACCGTAGAATGATGGTATAGGAATAAACAAGACTTAGATCCTTATGACTCTTAGACTAATCATACGTTTTTATTTCATCTACCATCGTGCATATGTTTGCTATCTAGACTATGATGCTAATATGGCCTAGTATTTGCAAGCTAATTCATTATCGAGCTTGATCAGGCATATGATATGAGCGGCCGCTCACTAACATATTGTCTAATTAGAACCGGTGCATGATGGTCTGATCAACCAAGTGTACTTTGGTTTGCTTTTATCTATCGTTCTACGTGGATGGGACATAGCTAAACTTGCCCTCGATAATTCCATCTACGACTGCCTTGACAATTCCTTTGAAATTATTCGATCGTCTTTGAATCACGTATTCGTATTCGTTAACGCCTCATTCGACTCTATATTGCCTTCGCCTTCACCTATTTTAGAAGGACGAAGGCGTATATACTAGAACTCCCTCTAGCCTTTCTATCGACTATGATCATTCTCACTCGATGTTGCTATATTTTCATCCTAAAACTGCTCGTCTTCTTTTTCTCGCCTATAATTACTATCACGACCTCCAAACACTTAAATGGAGTGAATCTAATCGTTCTCCTAATCGTGCCTCAATCTACTCAAGAACCCATTATCTACTAGATCTCTAAATTATTTTCTATTGATACCATATCATTCTCTATTGCATGATACTCTTAAATTAACTTTAAACCCTTAACCTTCTACGTGCCTTAACTCTCGACCCTCGTAACCATGACAAATCTTTTGCATTTGAATTTACTTGTCCTTCTTTGATATTTCCTATCATGTGCCATATTGATTCCTTGTTTCAATCTATCCTCAGGACTACAATTACTCGCCCTCAGGCAGCAGGATCTAGTGTTGTTCCGGAGAGGACAGATCCGGTAGGACTTCCACCTCCGGTTGAGGGAGCTACAATCGAGGGAGTTGCCACCTCAGTTCCTGCCCTTCAGATGGGAGTACAGCGACGGTTCCAGGATGTCTTCCACCTCCAGCTGCGGGACCGTCCATAGTCATTCTTGAGACTCTTCCATCGCCACCCCGCTACCGACTGATGTACAGCAGATGATGGCCTTTCTACAACAGATGTTACAGACCCAGAGGGCCCAGGTTGAGGCACAGCAGCATCAGGCTGACGCATCTCACGGCCAGACAGTTGTTACGGTAGAGCATGGAGAACTCCCACCAACAGGCAATGGAGCAGTTGAGAGGGTTGTACCGTACAGTTCAGGGTGCCCTAGTTCAGCAGCAGGGTCGGGGGGGCCTGGCACATGCCTAGATTTTAGGAAGATGAACCCGAGGAGTTCAAGGGTACCGAGGGTATCCTGTATACGAATGACTGGTTGGAGGATGTCCAGCGGAGCCTGGAGTTAACGAGGTCCCGAAAGGGCTTTGGGTGATGTCTGCGGCAAGTCAGTTTTTTGAAATCGCCTTAACTTGGTTTCGTATGGATCATGTATCGGTGAGGGGTTTGACATGGGAGAACTTCAGCGGCTCTTTAAGGAGAAGTTCTACCCCGATGTGGCTTTGACGCTCTGGAGGGCCAGTTTGTCAGATTGGTGCAGGGGAACTCGTCGGTGGATGAGTATGCAGCGGAGTTCTTCCTTCTGAGTAGGTTTGTACCAGATCTGATCCAGAATGAGGGTATATGGCCCACAACTTTCGGATGGGTCTTATTCATGCGGTTTGCACTCGTACTTTCGGGCGACGCGATACGACTTTCGAGCAGATACTGATGGAGGCGCAGATAGCAGAGGAGGACTTCGGCCTCAAGCCGAAGAGAGGCAGCGATATTCTTGGAGCGAGCTCTAGTGCAGGGCCGGCGAAATGCCCTCACTTCCAGTCGAGGTAGATTCAGCAGCAGCCTCAGTTACATATTCAGCATGCACCAGCACGTGCCCAGCAGCAACAGGGTCAGGGCAGAGGCAGGCATGCAGTGCGCTTTCTGCAGGAAGCCGGGGAACAGTCGAGAGGCCTGTAGGAAGAGGTTGGGCGTATGTCTATACTGTGGGGCGCCCGATCACCAGCTGAAGGATTGTCATTTTTGTGGAGTCCGAAGGGGCCAGGACAGAGTGCAGCAAGCTAGAGGACCAGCAGCTCGCAGAGAGGTCCTCCACTTCAGACCCAGCAGTACTTCGTACAGTACCAGAAAGGAGCACCTTTGGGTAGGGTGTTCGCCTTGACAGCAGAGGAGGAGGTATAGCCAATGGGTGATGTTGTGGCAGGTCACGTTCTCTTTGATTCTTTTCCTGCTTTTACCTTGTTTGATTCCGGTGCCACCTATAGTTTTGTGTCTGTTTTCTTTGCTCTAAGACACAACATTATTGCTGAGTATATGGATAGGACTTGCAAGATATTGACTGGGGGAGGCATTATCCTGGTTAATAATATCTATATGGGGCAGAAAGTTACATTAGGAGGCCGGGATTTGAGCACGTGCTTGCTTGTAATGCCCCTTCCGAGGTACGACATGGTACTCGAAATGGATTGGTTGAGCATGCACCATGCTAGTATAAACTGTAGAGGAGGTAGGGTTCTGTTTAGGCCGCTGGGTGAGCCAGAGTTTGTGTTTGCCATGGGAGCAGCTGAGTCGAGAGATGGGTTCTGTGGAGCTTTACTGGCGGGGCAGGCATTACCGCATCCATTGTTAGCTGATTTCATGGATGTATTTCCCGAGGAGTTGCTTGGGATGCCGCTAGATAGAGACGTTGAGTTCTATAGACTTAGTGCGGGCGCTGAGCCTATTTCACAGCACGTCTATAGGGTCAACAACAGCAAGTTGGCAGAGCTGAAGAAGCAAGTCGATGAGCTACAGGACAAGAGATTTATCAGATCCAGTTCATCGCCTTGGGGTGCACCAGTTCTGTTTGTACCGAAGAAGGATGGTACGATATACATGTGTATCGATTACAGGGCGCTCAACAACCTCACTATCAAGAACAAGTATCCGTTATCGAAGATTGACGACTTGTTCGATCAGTCGAGCGACGCGAAGGTATTTCGAAGATAGACCTGAGGTCCGGTTATCATCAGCTGAAGGTAAATCGGAAAGACGTTCCAAAGATGGATTTTCAGACTCGGTACGGCCAGTACGAGTTCACTATCATGCCATTTGGGTTGACCAATGCCCCAGCAGTGTTCATGAACTTGATGAACAAGGTATTCTATCAGTACCTTAACAAGTTTGTGGTGGTCTTCATAGATAACATCTTGGTCTACTCGAAGACGCCAGGGGAGCACGAAGGGCATCTGAGGATTATGCTCAAGACTCTAAGGAAGGAGCAGTTGTACGGGAAGCTTTTGAATTGCGAGTTCTTCCTGGACCAGGTTGAGTTCTTGGGTCATGTTGTGACCGAGCACGGGATCTCTTGGACCAGAAGAAGATTGCAGCGTGGAGTCTTGGTCTACACCCAGTTCAGTTGTCGATATTCGGAGCTTTCTGGGTTTGGATGGCTACTATGTACGTTCGTCCAGGACTTCCACAGGTTGCGGAGCCGATGACTAGACTCACCAGGAAAGTCGTGGAGTTCGTCTGGACTGAGGAGTGTCAGGCCGCATTCGATGAGCTGAAAAAGAGGTTGACATCAGCTCCGATCTTGACTTCACCATATGGGACCGGTGGTTTCTCGATCTAACACGCTTCTGGCAGGGGTTTAGATTGTGTTCTTCAGCAGCACGGAAAGGTGATTGCCTATGCATCTAGGCAATTACGTCCTCATGAGAAAACTACCCGACTCACGATCTAGAGTTGGCCGCTGTTATCTTTGCCTTGAAGTAGTAGAAACACTACTTGTATGGAGAGCGGGTTGAGATCTTCACTGATCACAAGAGCTTGAAATACGTGTTCACTCAGAAGGAGTTGAACATGCGGCAGAGACGGTGGCTCGAACTGATAAAGAATTTCGATATCGCCTTGCAGTACCATCCAGGAAAGGCCAACATAGTTGCAGATGCCTTGAGCAGGTATTCAGTAGCTATGTATCTGACGGTAGATCGTCATCTTTTGGCCGACCTGGACAGTTTGGGAATCGAGGTGATTATTTCGGGCATAGAGATACAGATGTGGGGCTTACAGATTCAGTCTGATTTGATGGACAGAGTCAGATCAGCACAGTATGATGATATTTTTCTGAGGGGCATCAGAGAGCAGGTGCGGGTAGGGTTGCTCGATGATTTCTCTATTGTCGAAGATGGGTCGCTGCAGCACGGTGCTAGATTGTGCATTCCGAGTGGAGAGCTTCGGAAGGAGGTTCTTCAGAAGGCACATTACTCTCAGTACTCTATGCATCATGGGGCCAACATGATGTATAGAGATCTGAGGGAGTACGTTTGGTGGTACGGCATGAAGCGCGAGTTAGCTCAGTTTGTATCTCGCTGCTTGGTATGTCAGCAGGTGAAGACCGAGAGACAGAGGCCTCGTGGGTTGCTACAACCACTACCCATTCCTGAGTGGAAGTGGGAGCACATCACCATGGACTTTGTGTTCGAACTTCTACGATCTCCTGGAAGAAAGACGCGATTTAGGTCATAGTTGATAGATTGACCAAATCGGCCTACTTCTTGTCTTTCAAAGTAGGGTTGTCTACGGAGAGGCTATCAGAGCTATACGTTCGTCAGATCGTGAGATTGTATGGGGTTTCTGTGAGCATAGTTTCAGACCGGGATAGTCGTTTCACTTTCCACTTCTGGAGGAGTTTGCAGACTAGCTTGGGTACCTCACTCAAGTTTAGTACCGCTTATCATCTCCAGACAGACGGGCAGTCAGAGAGGACTATCCAGACTTTGAAGGATATGCTTCGCACGTGCGTGCTTGATCTCGGGGGTTCTTGGGAGGACCATCTTACCAGGTAGAGTTTGCTTACAACAACAGCTATCAGGCCAGTATAGAGATGTTGCCATTTGAGGCTCTATACGGACGGAGATGCCGTACTCCCTTGTCATGGGACAATGTCGGCGAGAGAGTGCTGCTTGGACCGGAGATGGTAGTGAATGTAGCTAAGAAGGTCAGGTTGATTAGAGACAGACTTCGGGTGGCTCAGGATAGGCAGCGGCATTGGACCGATAGCCACCAGAGACCGTTAGAGTTCGAGGTTGTAGAAGCATGGAAAATACTAAAAAAAATGACTCATGCGGCCAAAGAACCCTATGCGGCTCAGAAAACTCATGCGGCACAAGGAGCTATGCGGCCCAAAGCATTCTATGCGGCTCAGAAGACACGTGGCCTGATAGTGCTCCCCTCCACCCATGCTGCATTAATTGCATTGACGGCTGACCCCTCTGAAAAGTTGACAGCCCTGACACCAAAGCAGGTAATTATGGCTCTGTCATAATGATAAATCTCTGGGAAAGAGAAAAGAGATCTCTGACACAAATCCCCCGAGAGCCATAAAAATGCCACGTGGGCATTCGTATGCGGTTCATTGCTCATGCGGTTCAGAATAAATCCCACGCGGCTCAGAGTGAATCTGTTCTATGCGGCTCAGGCCATGAAAGTCTTATGCGGCTCAAGCAAAGAAATTCCCATGCGGCTCAAAGTGAATCTATCCTATGCGGCTCAGGCCATGAAAGCCTCATGCGGCTCGAGCGAGGACTTCTTATGCGGTTCAGGAGGGTCATGTCCATGCGACTCAGGCGGATATGTACCTATGCGGCCCATAAGAATTACTCCTCTGTGGTTAAAGGGCTCAGGTGAGGACCACTGCCCACACAGCCCTGACACGTGGGTTTAACCATATGCGGCTCACATTCATATGCGGCTCACTAGTCATGCGGTCCAGACCCCCCAGCAGCTCCTAGGATACGTGTCCTAAACCAATTAATTCCTCAGATTTGCTGCCATTAAAGATTGGGTCAAATCCCAATAATCTGGGACACGTGGCAGAAGAATAGATCTAATTTATTCGCAGATATCAGAAATTATTATAAGAAAGATTTATTCCAATCAGCATTAATTGCTAATGGGATTTGGTGTAATCTACACCTAATGGCTCGGATTCGTCACAATCATAAACGAACGGCCTGGATTGACCAATCCCTTAGCCGCCGTCATTTCCAAGAGCTAATCATTGGCAACTCTAATGATCATATCCTACTATTATAAATAGCAGGGTGCCATTCCCTTGTGAGATATACAATTTCAGAGAAGAAAATACATATATACAGAGAGACTTTCTTCCATAGTCAGAGAGAGAATACACAGAGAGAGAGAGAAGCCAGAGGAGCAACAAAGGAGCAAGAAGAGCATTTCTTCATCAACGCCAACCATCTTTTCACAAGGAGCCAAGGCTGCATACCGATCGTCCAAGGAGTAAGGCAGGGCTGCCGTCGCCTTCCTGAGCCTCTATCGTCTCCCCCCAGAATCTAAAATAAACAATTGTACTTAGACTGATGTACCTAGGTTTTCGTCCCTAGGCTTTCTTTGTACAAGCGAGTTTGTAACGTGAAGTAAAAGTCCGGTCCTCCGATAATTGTTCTGTTCTTTTATATTTCATGGCAAACACGATGACGACCTTGCTGGGGACTAACTTCTCCATGGCTGAGGAGTTGGTGACGCAATCGGATGCAGCCAAGCTTGGCTCCACTCAACAAAAGATGGTCGCCCGGTTCGACCAACAGGCGTTCGAAGAAATGCTCTCCGACAACAACACTGGCCCGGTCCAGAAGCGAGCCCGCACAAAAAAGGCCCGTAAAGAGTGGAGACCCCGATCCTTCGTTCCTACTGAAGCTCTTGCGGAGACACCCTCTGTTGTTCAAGACGGCGAGCAAGATTCCCTGCGGCCCCACTTCAGATCGTAGACAACTCTGCTGTCCCCAAGTCCGGCAGAAGAAAACACTATGATGCTGGACTTGCAGGGGCAAAGAGAAACTCTATGCGATCAGAGCCGCATAAGTATGTTAGTCGCAGGGAGAAAACTCATGCGGCTACATCAGCCAGCCGTATGAAGAAAACTCATGCGGCCACAACTGTCAGCCGCATAACTCATGCGGCTACAGCTGCCAATCACATGGATGAAACCCATACAGCCAAGAAAGTCAATCGCTTGCAGAAAACCCATGCGGCCACAATTACCAACCGCATGCGGCCAGCCTGCACGGTCGTGGCTCCTAGCCGTACAAAAATAATTCATCCGACGGCAGAAGACAACCGCATGCAGACAGCCTGCACGGTGCACAACCCTAGCCGCATAACGTCCATTCCACGCTCTCTCGATCGGTCTTCGACCGTCTCTCATGCGGTCCTGACCCTGATGGTTCTCTGAATGATAAGCCAGATTCTGTGGTATCTAACTTGGACTCCTCCTATTACTCACCCACAAGTGCTAAAAGGAGGAAGTCTAGGGCAGCGCGGGCTCATCAGGCCCAGTCAGCTGTCCCAACCTCTGACTATTGGGGCGTTCCGTTGACCATCACACGGGCCTCGGATGGAAAGATGTATACCCGCTCGAGTCCAGCCCCCGGCGGCAAACGGACAAAGTGGTTCCTCTGATCCGCGGGAGGCGATCCTCCACAAACGCAAGGAAAGAGAAGGAGTGTCGGCATGCAAAGAGTCCTCGCTTGGACATCGCTGTACCCAAATCATCGTCAATTGCTGCTGTGTAACAACGCGGCAGTGACGGAAGACCGGCCGTCCGTCTTCCAAAGGCTACAGCACCCGAGCTCAGAAGATGAGGCACCTCCTGTTGTCTCTTGCAATTCTGCTCAAAAGGTCCCCGCCGAAGGGAGAAGGAAAAAGACGAGTATCTCCAGTCCCAAGATATAAACCACTACAGCTAAGAAAACTATCGTCTAAACGGTTGTCCTCTACCGGTGTATTCCAACACACCCGTTCGAAGACGAAATTTACCGCGATGGAAAATTTATCATTCACACATCGCTGGGGGTTGAAGGAACTGGGGGTAGCACTCCTCCGAACATCCGCAATAATCCGATGTTTCAAGGAGCCGAGCCCGGACAAACAACTCTTCCATCGGGGGCAACAGACAAAGCAAGCTCTGAAGCCGGGAATACCGTTCCCTCCGAGTTCGAGCCCGAAGAGAACATTTCCACCTATCCTGACGACTTCTCGGTGCATGGGTACGACTCGGAGGGCACATCCTCCACCGTTCCTTCCATTCCTCCTCATGTAAGGGCGGTTTTCATGACGGACAGCAATCAAGGAGGTTCCCATGATCGCCAGTGCATCGACAATCTCGAAGCCATATTACTTGCTTTGGTCAAATCTGTAGACGAGATTAAAGCGGCCCTGCCCACTCTACAAGGGGGAACGCCCGGTCAAACAAGCACAGGCCCCACGGTCAATGTAGATTCGAACTCGGCGGCACCAAACCCGGGCAATAATCCTCCCGAAATAACAGCCCCTACCGCGACAGATGAGACCCGAGAAGTAAGAAGAGAGGTCCAGGAGCTCCGAGCTATGTTCCATGCCCAAGAAAACGCTCAAGATCTCAGAATACGGCAACCATACCCTGCTGAATGGAGGGATGTTCCATTCCCACCAAGATATAAGCCGTTCAATATCAACCCGTATGATGGCAAAACCTTAGCAAGTCGGTACATCACTTACTTCGAGGTCACCACCGACCATCTGCCCCATGATGATGCTATCCTCACACGGTTATTCATTGGGGCATTGAAAGGAGTACTTCGATTGGTACCGTAATCTACCAGACAACTGCATCCACTCCTTCACCGGCTTCAAGCGCCTGTTCTTGGAGCGATTCTATGAAGTAGGACAAGACGTCACTATGTCCACTCTCATGGACGTCGTCCAAGGGAAGAAGGAGTTGACAAGGAACTACATCGAGCGGTTTCGCCAGACCGCCATGAAGCTGCCTTCCGAAAATCCTGATTCCTCTCTGATTGAAATTTGTCAAAAAAGACTGCTTCCAACGGCCAGTCTCTGGATGGGCGAAAGTCAATTCAAAGATTGGAAGGCGTTCATCATCGGTGCCACAAGCGCCGAAGAACGACTGAAGAAGGCTCGCCAACTGGGATTGCACATCTCAGAGGGAGAAAACAAGGGCAAGCGTCCCAACAACGATAATGGGGGTAACCCCTCCAACAATCGAGACAGCAAGGGGAAGCAGGCTATGGTGGCCGACACGGCACAAAAGCCCGAGTCACAACCAGCAGACAAACAATGGCCTCAGATCACTTACTCTTTCGAAGACGGCCACGTCAAGCCTATCTTGGACATACTCATACAAGGAGGTAGAATTCAGCTTCCTCCACCAAGACGGGAGCCTCGACCGGCTGATCTGGAGAACCCAAAGTTCTGCCATTATCACCGTTATGTACACCACGCTACACACGACTGCTACCAACTAAAATGGTACATCTAAAGCCTTATCGATTCGAACGCTCTGGCCATCGACTTCGAAGAGGTAACCGTAGCAGCCAATATGGTGTCCGTACAATTTGGCAGCTTCCCTCCGACGAAGACTCAAGACGGGGTAATCCCCGTCCCTCTGGCGACAATGGAGATTACCAATCTTCTACCTCCCCGGGAACAGGCTGCTGGTCTAGTACCTCTCACCACCTCACGAGGGAAGGTCATGTGGGTCCATCCAGACTTGGTATCAGAAGTAACTCGGTCCACACCATCTCCCACCAACAAAAAGAAGAGTGGAAAAATCAGGACCTGCCACACAATCTCAGCAGACAACGAGGAAGCTACAGCCGTCGTCACACGATCCGGAGCACAATCCCAACCTGTGGTTGACAACCCAGCCGAAAATTATCAACCCACTACAACTGATGCTCTGGAACCGGCTCAACCTTCGACGACCGACAAGCCTAGGCCGAAGGAGACTCGCTTCGACAAATCTCTCCGAAAAGACGCAGCCCAAGGGCTAGAGAGGCCCTACAACTTTGAATCTTAGCACAATTGGCTAACACTCCGGCCAAATTGTCACTGTACGAACTCCTAAGGCTCTCCAAGGACGTTCGTATTGCATTAAGCGAAGCACTCCAAAATTTCGATGCATATCTGGCTCAATCCAACCTCACCGGGGAGGACTCACCCGTGGATCTCCAAGACAGCGCCTGCACGGGAGCAATGCCCAACATCGTCTTCACTCCGCAGGACATGCTCATCAAAACCAACCTACATGATCGCCCGCTATACTACACAGGATACATCGGCGACGTGAAGGTGGATCGGATGGACATTGACCCTGGCTCTTCCATAAGCATCATCCCAAAGGGTCTGCTACATCATCTCCGCATCCCAATGCATCGCCTGACACCTACAAGCACCGCCATCAGCGATTTCAATTCGGGCAGGAGCTACCCTATTGGAAAGATTCGTCTGAAGTATCAAATTGGCGATCTCCAATGCGAAGTCACCTGCTACGTCATAGTTGCAGACGCTTCCTACAACATCCTCTTGGGGCGTCCATGGATACACGATTATATGATCGTGCCTTCTACGCTACACCAGTGCTTCAAATATGTCGACAAATACGACTTCGTGAAGACAAAATTTGCTGATATCGATCCCTTCAAAGGGGTCGAATCCTACTACTCAGACTCCTGCCTATACGAAAAGTCGAAGAGGCACATTGATAAAGGAAATGAACAAGCTAGTACCGAAATGGCCACGGGATCAGAAGGACCCCTGACGATCCACCTCCAAGCTCGTAAACCGGGCAAGTCCGTACCCCTTACTGCCACTCTGCGGAAGGACGCGATCAGCCTCTCGGCGCAAGAGGAGCAGATGATAATCCGGCTGCCAAGGTCCGGCCAAATGCCGAAATCCACGACGGGGCCACTGACAATCAGACTGCCGAGAGTCAGTCAACCCCAAGCAGGGAAGCTCAATCCCTCCGACAAGCCGCTGACGATACGCCTTCCCAAGAAGGGTCGTCACCCAGATGCAAGGTCTGTCACTTCCAGCGAACTAGCCACTCCTCGCCCCACATCGAGTACCAAACTGGGGGTTGCTAGTCTGCCAACAACTCCACGCTCAACTCCATCAACTGAACCGCTGACGATCAAGCTCTCCGGGTCGTCCTCCCAGTCTGCATTTACACAGGGGGTGGCCGAAGAAGAGTCGGAGCTGGCCAAGTATATGGCTGCTCATACTGAGACTTGCTCATGTTGCCCATCAACGGCATATTCATGAAGAAGTATTACGTTCGAAACGACATCCTCAAAAAAAGAGAAAAAAAAAGAGAGAAAACCCGATTATTGAGTCACGTACCCGCTGGTACCACTGAACTCATTCCATAAATTCTCCAGATTCTCGAGTCACGTACTCGCTGGTACCACTGAACTCATTCCATAAATTCTCCAGATTTTTGAGTCACGTACCCGCTGGTACCACTGAACTCACTCCATAAATTGTCAGATTCTTGAGTCACGTACCCGCTGGTACCGCTGAACTCACACTCACCATTCCCAAATTTCCAAGTCATGTATCTGCTGGTACCTCTGAACTTACACTTTGATTCCAACATTCATGGATTGTCGAGTTATGTACCCATCGGTACCCCTGAACTTACATCCTGGTCACTCTTTTGAAAGAAAGTCATGTACAACCATACCGCTGAACTTTCTTCCTACAAGAGATCCTTCCTCATGATCTAACACCTGCACTTCCAGTGCACAACAAAGGTAACGGGTCCACAAACTTCCGAGACGGCCATGTCCTCATTACCTCTGAGCCGTTCCACTTCCGCCAAAAACAAATCACCCCCTACATAGAACTTCCATATCCTTATTACCTCTGAGTTGTTCTATGTGCCCTCCTTCATTGAGCCCACTCCTGTTATGTCCTTATTACCTCTGAATGGGAAGGCTCCGTCGAAGAAACCTTCATACTTACCATGTCCTTATTACCTCTGAGTAAGTATGATGATCCCCTTTCGACCTATTATCTGTACCCACAACCGGAGTACGCCAAGGGTAATAGGTCCACAAATGTCCTCTGTTGACCATTAATATCCTCTGTCGAGTTCACTCCCGCCATGTCCTCATTACCTCTGAGTAGGGAGACTCTACGTTAAGAAAACCTTCCCACTTGCCATGTCCTCGTTACCTCTGAGTAAGTATGTCGGTTCCCCTTCATCCTATTATCCGTATCCTAAACCAGGGTACGCCAAGGATAATAGGCCCACAAATATCCTCATCTAAATTTTTCAGCACAAATCTATCACCTCATCAGGCCCCAGGAGCCCAGCTGCTCTACGGCATCCCCTTTCTCAATACCAAGAGCACCCATGACCACGTCACTATGGCTGCTTCAGGTACCCTTACCAAAACTTGCTACCTCTACCTAAAACCAAGGTACGCCATGGGTAACAGGTCCACAAATATGTCCCCTATGCGGGGGAAAATATCGCCACAATATCACAGGCGCAGTAAGCAATACAAATGAAGGGTAGAATTGAAAGTACTCTTTATTTGAAGGAAGAAAAAGCATTACATACTTCGGGATTATGTCCCCTTCAGAAAGAAAGAAAACAGAAACAAAACAAGAAGAAAAAGCCACTACATTTCAGCATTACTCAATTCTAGGAGGCGGTTTCTTACTGAGGTGGTCCCCCGTTCAATCCGTTGCCGAGCGCGACGCTCGGCCTCCTGGAATAAATGCTCCTCAATGTCCAAGCCCAAAAATGCTTGACAGCCATCTTCCAATTTCTTCAAGGCAGTCTCCAGGTCAGTAGAAGCTTGAGTAACCCAGTCAGCCTCTTGAACAATTAGTCCCCTGTCATTGCGGGTAGTCTCGAGTTCAGACTCCAAGAAAGTTAACTTCTTCTGAAGCGCAAGGATCTGCTCCCGCGTCTCAGCAATCTCACGAGAGACAGACTCCTCCCGAGCCACAACATTTTCGGTCGCATAACTCAATTGATCATACCGATCAGCTAAGTCGCTGAGATCCTTCAGCACGGCCGGTCTGGTCTTATCTCGAGCCGCTCTGGTCCTCTCTATAACAGCAATAAGGGAATTCTGCTCCTCGTTTATAACAGCAGGCAGATCAGCCTGCCGCAATACTCGAAGCTCGGACACCAGCTGATCAGCCTCCAGCAATTTTGCCTCCAGAAGCGAAGCCATCCCTGCATCATCAGGAAGATCCCTAAGGATGTTTATTTGACCATGGGCACATTGTCGGACCAAGGTAAAAGAGGTCCCTCTGTCTACAGCGGCCTCGATTCCCCTCTTTAAATAACGATGAAAACTGGCAACCACGTCCTGCAACGCGTCGTTCAAGACCTCAGCAGAGGAGGGCGTCAAGGGAAGCCGGAGCGGGCAACATCGGAGGAGTAACGCTAGAGTTCGCCATCGGGGAAACGGAGTCCGAGAAGAACGATGCATGGATAGCGGCCAACTCGTCTTCTGCCGCCCGGAGAGCTTGGATGCTCGGCAGGAAAGAAAGGTCGACTCTCGAAGCCATCGGAGCATAGGATGATGCAAGGACCATCGTTTCCTGTCCCGACTGCCCCGAGAATTGGCCCGCTAAACTCGGGCCCCCAGAAGGCCCATCAAGACGAGTCAGACAGTGAAAAGGTACACCTCTTTCCACCGATGCCCCTTCGGCTGGGATTGTCTCAGCGACGTCCATACTCGGTACTGGAGGGACATGACCTGAATGTCCAGAATAACAATCAATCGACGTAACCCAAAGGACATGATGATAGAGCAGATAAGCTTCCTCATGGGTTAAGATTCGGCTAATCTTACCAGGGGAGGGACATAAAGGCCGCGGTTCATCCACAACTGGCATAGTCCCCTCACCCGCGATCCCCGAGTTAAACTCAGCCACGTCCCCTGCCCCCGTCACCTCGAAGGAGGATACAGATTGATCTGCGTTCTCTTGAATAGGAGCAGGCTCATGGGAGTCCCCATCACCCTGGGTCACCGCCCCGACATCCTAAAACTCTTCTTCTCCCGATACCTAAAAGAGAAAACGAAGACAGTCAGGAGTAAAACTCAAAGGAAAGAAGGGAGAAGGGATCGAGAGCAGTTTTATTACCTCTGACGCAGGGTTGACTTCCTCTCCACCTTCTTTTATGGCTAGCGGACGGTGCCTAGTCGCAACCAGCTTTCGGGATCGAGAAGCACTGCCTATAGGAGAAACTTGCCTGCTACATTTCAGAATAGGACCAGGCGCAACAAGAGACTGATCCCTCAGCACCTCATCTGACAAAACATGCGACTGACCTACCTCTACGCCTACCACTGGAAGGATAGAGTCATCTTCATCACACTCGTTGCCTTCACCACCCTCAGCAGCAAAATCTAAAACTGGCACTTCGGCTCTAGTCTTTCTTTTCTTGGCTCCTTGAGAGCCTTCCTCCAGACCGGTGCCGACAATAAAGCTGGTACCTAGGATAAAACCGACTGGGGGCTTGTTCACCATGACATGATACAGAGCTGCCATGAACAAGATCTCCACTGACTCCTTAATGGCAGGGACCGAGAAAATGGTGCGAGTATGGAACGAATCATAATATTACCAAGCTCTGATACCATCAAGAAGACTACCCTCATAACCCAGACAAGAACTGGGGCTGTCCAAAAAAAAGTTGGCTGTATCCAAACTGCCGGACAAACCTGCTAGGTAGATAAGGCTCCAGAAAAACAGCATTGCAGTTACGGTACACTAGATGTGCGGGACGGATGTTATGCAACCATAAGAGCATCTGGCCATCCAGAAGTTGAGGGGGCACGATACCGTCAATATGTACAGCCTTTATGTCCCTGTCAGTAAAGCGAGGGACGGATACGAAGATATGATACTTATCTGCCCTCGCCAATGCCATCCGGCAAGTCCGCATGGTTTCACATTTCCAAGGCTCGTCACGATAGCGAAATATAAATGCATCATCATCAGTCACACCGCCTTCAGAGCCCGGCCTCATCAAAGACGGGTAATGTTTCAGCAACCACCCCATCAAATAGTGATAGGGCAACTCAGTTCGTTCAAAATCCTTGGTCACGTCGCGAGCAATGATTTTGGACGTGAAGGTACGAAGGCCACGGTGTATGCTGCACACCATGGCCGGGAGGAGAGCTAGCCTGATTCGTAAAACTAACTTCACAGCCGGAAGGATGAAGTTACAACTAATTCTCTCAATAGAACCGGCTCCTCCCGAGACTACACAGTTTCGTAGCCAGATCATCAAAAATCCCGCCAGAAGTGCTTTCTCAGACAGCTCTTGAGTATCCTGGTAAAAGTAATCGAAAGTATCAGTCTGGCTCCCGAATCTGTCGCTGGTAGTGGCCGCTCCCCTAGCCGACGACACCAAGTCCTCAACCGCTTTCCGAGGTCGAGGGCGACGAGAGGTGACTCTACCTAAGGCATCTGCCGAGAAGAGATAGTGCACCCAATTTCTGGTATAGGGAGCATTCCCTTCCAGGTTTCTATCCTTTCGGGTCATCTGATAACATGTGTTATAATGGCACAATATCTCCTGGTAAAGGGCCGCGAAGCCAGGATACCGTCGTTCCAAATCTTCAAGTTCCTCATTAGTTGGAGTATACGCTTCATCCCCCAAGGAAGCTTGGAGACCGTGTGCATCTCATGAAGCACGAGTCCCATCTCCCCCACAGGTGTGTAAAAGGTCCCCGTACGATAATTATACATTTCCAGCAGAGACATGAACAGCTTCTTGTTTATGGACAAGCCATGACTGGTACCTCGGATAGCGTGGTATAGGCCAATCTCGCACAAAAAGGCCTCATACTTCTGCAAGATCCAAATAGACAAATTGATCCATGAAGGGATAGAGTGCACCCAACCAGGGAACGTCAACCGACCGACGGGGTAGGAGCCTTTCCGAGCAAGCTGATTCATAAAAGTGTCGGCGGTAGAAAATGAGAAATTAGGGCCCGCCACATTCAGGAAAGAACCTGGGACCAACCCCGTCACAGAACGACTAGTGTGCACTTTGCCGGCAATCACGGACTTCAGATTGTTATTATGATGGATGCTCCCCACAAACATCCCACCTCTGGTAGGGGTTAAAGTCTCCCCCATCTTTCGATCTATCGGAAGCATATTAAACCAAGATAGTAGGAAGTATCGCTCCATCTGGGGGATGCGAATATCCATCCCGTTAGAAACAAAGCTCCAGTCCTCCGACACCTCCAGAACATGATCGTTCCCTACGGTCAAGGCGTCTCCAAAAAAGAACGCAGGCTTCAAATACTCCCCTTCAAACTTCCCGGAGTTGATCATAGCATTAAGGAAGTAGAAAGAATGATTCTTGATGGCGTTCAATCTAGCCGTAGGTTCATCGCTCGAAAACTGGTCAGCCATATATTGAACAATATGGTCGTACCTATAGCCGAGAACGGCTTGAGCGCTACCCACCAAGAGTTCTCCAGCAGCGTTAACCGACAGGTTCACTGAAGAACAGACAGAAAAAAGTAAGTTAAACGGAGGGATAAAAGAAGGAAGCCGATTGGGTGCTCCAAAAACCCCATACGACTCAAGAAAACATCCATGCGGCCCCATCAGGCTCAGAAGAACACTTATGCGGCTCCATACAAAAAAAAGTCTATGCGGTCTAACGTCACTTATGCGGCTTCGCCGACAAGGCAAACATACAGACGCGATGGTCCTCTTATGCGGCTCGCAGCTTAGCCGTAGGGCGAACATACGATATACAAAGGCTCGTACATAGAGTATGCGACGTAGCCATGGCGGTTGGGGTTCTTTAACTCATGTATTGTCCTTACCAGTAATGGAGGGGTGAACGTCGGGATGAACGTCAAGTACGACGACTGGCGGAGTAGCAGCCGCAGCCGAGGCGGAAGTGGAGGCTGCCTTCTTGCCCTTTTCTGCCACGGTCTTCTTGGGAGCCATTAAATTATCAAAAGAGAAGAAGGGCAACCGAGATAGGAAAGGTCTGAGGAAGAAGAAAGGAAATAAAGAAGTCCTCTCTTTTTTCAAACTCTTCCTATTTATAGGAAGACGAGAGAAGGAGGACACGTGGGCCAATGACCGACTCATGAAGAGCAAAACTGACTCCTTGGGTTTCGTCTCCAAGATTCCCCAAGGCGTCAAATCCGAAAGATTTAATGAGCTGACTCTTGGGATTCCCCCTACAAAGACGACGCTGAAACGAATTCGAGGCAATTAAAGACCTGCACACGTGGCAAGGAGCTATGCGGCTGAACAGTCTCCTGCAGCTGAGGCACCTATGCGGCTGAACAATCCATGCGATCAAGACTTCTATGCGGCCAAGATATCCATGCGCGGCCAGAAGAATATCCAGCCATGCTTCTTATTCAAAGTATTTCAATTTTACAAATTGAAAACTTTGAAGGGGGTCCTGTAGAAGCATAGAAAATACTAAAGAAAATGACTCATGCGGCCAAAGAACCCTATGCGGCTCAGAAAACTCATGCGGCACAAGGAGCTATGCGGCCCAAAGCATTCCATGCGGCTCAGAAGATACGTGGCCTGATAGTGCTCCCCTCCACCCATACTGCATTAATTACTTTGACGGCTGACCCCTCTGAAAAGTTGACAGCCCTGACACCAAAGCAGGTAATTATGGCTCTGTCATAATGATGAATCTCTGGTAAAGAGAAAAGAGATCTCTGACACAAATCCTCCGAGAGCCATAAAAATGCCACATGGGCATTCGTATGCGGTTCACTGCTCATGCGGTTCAGAATAAATCCCATGCGGCTCAGAGTGAATCTGTTCTATGCGGCTCAGGCCATGAAAGTCTCATGAGGCTCAAGCAAAGAACTTTCCATGCGGCTCAGAGTGAATCTATCCTATGCGGCTCAGGCCATGAAAGCCTCATACGGCTCGAGCGAGGACTTCTTATGCGGTTCAGGAGGGTCATGTCCATGCGGCTCAGGCGGATATGTACCTATACGGCCCATAAGAATTACTCCTCTGTGGTTAAAGGGCTCAGGTAAGGACCACTGCCCACACAGCCCTGACACATGGGCTTAACCATATGCGGCTCACATTCATATACGGCTCACTAGTCATGCGGTCCAGACCCCCCAGCAGCTCCTAGGACACGTGTCCTAAACCAATTAATTCCTCAGATTTGCTGCCATTAAAGATTGGGTCAAATCCCAATAATCTGGGACACGTGGCAGAAGAATAGATCTAATTTATTCGCAGATATCAGAAATCATTATAAGGAAGATTTATTCCAATCAGCATTAATTGCAAATGGGATTTGGTGTAATCTATACCTAATGGCTCGGATTCGTCACAATCATAAACGAACGGCCTGGATTGACCAATCCCCTAGCCGCCGTCATCTCCAAGAGCTAATCATTGGCAACTCTAATGATCATATCCCACTATTATAAATAGCAGGGTGCCATTCCCTTGCGAGATACACAATTTCAGAGAAGAAAATACATATATACAGAGAGACTTTCTCCCATAGTCAGAGAGAGAATACACACACAGAGAGAGAGAGAAGCCAGAGGAGCAACAGAGGAGCAAGAAGAACATTTCTTTATCAACGCCAACCATCTTTTCACAAGGAGCCAAGGCTGCATACCGATCGTCCAAGGAGTAAGGTAGGGCTGCCGTCGCCTTCCCGAGCCTCTATCGTTACCCCCCAGAATCTAAAATAAACAATTGTACTTAGACTGCTATACCTAGGTTTTCGTTCCTAGGCTTTCTTTGTACAAGCAAGTTTGTAACGTGAAGTAAATGTCCGGTCCTCCGATAATTGTTCTGTTCTTTTATATTTCATGGCAAACAGAGGTTAGTTTCAATTCCTGTTTGTGATGTTTGTGATTGTTTGTTTATCCTATGTGCTGAGTTTATTTTATATCTAGGCTGGTGGTTTGGTGTTCCTAAATATTTCTCCGACACGGGACACGATTCGCTTTGGTGGAGGAAGAAAGCTTAGTTCGTGCGACATCGGACCTTTCACTATCCTTGAGAGGGTCGGTGCAGTAGCTTATCGACTAGACTTGCCACCTACGCTAGAGGGGGTGCACAACGTGTTCCATGTATCACGGCTAAGGCGGTACGTGGCAGACCCCAGCCATGTATTGGACCATTCAGCGATCGAGGTAGGGCCTACTCTTCACTATCCAGAGCAGCCAGTGGAGATTTTGGATCGTAGGAAGAAGGTACTCCGGAACCAGGTTATACCCTTGGGTCGTGTTGCATGAAGGCATCACTCTCCAGATGAGTCTACCTGGGAGAGAGAGGACGACATGCAGGAGCGTTTCCCTTATCTCTTCGAGCCCCGGGGTATAATTCTTTTGTTACTGCATGTGATTTCGGTGTTTGTTTGTTTTAATTTTGAGAACAATTTTTTTAAGGTGGATAGATTTGTCACCCCCAGTTTTCAAAAACAGAGGTATTTTGGTCATTTTCTACTTTAGAATAATTTTGGAATTATTTATTTATTTATGATATTATTTTGGGATTATTTGAGTCGGGTTCGAATTTAAACTCAATCCGACTTGTATCGGGGACCCGAGGTAGCTTTGACTCTAGTGGGACCCACTCATTAGTTAGGCATAGTCCACATGACAATATTTTAGTTAGTATGTTAGACTAATTATTCATGAATAGGTTTGGTTTAATTAGAGACTTAAAACTAGACTAATTTAGCCTCAACCTAAAACATATTTCTAATATTAATCAATAAGACAAGTGGGAGGTGTTTTAGTCATTAGCTAATAGGGACACCTAGCTAGGCATGGCCGTCCAAGACTAGAGGGATAGGGATGAGCCTCACTTGTTATTATCCACACATATTTTCTCTCTCTTGTTCTTTCCCAATTTTGAGAGGAGTCTCCATTCTTTTCCACCTCAAATCAATCCATTTCTTCATCAATCCTTTTCTTTTCTTATCTATTTTCATCAAGAGGAGGAGCTAGCTAGATTTGGAAAGTTTGTGATCTTGTTTGTGTCCATTTGGAGGTCTCTTCGTGTCGGTGTCGTATCGGAAGGAGTTTTCTTAGATTTGATCAACCGGAAGGTATAATCTCTCCTCTATTCATTCCTACATGCATTTAGGACCATTTTGAATCCATAGGAATGACCCCCATGGTTGTATCCCTATTTGTGTCCATTTTGGGTTCATTTAGAGGTCATTAGGATGTGTCCTTGTATAGCTTTGCGTCCTAGTGGGAAACTCCCAATTTTGGACACACCAAGTGTTTGTAATTTTGTGTGAATGATTTTATTTGACTTTAATCTCAGATTTTAGATTTGCTAGGATGTTGTTATTCATGGTATCTTAATGTATCATATATATATATATATATATATATATATATATATATATATATATATATATATATATTCTCAATGTTATATATTAAGGTTGTGTATAAAAAAAAATATATATATATATATATATTCTCAATGTTATATATTAAGGTTGTGTATATGTGTCTCTCTCTCCCTATATATATATGTATGTGTATATATGTGTCTCTCTCTCCCTATATATATATATATATATATATATATATATATATATATATATATTGTGTGTGTCAATATATATATTGGTGTTTGTGTGTCTATCTCTATGTATCTAGATATATATTTTCATGTGTGTGTGTGTGTGTTTAATATATAATTATGGAGTGTGTGTGTGTGTGGAAATATATATATGTGTAGGTGTTTGTGTGGTTTGTTGAAGAGTGAGAGAGGGATATAGAGAGAGTGATATAGAGAGAGTAATATAGAGATTGATATAGAGAGAGTGATTGAGAGAGTGTTCGAGAGTGAGGGAGTGTGAAGGGGGATGGGGAAGACTGCTGTTCAGTACAGCAGGTCGAGAGAGAGCTGCTGCCCCCTTGGCAGCAGCAGTGAACAGCAGCAGTCCCCACAGGGGACTGCATTTTCAACATCAGCAGTAGCAGTAGGAGACTGCTATTTTACAGCAGTGTGTTAGGGGGGAGCAGCCATTCAGTGGTCCATTCGACCACTCATTCATCTATCTATCCACACCCATTAACCCCCATATACAATTCAGTCCTATTAAATTCAGCCCTTCCATTCACCTTTCATTCATCCACTCTATTCATTCAGCCACCCATACACAAAACCAGCCCATAACAGTCTCCACATTCAGCCATTCATTTATGTATTCCATCCATCATTCAATCATCCAATATCCATATCATCATTCATATATGCATTCATCCATTCAATAATCCATTCATTAATCCATTCATTTCATCCATTCTTTCATTTACCAACGCATTCACACTTCCATTCATTCACTTATGCATCCATCATTCATTAACCCTTACACTCATTCATTCATTTATACACCCATTCATTCTATCATCCCTTTATCAAAATCAGCCCCTTAGAAAACCCTTATGTGTTTGTGTTGTGTGTGTGAGTTGAGTGTAAGTTAGTGAGTGAAATGTTAGTATGTTAGCAAGGGTAAGGTAAGATATAGTGTATGTTAGTGATATGTTAGAAGGGTAAATGTTAGTATGGTGTTGTATGCTAATTAGAATTAGTATTAGATATTACTCTAGAGTTAGAGTTGAGGTATCTCGTGATAGCAATATGGTATCTTAGGGTAATAGGATTTACCCTATTTCTAAGATAAGGTAATTGCCTATAGCTAAGGTAAGTGATTTAGGGTTTAAGATATGATTAGAATTTAGTTCCTTTGGTTGGTAATGGTCAGAAATAGTGCTCTTAGACTAGTTTTGACCTCGGTTGACCGTTTTGACTAAAAGTTAACCGAAAGTCAAACTTAGCCTAAAAGTGACTAGAATTGACCGAAACCAAACCAGAGTTGATCAGTTGACTGAAGGTCAAACGTTGGTCAATATTAGCCTAGTTTGACCTAAAGTTGACCAGAGTTGACCAGGGTTGACCAGTTGACCAAAAGTCAACTGTAAGTCAACCTTTGACCCAGTTTGACCTAGTTTGACTTGGATTGACTTCCAGTGACCAAGTATGACCTAGTATGACATGATTTGACCTAGTTTGACTTAGACTTGCATATCATGACTTAAATTAGTTTCCCTTTCATTATAAAACTATGTTTGACTTATAGTATCTCATCTTTAGGTCTGTGATTACTCTGAGCATTTGTTCACCTTATCAGCTCAGGACCAAAGGCAAGTATACTCACTAATAGTTTTCATTATCTTGATATCTGCTATATCCGATTCAGTTGTAGTGTCTTACTCGATTTCTAGTCACGATAGTTCACGGACTAGTATATGTTGGATCATGACATGATATATTGTTCCTAGATTTTTTTGGTATTTTGGTACATTTTTTGTCTTATTCCTTATACTTGTATAGACACCAATTTCTAAGGAAACTTGCTATCCTCTTATGGAATCATGTGTCATGTCCTGATCCATTATACTATTTGGGGATGGGGAATATTAGGGGCTATATGATCAAAGCCACCCTGTCACTATATTCTTGTGCTTGCGTCACTCTCACCTTACGTAGGGTGTAGCGAGATCCTATTCCTTGTGCTTGTTATCCAGGTTGGCCGGCATAACCCTTTCCAGAGATTTTATTGTGATTGTCGGGCCAAGTGGATAGCCTATCCTGTAACTTTCCCAAAGCCGATCACATAACGCTCTAATAATTCAAGACACATTTTATATTTATTTTATCATATCTTATATCCTGCTCAGTTCTACATTCATTACTTTCTTACCATGCTCAGTACTTTCTCACCATGCTATGATATTCATTACTCACATGTTCTACATGTTCTACATTCTCTTATTCTATACCTTGATTGGAGGCTAAGTTCTGTCCGGGAGAAGGGTGACAACCTCGGTCCTTGTTTGGTTTAAGGATTGTAACTCGGCTTCCGAATGGTTCCCAAGTCATCCTATATCTTTGTCTTGTATTTCATTATACTGTCTCTTATAGAATTTGTCAATTCATATGGAAGTGCTGTTAGTGTTTGTACTTGCTCATTTTCCTAACAGGATACCGTTGATATATTACAGATGATTCTGAGGCAGACTGCTCGACCTACTATGGGGTCGAGATAGATGGAGTAGTCTAGGAATGTGGCCTGATAGTAGAGCCACTAGACTTTACACACCCAGAGTAGTATAGCTTAGTTAGGTTTGCCTGGACTGTGATCCAGCTAGTACTTTCAGACTGTAGTATTCTATATTATATTTTGTGACTCTGTGAGGTTGTGTATATCTCTGGGCTTGTGTTGGATCTTGAACTTATTTTCTATTTTCACATCTATCATATTTTTTTCCGTGTTATCTACCTTAGTTTTATCTTGTGATTGAGTTATGTCATATTATATTCCTCCGTGTGGAGATGACAGGTACCTTTATACTGTTTAGTCGTAGTATTTACAGACGTCATATACAGCGTTCTACTACCGATTCTGCGACGTAGGCTGGACGTACCCATATGCTCGTGCCCCTAATCAGGGTGCGGGTCGTGACACGTGACACATTTTTATGGTAGTCCATGCAGATCAATCTTTGCAACTAATACGAAGTCGTGGCAGTACTTAGGCTTAACTGTACTACTACGAGCCTGTCCTAGGATTAGGAATGGATCCTAGAATATTTTAGGAGATTTGGTACTCAATCACATATTATGAACTCTTGATAGATTCTAGGGATGACCCCTGAGAATCTTACTTCGAAATTCTTTTTAGTCTATTCCTACTTGCTTTTGCTCATCCTGATTTTGGATATATATATCCATTATAGAACCTTATTCTTGCATTAGGATGAGTTTTATGAACTCTAGGAGGAAAAGAGTAGAAGTTGAACTTATATAGCATTTAGGTTGATGAGATAATGGTTAGCTAATCTTATATAATGGTCGAAAATTATTTTAAGCCATATTCAAGTAACTTTAAATTTTGACCAAGATAGTACCTTTGGGACGACCCTTGAGAATTCTACTCTAAACCTTACCTCGAAATCTGTTTTCACTTGGTTTCGTCTACTCTTCCCTGTTCGTTTATTGAATCTTAGTGTTCGTTGTTAACTTTGATTTGGTAATGAGGTGAATTATATGAACTAAATTAAGGTATATTCGATAAGGACAGTGTGAAAGATAAATGTTTGCTTTAGTTATGAAGTCTATAATTTATCGCAGCCATACCAGCTGGTCTAACAAAAACATAGAGCCTGATTCGTGGTATACTTATCTTAGTTATAGAATTTAGAATTTCTCACAGCCATACCGGTTGGCATGGTAAGAATTCTAGATAACATGATTATAGGGTATATGCCTTAGTTATGGACTGTATCGTTTATGGCAGCTATGCTTACTGGCGTGGCAAAAATTATGGTAACATGATTTTAGGAAGAAGTGTATGATAATCTGATCGTATCTTAAATTGGTTCACTCCATTATGGCCAGATGAGCAAGAACAAATTTCTATAATCATTTTTTCATCTTACCATTATTTCTTCGTCTTAATTAACTATGTCCTATATACATCGATCACCTATCTCGTATCTAATTCTGTCAGCTATACTTCAAAATCATTTGAATTTTTGTATCTCTTTATTTGGAAAAGATCAAGGAAGTATCGTAATCATCTAGCTCAAAAAGGACGTAATTGTTATCATGTGGTGATCTTGGTAGAAATATAGAGCGTTGGACACTGAGATAGAATTAGATCATGCCTGAATAATTTAAATTTATTTCGAAATTGTGTCTGAACAATCTTGTTCATATTACAATTTTATCGTGCCAAAATCACTAGTCATGCATAAATGATTTTTGAATTGATTATCTTGATCGTGCCAAGTCATTGTTCGTTGATCGTGCCGAAGTTATTGACTAAACTTTCTATCGTTTTGATCCCTCTGCCAACCTTAAATTTTGAGGACGAAATATGTAAGCCCCCTGAATTTAGGGCTTATTTTTTTAATTTTATAAATCAATTATTTACAATCGATATTATTATTTGATTATTATTTGATTTAAGGCTCTTTACCGTGACTTTGACTTCTGGAGCGTCAGGGATGCCAATCTATGGAAACTCTTTTCATCAGTGTGTAGTAGACAAGATTACCTTTATGTTGATATATCACGTCCCACCCAAACTTGTTTTCTTGTAGTCTTTTTGCTTCATGCAACTTCGGATCAATTTAGACCATTTGATCTTTAAATAATTATTAATTTATTTTCCCACTTTTATCTTTGATCATCATATGCACGTTATCGTGACTTTTAATTTAGGAGCACAAGGCTAGTTATTTTTTTGAAACTAACTTCTCATGCATGATCTACTCGAGACGTCCTACACCCATGACCTTCGTGTCCCACTCAGACACACCATCTTGTGCTTCATTTGCTTCGCACAACATTTGGATCAATTTAGGCTAATTAATTATCCACCGTAGAATGTGACCTGACTTCCAATTTAATTTCGGGACTCGACATCGATCCAATCTAGCCGACCCAAAATATGGACATGGCCCATATGAAGCCTACTATCCACTAGATACTTGTGTCCCATTTATTTGAGTCCCCACATGTTACTTATTTATCCATGATCATAAATACCTAAATTAATTCATTTATTATATCATGTCCGATTTTGACCCGACCCGGCTCAATTGAAACCAACCCAAGCTCCATGTTACCCCTTCATTATTATTCCCACACTCATTTTTTTGCAAATATTAAATACCTAGTTTATCCATTTTAAATATTCATTGGACAACCCCTTTTATTTAATTTTCTAAGGCCTATTTTACTAAATTTAATCCAAGCCTTTATTCCACTCCTATTCAATCCAAACCACCCATAGCACTCACTCACGTAACTCCCCCCAACACATGTGGCCGGTCCTAACATTTAGGATTCTATCTCTCATTTATTACTCCTACTCCTTCTCTCATTTTAATACACACACACACACACACACACACACACACACACACACACATATTCTCTCCCCCTCTCTCATTTTTCCAACAGCAGCTCCTCACCGGAACCTCCATTTTTCACCTCCTCTTCCTCCTCCTTCCGAGCACAGCCACCAGCAACTCCTTCCTCCTCCCTTTCCGAGCTCCTCCTCTACCAGCCCTCTCCTTCCCCCTCTCCATCAACACCATTTCACATCACCACCACCATCATGTACATCATTCATCACCATCATTATCTAACACCACCACGCCCTCACCCGTACCACCATAACCACCACACGCCACCACGTACAGTATCCCCGTCGGCAGTCGCCCCGTCGTCGTACCGCTGTGTACAGCAGCTGGTAGCAGCAGCAGCCAGCAATGGCCGAGCGGCAGTAGCGCGCGCACCGGCAGCCGCGCGTCGCCACCGTCGCCGACGAGCCCCTCGGGCTGAGCGTGGGTCGGGCGCACCTTCCCGTGGCGGCTATCGTCCTCCGGGACGCACCGTCTAGGCGATTTGTGCATTTTGTACGGGATCCCGTCGTGACGCGCTCGAAATGGATCCTGAAATGGTGCCTTGTCGCAACGACTTCGCGCACATTTTTTAGAAAATTTGACCGTTGGATCGACGATTTCTTTGCTCCGTCTCATTCTCGGTATATCCATATTCACTCCCCTCAAGTTTCGTCCGTTAATTTTATCGTTTGATACATCAAAAACGGCCACCAAGTTGACGCTTTAAATTATGTTATTTTTGGTCAGTTTTGTGGAGCAAACTTCGTCAGTTCGTATCTCCTCCATTGCAGCTCCGTCTGGTGTGCCACTAGTTCCTATATGTAGCTGGTATAACCCTCTTCCTATCCCTTAAGTTTTGTTTTATTGTGAGCACGTTTGATTGGTTGAATTCGACGCCAAAGTTGGCTGTCCGAATTCGTAATTTCCAAGTTGTAAAATTCTATTTTTGAACCAGGGACTCCGGATTCAATTTTTGACACCATCAGTTGACTCATGGTGTCGTTCTGGCACGTTTTTATATAAAGTTTGTTATATTTAGAGGACGTGGACCTTGGCACGTATTTCGGTGCAAGCGAGCCCCACAGTCCGGATCAACGGGACTTTTTGACGCCGACTCATCGAAATCCAATTCCTGATATACCATTGAGTTCGTATCGTCATTCTGGACTCTTTGACATATAATTTGCTAGGTTTTAGTAGACATTGGTTTCGGCACGTATTTCGTTGCAAGTCGGATACCCAATATCTGGGTCAACGGGTTATTTTGAGATTGGCTTATCGGAATCCAATTCTGGACATACCATTGAGTTCGTATCATCATTCTGGACTCGTTGACATATAATTTGCTGATTTTTGAGGACATTGACTCTGACACGCTTTTTCGTGCAAATCAGAATTTCAATGTCCTGGTCAACGGACCAATTTGAGATCGGGTTAACGGAATCCAATTCTGGATATACCGTTGGATTCGTATTGTCATTCTAAATTCGAGGACATATAATTTGTTAGGTTTAGTGGCCTAGTATTCTTACACATTTTCGGTGCAAAGCGGGTCAGACACGGACACCGTTTTGACCCAAAATTGCTTTTTTGCTCCTGTGTCCAAATTGGACTTATGGATAAGCTATCCTAGCTGATTTGACCATTCTTGACACGTTGGTGATGTTTGTTTCATTATCCAACAATGTTTATAGATAATTTCTCTGTGTATTACCTTTTGTTATAATTAATTATTATTAAGTTTGTATTTCGGAATTAGTACAACGAAACTGAGATCAGTCGATTTCAGTAATCTCACATCGCTGAAATTGACAAGATGATCATGTGGATTACTGTAATAATATTATTAACTTTAACGTTGATTATATTATCTCGATTTGCGTGTCGTAGGTTTCGATGTACGAATAACGAGGTACAACTTGATATTTTAAATCTTAAATTATAGTTGATCCTGTTTGACTAAGATATATGGTATCTTGGTAGGTAAATATTAGGAATAGTATGCTTAAGCTAGTTTTGACCTCGGTTGACCCAGAGTTGACTAGTTAACCAAAAGTCAACTGTTAGTCAAAATTAGCCTAGTTTGACCTAGAGTTGACCAATTGGCCAAAAGTCAACTGTTAGTCAACATTAGCCTAGTTTGACCTAGAGTTGACCAGTTGATCAAAAGTTAACTGTAAGTCAACCTTTGACCTAGTTTGACCTAGTTTGACTTGGTATGACTTCTTGTGACCTAGTTTGACCTATTGTGACTCAGTGTGACCTAATTTGACTTAGTTAGACTAAGATTTAACCTAGATTACATAGCTTATACTATATAAACCTGCCTAACACTGTTGAACCCTAATTAGCTTATATATATCTCATCTTTAGGTTTGTGGCATCATTCTGAGCATCGATCCCATTTGACAGCTCAGGACCGCAGGCGAGTACATTCACTGATAGTTTTTATTGTCTTAATATCTGCTATATCCGATTTAGTTGTAGTGTCTTACTTGATTTTTTGACACGATGGTTCATGGACTAGTATATGTCGGATCATGACATGAGATGTTGTTCCTAGATTTTCTTGGTATATTGGTACATTTTTTGTCTTGTTTCCTGTACTTGCATAGACACCGATTCCTAAGGGGACTTGCTACCCTCTTATGGAATTCAGTGTCATGACGTGTCATGTCCGGATCCATTATACTATTCGGGAATGAGAAATTATTAGGGGCTATGTGATTAAAGCCACCCTGTCACTATATTCTTGTGCTTGCGCCACTCTCACCTCACGTAGGGTGTAGCGAGATCCTATTCCTTGTGCTTTTATCCAGGTTGGCCGACATGACCCTTTTCAGAGATTTTTTTGTGATTGTCGGGCCAAGTGGATAGCCTGTCCTATAACTTTCCCAAGCTGATCACATAACACTTTAATAATTCAAGGCACATTTTATATTTATTTTATCACATCATATATCCTGCTCAGTTCTACATTCAGTACTTTTTTTACCATGCTATGATATTTTTTACTCACATGTTGTACATGCTCTTATGCTAAACCTTAATTGGAGGCTAAGTTCTGTTCGGGAGAAGGGTTACAACCCCGGTCCTTGTTTGGTTTACGGGTTGTAACTCGGCTTCCGAATAGCTCCCAAGTCATCCTATATCTTTGTCTTGTATTTCATTATAATTGTCTCTTATAGAATTTGTCAATTCATATAGAACTGCTGTTAGTGGTTGTACTTGCTCATTTTTCTGACAGGATATTTAGGATATAGCTCCCATATCCTAGAAGTGGACTCTTGCAATTTAGAAATAGATAGATTGACTTAGTTTGGTATCGGTATCGGTATCGGTATCGGTATCGCACTATCGGTCAAGGTTCACAATCGGTATCGGAATCGGTTTCGGACTATTCCTATGAGTATTGGTATCGGCGATATCGGTAGTATCGGCGGTATCGTATCGGAGTATCGGACTTTGGTATCGAAAAACAATTAATTATTAATAAATTATTTACATTTAAAAACATATATTTTATATATTTAGGCATAATTTTAAGTATTTCAGCGTTATTTTTTAGTAGTTTTGAAATTATATGAAATAGTAGTCACCCTTACCGATTGGTTTTGCTGAATTGACCGGAACAAAGACCCCCATAGTCGGTATCGGTCAATATTTGGTATCGGTCGGTATCGGATCGGAACATGCCAAATCGTATCGGTATCGGCCGTATCGGATCGGTATCGGCCGATACTTTAAACCATGCTATCGGTATCGAACTATCGGTATCGGTATCGGTATCGCACTATCGGTATCGGTATCGGTATCGATATCGTACTATCGGTATCGAACTATCGTTATCGAACTATCGGTATCGGTATCGGTATCGCACTATCGGTATCGGTATCGGTATCGCACTATCGGTATCGAACTATTAGTAACAACTGTATTTATATTTTTCTCTTCTCGAGCTAGAATACTAGCGGATCCACCAGTTACACGATTATATACTAATTCTGTTTAGTTTGTCTTACTATACAGATTTTTACATCTAATCTGTGATGGATCGTTATTTCGTTGATCGTACATAGATGTACAAACGACAACACGAGAGCAGAATATGTGTGAGTGACGATTTTCAGGCAGGCGTGGAAGTGTTTCTTAAGTATGCCATGAGCAAAGCTCAGTTTATGGACGGTAACAAAATCAAGTGTCCATGTCGTAATTGTCTCAATAGACATTACGAAGAAATGGTGAGTGTAAGGGATCATTTGACCCGTAAGGGTTTCGTACGTGATTACGGCCTGTGGTCATCGCAAGGTGAACTATATGCCGAAAGACAGGTTGCGAATGCTGCTACTTATGCTTTTGATAATAATGCTGCAGCGGATTTTGTCGTCGATGACGACGAATGCTCCGTTGATTATGGAGACGTGCAGAACCTTGCACGAGATATGGTGTACTATGCGGCAGGGCCTAATTTTGATCCGGAGGATCCTAATCCCGAGGCGAAGGAGTTCTATGATATGTTTCAGGATGCTGAAACTTCTTTATATCCTGGTTGTGATCCACATTCCGTACTATCAGTGACGATGCGGTTGTTGAACATAAAGTCCGATTTTAACTTGCCACAAACTTGCTATGATCGGATTACACAACTAATGAAGAAGGTGTTACCGAAGGAATCAAAAGAGCTTCCAAAAAAACTTCTACAAGTCGAAGATGATGGTCCGACAACTGGGACTGGGGTACGACAAGATAGATTGTTGTCGCAACGGATACATGTTGTACTATAAGGAGAACGAGGATGTAGAAAGTTGCCGCTTCTGTAATGCGGATCGTTATAAGGAAGTCAGGGAAAAAGGAAAGTCAACTAGAAAATGACGTCCTTACAAGTATATGCATTACTTGTCGATCACGAAGTGCTTCCAGAGGATGTATATGTCTCAGAATACAGCAGAACACATGACATGGCACAACGAAGAACGCACAAAGGACGATGAAGAATTGTCACATCCTTCGGATGGAGAGGCATTGAAATATTTCGATTTTTGCCATCCAGATTTTGCTGCAGAGCCCAGAAATGTACGCATGGGGCTATGTTCTGATGGATTCGCCCCTTTCGGGCAGTCGGGATCTCAATACTCCTGCTGGCCGGTCATTCTGACTCCTTACAATCTGCCACCATGGATGTGTATGAAGACTCCTTATATGTTCTTGATAGCTATCATACCGGGTCCCAAAAATCCGATGAAGAATATCGATATATATTTACAGCCGTTGGTGGATGAGCTAAAACAGCTGTGGGAGATCGGCGTCGCGACGTATGATATTTCCAGGAAACAGAACTTTCAGATGAGAGCTTCACTGATGTAGACAATCAATGATTTTCCCGCATACGGTATGCTGTCGGGATGGAGTACTCACGGCACCCTGTCTTGTCCGATATGCATGCAAAATAGTAAGGCGTTCCGCCTTAAGCATGGAAAGAAAACTTCTTTCTTTGATTGTCATCGTCAATTTCTGCCCGCGAGTCATCCTTGGAGAAAGAACAAGGACGCATTCAGAGCTGGAAAACAAGAATTTTCTCATCTGCCTGCCAGATTGTCGGAATACGATATTTGGGAAGATGTAAAGGATTTTCCTACTGTAATGGAAGATCCATCGAACAATCGTGTCGATGGATTCGGACAAACCCATAACTGGACCAAACGGAGTTTCTTTTGGGACTTGCCTTATTGGGAAGATAATCTTATAAGGCATAATCTTGGTGTTATGCATATCGAAAAGAATGTGTTCGATAATGTCTTCAATACCGTCATGGACATTAAAAGAAAGACGAAGGACAATCCAAAAGCAAGACAAGACATTGCCGAGATATACAAGCGTCCTTATCTGAACTTGATACAAAGGGGAGCTGTTGGACAATTAAGTAAGCCGATAGCACAATACACATTGAGCAAGGAAGATAGATTAATAATCTGCAAGTGGGTATCTACTTTAAGATTTTCCGACGGCTATGTGTAGAATTTGTCTAGATGCGTTGACCTCAATGAACGCAAGCTAACATGAATGAAGAGTCATGATTGCCACGTGTTTATGGAAAGATTACTGCCCATTGCTTTGAAAGAGTTGTTGCCTTCTGCTGTATGGGTTCAGTTGGCCGAACTATCAATATTTTTTAGGGATATTTGTTCAACTAAGTTGACTGTGCAACACATGGTTGAACTTGAGGAGAAGATTATCTTAACAATTTGCAAGTTGGAGAAAATATTTCCTCCTGGCTTCTTCGACAGCATGGAACATCTACCGATTCATCTAGCATACGAAGCCCGTGTCGGTACATCTGTTCATTATCGATGGATGTACCCATTTGAAAGGTACATAAATATCGATATAATTTAAGCTGAATTTCCATTTATTTTAAAATTCTTTCTTAATTCTCAAGATAATTTGTCTCTCTAGATACCTACACCATCTAAAGAAGAAAGTTGGCAACAAAGCTCATATAGAGGCTTCGATATGCGAAGCATATCTTATCGAAGAGGTTTTAAACTTCTGCTCCATTTATTTCGATACTCATGTTAAAACAAATTGAAATAGACCTCAAAGGAATGACGAGGACGTTGAGGATGGAGGAAAATTCAATGTAAGGGGCAAGCCTGTTGGGGCTAGTAAAAGACGGTGGTTGACAGACGACGAGTATGATGCCGCTCACCGATATGTCTTGTTAAACTGTGACATACAAGAAGTGAGAGATTTGGAGAAGTAAGTCAGTACACTTGCACTCGTTATAATCTCGAATTTGATGAAGTAAGTGACTACACTTATATATTCTTATTTTCTCTAATAGTGTATTTAGAGATGAAATCAAAATGAGGAGACCCGATATTACCGATAAGGGACTTCAAAGAGAGGTTGATTGTACATTTCCGTCATAGTTTCGCAAATACGTAAGTAACTGTGATTATAATTGAGATTATTAATATATAATCTGAAACATTTAAATTGTAAATATTTGTTTACAGGTTTTATTGCCTGAAACAACACTCACTCATGAGAGTGTTCGTTATCTGTCACTGGGACTGAAGAAGCAAATAAAGACTTGGCCAGGCTATGTCGTTAATGGCTTCAGGTTTAAGTCAACTCAGAATGCTATAAATGTCAAATTTATCAATGACGGCATCAATACCAAGGATTCCGGTATTTGCATAAGAGGCACCGTCTATGACGACGAGCCGAACTTTGACTATTATGGAGTGCTTCGGGATATTGTAGATTTACAATATACTGGCCCATATTATATGCATATTATGATGTTCAAATGTGAGTGGTTCGATACGACACCAAATATCGGTTGGAGAATCGATAAACAATTTGGATTCGTCGATATAAATCATCGCAGGAGGTATAAAGGGTCCGATACATTTGCAATAGCAAATCAGGCTGTTCAAGTCTACTATACAAGCTACCCAAGGCGTCGTAGAGATCGATTTGACTGGTGGGCAGTATGCAAGATTAGATCTAGAAATACATTCAACGTTGGAGACCCAGCATACCAAGAGGACCAGATCGAAAAGTCCCAATACTTGGGACAACACTCAGATACAATGGATGTTGAAGATATTGTTGAGGAAAATAGAGGGGAGGAAGAGGTTGATACACAAGACTTAGCTGTCAACCAGGGGAGAAAGAGGCGTCTTGTCCCAAATTTTGAGGCAGAAGAAGAAGAAGAAGAAGAAGAATTTGATGGGGATGAGGATACAGATGAAATCGACGATGAAGATAAGGATAAGGATGAGGATGAGGATGAGGATGAGGAGGATAATGATGAAGACGAGGCCGAGGATGATAACGAAGACGATGATTAGGTTAAATATTGTTGTATAGTAAAAACACTTCCAATTACGTGAATTAAGTTTGACCTCATAAAAGCAATTACGTGAATTTATGTTTTTTCATTCGATTATTTACTTATTGCAGATGGCACTCCTAGTCTTTTTCGTCGCGGCGGCACTCGTCTCCCTACTGGTGGTATGTATATTTTAGTTTAGGTTTTAATATCCATTTATACTTTCATATTGTTAATTATGTTTATGTGTTCTATTTACAGGTCATGATGGCTGGCCGTGGTCGTGGTGCTGGTCGTGGTGGTGGTGGTGGTGGTGGTGGTGCGGGTCGTGGTCGTCGTACTGGTGCTGGTGGTCGTGGTCGCATTCAAAGTTTCTGGGATGTGACCCCATCGAGCGAGCCCGACCCGGAGAGTACCCCGGGCACAGACGCATCCCGCCCTCGATCGACCACTTCATCGAGGCATCAGTCCGGATCTGCTAGCGGATCCGATCCACTATCGGAACCACCAGCAGCGGATCCACCAGGGGATGCCCCAGTTACTGCACAGTGGGCCCCGGAGTACCCCCATACTCGGTTCCATCCGGTTACTGGAGAGTACATACGCGGACCCGCGGATCCTCCGGCGGCACCAGAGAGGCCGAGAGGCGAGTTCCGACGAGAGCTATGGCCCGCGGGGACTTCGTAAGTAAATTTAAGTTAATTTATTAAATTTCTTTCATTTATTCAAGTTAATAATCCAGTCGTTTCTTCTTTGTAGGTTTTTTCTGTTTAATATTGGCAGGGCCCTTGGAGAAATTATCAGGGCTAACTTCCACGGTCCCTACCTCAACTTTACGTCGGTGCCCCCAAACGTGCAGTACGTCTGGCTCGACGAGTTGAGGGTATATATCTATATTTTTTGGTTAAGTCTATGTGATTCTTTAATCAACCATTTTGTAAATTACGTGATAATTGATTTTCTGTGTTAGAGAACGTACTGGTGGCTCCCCCATCGCGAGGAGGGGATCCGTAGGACCTACAGAAGCGCATGCTCGAAGAAGATACGGGATATGATTCATGACCTAAAAATAGGGCATACGAGGCCGAATTGGATCCGGCAGGAGTATTATGAGGACCTCTTAGGCATAATGGATAACCCTGCGCACAAGGAGAAATCGAAGAAGGCGAAGGTGAACCGATCTGCCGCGGGCCTTCATACGGGGGGATCAAGGTCTCACGCAGCGATACTTGCAGATCTGGTGAGCAACCGTAAATTTATTTCACTATCGAATTAGGTATTATTAATTAAAGGAGTTAATTGGTTTCTACGAAAATTTCGTATGCAGGCCCAACGGGCGGTGAAGGAGGGAAGGGCGCCAGAATCGGTCACCATGTACGACGTGTTCCAGCATACGCACAAAAGACGGAAGGACGGGAGCTTCGTCGATGAGAGGGCCAAGGAGACTGATGTAAGTACTTATGTTTATGAGATTAACGTTAGAATTAAGTATTCGGACTATAACTTAGGTAAACTTAGGATTCACACTTAACTTAGTGAAACATAGGATTTAGATTACAACTTAGGTAAATCTTATAATATAAACACATTCATTTGATAGGCTGCGTATCGTGATGCCCTTAGTCGGGCTCAGTTAACTGACACCGAGGATGTCGGTGAAATGACGACCTTTCAGACGCCCTCTTCTTTGGCCGCTCGGAACGACTTGTTCGTAGATACCGTCGGCGGCTTTAAGAAAGGGTTCCTGTACGGAGTCGGCTTCCTAGGGCCATTGCATATGGCGACGCAGAGATTTCCACCGACACCGCCTCCTCCCGTGGCCCGGGCAGACGATGATGTTAGGTCGCAGCTTACGCAGCTGCACGAGGCGGTGTCGTCCTTGCGGGAGCAATTTGCCACGCACTTTTCGTCTGCGTCTGCTGCTGCCGGTCCGTCTGCTGCTGCCGGTACGTCTGCTGATGGTGCTTGTCCGTCTTCTACTGGTCCATCGACTGCAGGTGTCGGTCCATCTTCCGTGGGCCATCTTTCTTTCAACCCTGAAGCCCCTGTGCTATCGCCTACGGCTGTGACGGCACTCCTGGATCTCATGTCCGCAGAGCAGCTTCGACGACTTCCGAGCACTGTCTACGACGCCTTGCCTCCGTACTTTGTGGAGGAGTATATTCGTCGATCGAATACGGGAACGGACAATCGACCTCCTTCTTAAATTGTTGTATTAAGAAAATTTGGATTATTTGTGAGAGCTTTGAACTAATTGTGCTATAATCGGCTTATAGCACCGGATATTATGTTACTCTTTAGGATAATTGATATTTATTTTCTATTAATTTGGTTTGGTCTGTGATTCTTGGATAATTGGTGTGCATTAAATTCGTATGTGCATATTTGGTCTATGTGATTCTTGGATAATCGGTGTGCATTATATATTTGGTCTGTGTGATTGTTGGATAATTGGTGTGCATTATATATTGGTTTGGTTTATGCATATATTTGTGAACAGGGAAAGTACTGTAATTTTTTTCCCAAAAAACTCAGTTAGCGACAGATTTTTTAAACTGTTTCCAGGTAGCGATGGGTAATCGACAAATTATCCGTCGGCAAGGTTCTGGTGGTATAAACTTCGACGGAATAGCGACGGAAATCCGTCTCCAGAGCGACTGATAATCAGCCGCTAATCCGTCGCTCTATATGGCGACCGCTTAGCGACGGATCATCCGTCGACATGGTTCTGGAAATGCATGACATTTTCAGAATCATGGCGATGGATAATCAGTCAGCAACCCGTCGCTGTAGCGACACGGTCGCGACGTATTAGCGACTACTCTTCCGTCGCCATGGTGCTGGAAATGCCAAGCATTTTCAGAACCTGATCGACGGATAGTCCGTCGGAAATGCGTCGCTAATGCTTCGTATTGTGACGTCGAAAATCCGTCGCTATTCCGTCATGTGACACCAACTTAGCGACGGACCGTTATTAGCGACGAGCTGATTGCCGACGGATTTTTTGGCCAAAATCCGTCAGTTATCGGTCGCTAATAGTGATTACCGTCAGTTTAGCGACGGATGTGATCGTCGCTAAAACGATAAATTTTAGTAGTGGTTATTTCCAGAACTCTATAAATAGAGTTTCAAGTCTTCATTATTAGGCATAGATTATCCCACACACAGAGATCATTACCAGAGATCAGGAGTTCTTGCCAAAGTGCTGCTGTAATCTTCAGAGGCTATCATCTTCAAAGTTTACATCGTCCAAGGGAAAGCGATCGTCTTCAGATCAGATTCCTATAGTGGTACTTTTCCAGAATTCTTGTAATCTTCTTACAAATTTTGTGAAATAAAGATAAACTTTTGTTTTTGCAAACAAAATGGCGACTCTGCTGGGGACGACTTTCTCCTCCGACGAGGAAGTGACAACTCAATGTGACGTTGCGTCTATAGGAAAGACGCAGAAGACGCTGGTTGTAAAGGTCAACCAGACGACCTACGAGGCGATGATCAACTCCAGGACCATACCTCGCACTGCAATAACTTTTGCCACGAGCAAAGTTCATCCAGTGTGGGTCCCTAAGACTGTTGCGCAGTCTACTGCCTCTACTGCTCAGCCTGCTGCGCAGTCTACTATCTCTGCTGCCAAGCCTGCTACACAGTCTGCTGCACAGTCTACTGCTACTGCCCATGCGCAGTATGCTGCTCCCCTTGCCAGTGCAAAACCTAATTCCTATGCTGCTCTGTCAAAGTGCAAGACTCATCTTCCCTTGGCGCAGTTGGCTGCAACTCTGCCTGTGCAGTCCACCACTCCAGCAACCAGAGTGCAACTCAAGCACTCTGGCATCAAGACTTCTACTGCACAAACTGCTGTGACTGTGGCCAGAAGACCTTCTGTCAAAGCTGCTCATGCGCAACCTGCCAGTGCACCAACAGCTACTTCAACCCCTACGCACACTGCTGTCACTACCACATTTCTAGTGTGAGAGTATTTTTGTCATTTTTGGGATAATTTAAATTTATTAGAATTAATTAGAATTTATGGGAATTTTTAGGATTTATTTTGAAATTGTTTGGACTAGGTTGATTTTTGGCTAGTTTGGACCCATATAGATCAACCTACGAGCTAACCCTAGTTAGTATGAGCTTGGTTAGGATTTGTGACTCTAGTCTAACCTAGCCTAATCTATGGTTTGGTCATTAGAACCTATTTAGCTATAGGAATTAGAAAGCCATAAGCCATGACTTATGATTTAGAGTCCTTAATAATCAAATCAACCATAGCTTATGTAACTTGGCCCAAGCCCAAACTACCAAAACCTAACCTAGCCCATCATGGCCGGCCACCTGGTGTCATTAGGATTCCCCCACTATAAAACCCCTCCTAAAATCTAGGGCTAGCCTCCCTTCCTTAGGAAATTTATTTCAAGAAGAAAGAGGTGAGTTCCTACCTTTCTAAATTCATAATAAATCTATTTTAGGTCCTATTTTCCCCAAACTAGTTGCATTAGATCCTAATATTATTTTTCTTGCTGTTATTGAAAATTTGTTTCAGATTAAGGTTGTTTGATTTGATTGGGATACCAAGAAAGGAGCTCAAAGGGGGATTTTTCCATTGGAAGTTCATCAATAGGTAACCTTGTCATTTCTTCATGAAATTTCATTTTTGTATTCATGAATAGGAAGCCTTAAGGGCCCCCTAAGAATCTGGATGGGGTTCGTGTCGGGTGTTATTGGTTTCGTGTCCGTTCTGGACACGTATCAGACCTAGTCTGAACTGTTTGTCGAAATGCCTCAAAGGGCATTTCGATCTTGTTTGTTTGATGTTTTTAAATAGGAAGTATAGTTTTATCATGGATTATTGGTTCCTGATCTTCTGTGGTGTTTTTAATGTCGTTTCGTGTCGGATTCACGTCTTGGACACGCGCGTGCATACGACCGCGCGCACAGCTACAGTGCTCCCCTGCCTATCGGGGTCTGTAGCGGACACGACACGTATTGTATGGACACAAAACTCGACACATAGCATGGGGCCATGAAAGACACCCCGTGTGTCAAGTCCCACGTGTCGTCGTGTCGTGTCGAGGGTGAAATCAACCCTGCAAGGGGCAATGCCTGTGCGTGCACAGTCTGTGTTGGTTCTCTGTGATTATTTCAGTTTAAATTAGTTAAATCATGATTTTAATTGTTGTTTAGCTTCTAATTATCATGTATTGACTATGTGAGATTAGATTTAAATGTTAGTTTAGGTGGTTGATGTGGGATTGGATTCGAACTTGGTAATTTTACATGTTTCTGATACATAGACTGGTATACAGTGTTTTTCCATTTTCCTAAACTGTTAATCCCTGAGTTAACTTATGTTAGATTGTTGTTCAGTTGTTTGGTGATTCTCACATGATAAGTTGGTTCATGATAATGCAATATTCATTCGAATTAGGCCTTGGTATGAGTGTTGGCTATTGGGTTGATTTTCAAATGGTTGATAACTGATGTTCCAGTTTTTCCTTCCAATTGTTAACTATCATTACCAGTCCTTAATGCACTGTCATCATTGATTCAAATGATTTCCTAATTACATTAAGATGATACCTGAGAATATGTTAGTAACTGTTGTTATGATTCTTTAACTATCATGATCCCTACCTGTTATAATACATGCTATCTAAGTCTTATTAAATTCGAGTATAGGCTTTGGTTTGAGGGACAAGATTTTAGTATGTAGTTTACTTCGAATTGTGAACTGGGATTGTGTTTCCAGTTATGAACCTGGGATTAGCCCAGTCTCCAGGAACATTGTGTTTGGATTTCATTTCCAGTTTTTTTTGGTACTGAGTTACTCTTCATTGTACTACTTTGTTCCTAAATCTGTATATGGACTGACCCCTTAAATTCCCTTTCCCTGTGTATGATTCTCCTTTGCAGTCCAGCTATGCACACCCCCATCACTCACACCCCTTTCACTCATTCATGTGAACACACACACACACACTATGCTATTCCTGCCACACTGTTCCAGAGATTTAACACCAAACACATACACACATGACACTGTTATTCACACTATTTTGGGTTAATGTAATGCTACTGTTCCTATGTTCCAGATTCATTCCCTTATCCTGAAATACTTGGTCCACAAGTCACAAACCTGGGGGAAGGGTAATTGGGTTGAACTGAGTTCTGATGTTTTAACTAAGAATGGGTCTGTCCCTTGCTGTTCTGCACAGCACAGTACACTCTCTTCACACACATACAGTTACTCATGCCTTCTCTATTTGCCTACCTATTGTAGAGTACATTAATGAACCCTCTAATATATGTGTCTATATATAATGCAATTGTATTATATATATAAGTTAACATATGCATTGTGATATATACATGTTCCTATATATATATGAGTGTGTGTTTTATATATATATATAGATATATATGGTGTATGGGGATGCCATATGATAGTACCCATATGGGGGTATAGGTTATACAAGTACATGTATATGCCATATAACTTGGGTATTTACTATATATAGGTAATGTATATACTTGTGTTGAGAATAGGCCTAGGTAGTTTGGTATAGCTTGGTGAGCCTAGATAGGGCTTGTACAACATTATTAGACTTAGTATAGCCTAGTTTAGACTTGGTTGACCTAGTTTGACTTCTAGGATTGACCAGAGTTGACCAAGAGTTGACTTTGGCCTAGATTGACCTAGAATCATGTAGAATGTATAGTAGAACTTCATTTTACCATTTTAGACTTGTTGTGACTTGTGCTGTTCTGATTAGGAGGCAGACACCACTCCTCGGACGGTACTTTTCATATTGGACACTCAGATACAGACGAGTACATTCTCTGATCATTTCATATCCTGCTTAGAATTATTTCCTGCAGTAGATTACTTTACTTGTACTGTCACGATGGTCACACGGATTGGTACTATATGGATCCCTTCTTGAGATGTTATCCTTAGGGAGCATCGGGTACTTCATGTTCTGTGCGTTTCACTTACATGGCGTATCACTATGCTTCACTGGTTCTTTGATCACTTGTGACATATACTCTTATGATTGCAGAGTTTCCTAGAATCTCTTATCCCATTCACTGGGTATCCTAGAATCTCTTAGAATCACCCATTTATGGGCATCCATGTATCACCCTTCGGGGGCCTTGCATGGAATCATAACATAACCTGGTTGGATCCTTGTGTATTGATTGGGGGTACGGGGGAGTAGAAATGGACATGTGAATAATATCCAAGTAGTATCTTATCAGAATCTCTTCTATAGTGTCTTATCAGAATCTCCTATGCCATTTACATGTCTATGTTGTACTCTGACTCACTAGTCACATGATAGTTCTCTATGTATAGTAGATATTTCTATTACAGCTTTCTCTCTCTGTTTACATACTGCACTTCTTTCAGTACTTGTATCTTATTTTACTACATGATTATATCTTCTAACCTGCTATGAACTGTTGAGATGTACTGTACTCGCTCCTGTCCAGACTGGACCTGTTGAAAATATTACAGAGGACGAGGAGGAGGCCTGCCTGGACACTTACTACGGGGCAGCCTTAGATGACACCTATGAGCTGGACCCTCAGGAGGACCCAGCTCTAGCTGAGGATATCACCCCGATTGTCTAGTTTAGATTAGTTAGGCTTATCTTCCTTTGTAGTCATGAGACATGTTAGCTAGACTTTATTTGGAGTTCAGAGTTGTATATATTCTTTCATTCTGTATCTGAGACCTTGTACTGCTGGATATTGCTGGGATTATCTTAGACTACTACTATTTCATCTATTTATTTTCTTGAGTTCTATTTCATATCGTGCTATCTCTTCCTTAGTTGTGATTGAGTTTTGCTGCTATGTCATCCCCATTCGGGGAGTATAAACTGTTTAGATATATATTGTTAGATATTGTGACCTAGGACAGCGTTCTACCGCCGACACTGCGACGTAGACTGGGCGTTGTTACGTTCTCGTACCTTCACAGTGGGTGCGGGTCGTGATATGTTTTTAGTGGTGTCCCATGCAGGTCTAGACTAGAAGTGTAGTGGTATTCGAATTAGAGTATCACTACAGCCTGCAGTAGGATATAGGACATTAATTTTAAGGTACTCAATCACTTTAGAAAAAAAATTTTTTATTGCCATCTAAATCCTTTTGTCAGCTGATCCTTTGAATTATAATTATCCGCCTTTGTTATTTCGCTTCCTTCTCAGAAATTGATACTCTTGTTTGTCTATGTTCAGGATGGTAGAGACTAGATCGCAGCGTGCCATTCATAAGGATGCTATAGAGGGGACTGCTACCTCTCAGCCAGCACGGCGAGGCCAGGGGATTACAGCTCCTACCACCTCAGCTCGTATTGAGACCTCGGCAGTAGCAGCAGGGGGTATGCCTCCACCAGCTCGGAGGCAGGACCCGGTCATTCCAGAGGATCCTTTTCAGCGGCCACCGTCTCCAGGACACGTGGACGCAGCTCAGATGTTCGCGTATTTCCAGCAGTTCATGGACCGACAGCAGGCTCAACAGGACAAAGGCATGGAGTTGGCCGTCACGACAGCCGCAGCTCGACCAGTGGTGCAGCAGCCGAGGACACCGGGGATCGAGAAGTTTCAGAAGATGAGCCCTAGAGACTTTCTGGAGACAGAGGGGATCCTATATGCTGATGAGTGGATCGAGCATATAGAGGAGATCTTCTGCTTGGCCAGGATTCCAGCAGACCTTCAGATCGAGGCCGCAGCTAGCCGGATGCGAGATCTTGCTCGCACCTGGTATCAGTCAGACCCAAGGATGGGGGTACCAGGGCAGACTTGGGAGCAGTTCAGGGGCTTCTTCAAGAAGAAGTTCTTCCCAGATTCAGTAGTCAGAGCCTTAGAGTCGTAGTTTGAGAGCTTGGTCTAGGGGAGCCTCTCAGTAGAGGAGTATGCTGGAGAGTTTGGTCGTCTCGATAGGTTTGTAGAGGGTTTTAGCGAGACGGCGAAGGCCCAGAGGTTCCGGAAGGGTCTGGTCAAGGAGGTCAAGTCCCTGACCAAGGGCAGCAGAGATGCTACGTTCGAAGAGATCTTGACAGAAGCCTTGTTGGCAGAGGTTGATCTTGAGCTTAGGCTCAAGAGGGGAAGAGACCCAGTTGGAGACAGCAGCAGCGGGGGCCAGGCTAAGAGGCCCCACTTTTAGCATCAGCAGTTGAGGCAGTTTCGGCCGCAGCCGATCTGGCAGAGGCCAGTTCAGCAGCAGCAGCCGAGACAGTACCAGCAGGATCAGAGACAGGGAGTCACTTGTGCCTACTGTAAGAAGCCTGGGTATATCTTCAATGAGTGCCGGAAGAGGCTGGGCCTGTGCATGGTGTGTAGCTCAGCAGACCACCAGATGAGGGAGTGCCGCATAGCACGAGCAGGCCCGGAAGGAGGAGCCAGAGCTCCGACAGGCCAACAGAGGGGACCAGCCCTGCCGATACAGCAGCAGAGGTTCGTCCAGCACCAGCAGCAGGCCAGGGGAGGCCAGTAGGGGCGACCTTTCGCCATGGCAGCTGGGGATGTAGAGGTGATAGGAGAGCTGATTGCAGGTTCGATTCTTCTCGACTCCAGTCCAGCAATTACATTATTCGATTCTGGTGCTTCATATAGCTTTATATCAATATCTTTTGCGATTAGACACGGTATCATAGCTGAATCATTGCCTAGGACTTACAAGATCACGACCGGGGGTGGCATTATCCTCGTGAGTGATGTTTGTAAGGGTCGGAGAGTAGTTTTGGGAGGCCGTGAGTTGGAGGTGAGCCTGCTCGTAATGCCATTACCGAACTACAATATAGTACTAGGCATAGATTGGTTGAGCAGGCACCACGCCAGCATTGATTGCAGAGGGGGTAGAGTTCTCTTCAGAGCACCGGGGAAGCCAGAGTTCGAGTACTCCAGACATCAGGCAGAGCAGAGCAGCGGAGTCTTCTGTGGAGTCTTGGTCGACGAGCAGACGATTCCACACCCCTTGATAGCAGATTATATGGATGTTTTCCCAGAGGAGTTGCCGGGACTGCCACCAGATAGGGACATAGAGTTCTCGATAGACTTGGTTCCAGGAGCGGAACCCATCTTTCAGCATGTCTATCGGGTGAACAACAGCGAGCTTGTGGAGCTGAAGAAGCAGGTGGATGAGCTACATGACAAGGGCTTCATCCGCTCGAGTTCGTCGCCATGGGGTACACCAGTGTTGTTCGTACCGAAGAAGGATGGGTCAGTACGCATGTGTTTTGACTATAGGGCACTCAACAACCTCACGATCAAGAACAAATACCCACTGCCGTGGATCGACGATCTGTTTGACCAGTTGAGCGGAGCTCGGGTATTTTCCAAGCTTGATCTGAGGTCGGAATGTCACCAGATAATGGTGAAGAGGGAGGATATTCCCAAGACCGCTTTCAGGATGCGATACGGGCAGTTCGAGTTTTTGGTTATGCCGTTTGGGCTAACCAATGCACCAGCAGTGTTTATGAACCTTATGAACAAGGTGTTCCACCAGTATCTAGATCAGTTTGTGGTGGTGTTTATTGACGACATCTTGGTATATTCTAAGACTGAGGAGGAGCACGAGGAGCATTTGAGGATCGTGCTGGAGACTCTCAGGAAGGAGCAGCTTTACGGGAAGCACTCCAAGTATGAGTTCTTCTTAGATCGGGTAGACTTCTTGGGGCATGTGGTGACTGGAGAAGATATCTCAGTTGACCCCAAGAAGATTGTAACAATTGAGGCATGGGCAGCGCCGACTTTAGTTGTAGAGATCAAGAGTTTCCTGGGGCTAGCAGGGTATTATCGGAGATTCGTACAGGATTTCTCCCGGGTTGTGGAGCCGTTGACACGGTTGACCCGGAAGGAGGCTGAGTATGTGTGGTCAGAGGAGTGTCAGGCAGCTTTTGATGAGTTAAAGAAGCGGCTTACGACAGCTCCGATTTTGACATTGCCTTCAGGATCGGGTGGTTTCACTATTTATAGTGATGCTTCAGGGAAGGGGCTGGGTTGCATCTTGCAGCAGCGTGGGAAGGTGATTGCCTATACTTTCAGGCAATTGTGTCCCCATGAGAAGAACTACCCTACCCACGACCTGGAGCTGGCAGCAGTGATATTTGCTCTAAAGCTGTGGAAGTATTATCTGTATGGTGAGAGGGTGAAGATCTTCACAGACCACAAGAGCTTAAAGTATGTGTTCACTCAAAAGGAGTTGAACATGAGGCAGCACAGATGGTTGGAGTTGATGAAGGACTTCGACATTGCACTGTAGTATCATCCAGAAAAGGCCAACGTGGTTGCCGATGCCTTGAGTAGGTATCCGACAGCCATGTGTTTGACCATGGATCGGTATTTGCTTGCCGACTTGGAGAGCCTTGGGATTGAGGTGATCATACCCGGAGTGCAGATGCAGCTATGGGGGATGCAGATTCAGTCAGACTTGGTAGAGAGGATCAAGTCGGCACAGTTTGAGGACGTTGCTCTGCGGTGTCTCCGAGAGCAGGTTCGAGCAGGATTGCTGGAGGGCGAGTTTTCTCTTGCAGATGATGGTGCCTTGAGACACGGTTCCAGGTTATGTGTGCCCAGTGGAGATCTCAGGGAGCAGGTTATACAGGAGGCCCACAGATCTCAGTACTCTATACACCCGGGTGCCAATAAGATGTACCAAGATCTGCGGGAGCAAGTTTGGTGGTCAGGAATGAAGCGGGAGGTGGCTCGCTTCATGGCTAGGTGTTTGGTCTGTCAGCAGGTCAAGGCAGAGAGACAGAGGCCCGGTGGATTGTTGCAGCCACTGCCCATTTCTGAGTGGAAATGAGAGCATATCACTATGGACTTTGTACCAGGATTATCGCGCACACCAGGAAGGAAAGACGCGATGTGGGTCATCGTTGACAGGTTGACCAAATCGGCCCACTTCTTGCCATTCAAAGTGGGTACGTCTACAGAGAGGCTGGCGGAGTTGTATATACGGCAGATAGTGTAATGCCTGTGGTTCGTATTACGTATTTCTGGAATACGTGTACGTATTTATTCTTGTATTGCATAATTTTCTTGCTTAATTTCCTCTCTGGGCTTGGTTTATTCTTGGTTTAGGTTGGCTTGGTTCGGTTTGGGATTGCTCTTGGTTCATCATGAACCAAGGGGTGAACCCCCTACCTACCACCACCACTCATATTTATTACCTATTCTTCTTCTCTCTCTTCATTAATCTCTTCTTCTTCTTCTTCCATTTACTCCCTTCTCCTACCAGAGAGAGAAGAGAGAGGACTAGGCAAGTACAACTTGCTTCATAGAGGAACTCTGATTTTATTGCTCCATTCTCTTCTTTACTACATTCTAAAATACTTTAGTACTTGGCATTTCTAATTTCCATGGCTAGATTCTTGTAGATCTAAGTTTACTTTATTTTTAGAATTCTTCAGTTTTGATCTATTTAATCTTGTTATTTCTGAGTTTTGATAGTTCCATATTGTAGAGAATTTTATTCTACCCAATTTTGACCTTTGAAAAGTTGGATTTGGACTTGTTTTGACCGAGTTATGGACTTTTGAAGCTTTGGGTTCAACCATGGAGTTTCTGCTGATTTGGAGAAGACAGTGAGCAGTGCGCGAGCTTTTTAGCTTGCGCTACTGAGTTACGTGCGCTCTTTAGCGCAGCGTAGTCCTCATACGCTGCCTTTTGGAAGCATATGACTTGCATACGCTGCCTTGATAAGGAGTCATATGGACCTCATACGCTGCCTTGATGAGGAGTCGTATGGAGTACATACGCTGCCTTTTGGAAGCGTATGTCTTGCATACGCTTGGCCTGAGCGTATGGCCTGAGCGTATGACCTGTGCGTATGACCTGAGCGTATGACCTGAGCGTATGACCTGAGCGTATGGCCTAAGCGTATGACCTGAGCGTATGGCCTGAGCGTATGACCTGAGCGTATGACCTGAGCGTAGCTTGACCTGAGCGTATTTTGACCTGAGCGTAGCCTGACCTGAGCGTAGCCTGATTACCCTGGATCTTCTATAGCCTTGTATATTGATATTTTATTAGATATTTAACGTCCATTTTATATCCTTACGCCTTTTTGTCTTGAAATTGATAATCACGAATTTACTTGATATGTTTGGAATTGATAATTGAGCATGACGTGATAGTGACCCGTAGTGGTGCACTCCTGACATAATAACCTGACATGACCTGATAGTGGCCCGTCGTGGCGCACTCTTGACAAGTACACTTGGCATGGTAACCTGACATGATTATCTCGAATAGCTGTTGCGATGGCTACCTGACATGACATAATCTGTATAATTAATTCATTGGCCTGGACACCGTAGTTGTTTGCATGGATTGTGCTTGTATAAACTACTAGTCCGATTGTGTCTTGCATCATATCTAGGGCATGATCCCTGAGTACCACGGTCAGGGATTCATACTGAATCTGGCTAGGTTAAGGACTAGATTGATCAAATAGTTCATGAAGAATTTTCCAGTTACCTGTTGCCCCTTTGGTCCTGGCCTTATATATATATACATGGGATTTGTTGCTATCCGTCGAGATGAACGCACTTCCAGTCCGCCGTCGAGTGAGGTACCATAGGACACATGTATCTTACTACAGTGTGTCTGCTATATCCTGCTATCTTTTTCTTTTCTTGCTGGGATAACTCAGGTAGTAGCAAACAGGTAATCGGACTTGGAATTCTCATTGCATCTTGCTAGTAACTAGGCCTGTGATAACCCTAGTTAGTTAAAGTATCAAGCCGTACTTATTGCTTGGCCGTGATTGATTGGATGGGGTTCAATCTGTCTAGTCTTGTCTTGATCCTGTATAAGATTGTTACAGGTCTCGATTTCTTATATTTACCTTGCCGATAAATGGTGGAAGAAGCCAAGTTCCGTTCTGACGAAGGGTTACAACCCCGATCCTTGTTTGGTTTACGGGTTGTAACCTGGTTATCTGAATATTCCCATGGTTATCTCATCGTATATCATACTATCATGCTTTATCATATGTTCTGTCTTTTATTGATTATGTACAAGATTGTCTTTTATAATTACCTGTCATGCTTTTTCTTAATTACTGTCTCTTATTAAGTAATTATATTCTTGTACTAATTGCTGGTTTTAGTTCCTAAGTGAAGCCTCCCTTGTGGCACTTGCTCTTTCTGGGGTCTAACCCAGCTGGTTTTGTATGGCCAGATACTGGAGCAACAGCAAAGGATCTACCTGCTTTCCAGCCAGATGGTGACCACTAGAGGGAATCCTGGCAACGAGTGGGTTTTTTTTATTCTCCTACTGTAATTGTACATTATTCTTTTGAGGCGTTTAGCCGCCGAGCAAGTGTTAGCTCGTGTATATTTTACTTACTGTCAGCCTACGGGCTGTAACATGATTGGCAACTCGAGGTTGATCATGTATAACTTAACTCTTACTAGTCCTTATATTTTGTACGACTAGCTTCATGATCATCTGGATATGTAATGTTTGGGACGCCTTACAATTGTATATTTGGTGGTCTGATATCTTGTAACTATTACTAGTTGATTGAGATTGAGACAATAGGATAATTTATGACCTTAAGAGACTGATGGCTTGTAGATAAATCCTCACATATCTAGACAGCCGTGACCGTATGGTAAGATGGATTCTATTTCATTATACGTAGCTGGCTATGTCTGCCCCCGCTCTCCAGTATTCTGGTTCTGGGCGTGACAGATAGTCAGGATCCACGGAGTTCTGGTCAGCATCGTCTCAGATCGGGATAGCCGTTTTACTTTCCATTTCTGGAGGAGTCTGCAGACCAGCTTGGGCACACAGCTCAATTTTAGTACTGCATACCACCCCCAGACGGACGGACAGTCAGAGCGGACTATTCAGACCCTTGAGGATATGCTGCGGACGTATGTCCTGGACTTTGGAGGTTCACGGGAGGATCATCTTCATCTGGTGGAGTTTGCCTACAACAATAGTTTCCAGGCCAGCATTGAGATGTCACCTTTCGAGGCTCTGTACGGGCGTAGGTGCCGTACACCCTTATCCTGGGATGATGTTTGTGAGCGAGCTTTACTGGGGCCAGAATGGTTGTTGATGCGGCCGAGAAGGTGAAGCTCATCAGGGACAGGCTTCGCGTGGTGCAGGACAGACATCGGCACTGGGCCGATAGCCACCGGAGGCCCTTGGAGTTTGAGGTACATATTAGAGTAGGATTAGATTTAGGTTTCCTTGTTTGTGATTTTGATCATGTTTGTTTATTATATTAATTGAGACCTTGCTTGTGATTAGGTCGGAGACCAGGTTTTCTTGAGGATATCTCCGACTCGTGGTACGATACGTTTCGGTGGAGACAGGAAGCTTAGCCCGCGCTTTATCGGCCCTTTCGTTATCAGCGGAAGAGTCGGTGACGTTGCATACAGGCTAGACTTGCTGCCTGTACTAGTGGGGATCCACAACGTATTTTATGTATCACATTTGAGATGGTACGTGGCTGACCCTAGCCATGTACTCGATCATTCAGAGATAGAGGTTGGGCCTTCTCTCAGCTATCCAGAGCAGCCAGTGGAGATTCTGGATCGACGGAAGAAGGTTCCGAGGAACCAGATGATACCTTTTGTGGGCGTCGCATGGAGGCATCATTCTCCAAGAGGGTCTACCTGGGAGCGGAAGGATGAGATGCGCGAGCGCTACCCTTATCTTTTTGGACCGTGAGGTATGCTTTCTACCCTTCTCATCAGTTGTATTTTGCCTTTCAATTTCGAGGACAAAATTTTTTTAAGGAGGGTAGATTTGTCACTACCACATTTCTAGTGTGAGGGTATTTTTTTCATTTTTGGGGTAATTTAAATTTATTAGAATTAATTAGAATTTATGGTAATTTTTAGGATTTATTTTGGAATTGTTTGGACTATGTTGATTTTTGGCTAGTTTGGACCCATGTAGATCAACCTAGGAGCTAACCCTAGTTAGTATGAGCTTGGTTAGGATTTGTGACTCTAGGCTAACCTAGCCTAATTTATGGTTTGGTCATTAGAACCTATTTAGCTATAGGAATTAGAAAGCCATAAGCCATGACTTATGATTTAGAGTCCTTAATAATCAAATCAACCATAGCTTATGTAACTTGGCCCAAGCCCAAACTACCAAACCCTAACCTATTCCATCATGGCCGGCCACCTGGTGTCACTAGGATTCCTCCACTATAAAACCCCTCCTAAAATCTAGGGCTAGCCTCCCTTCCTTAGGAAATTTATTTCAAGAAGAAAGAGGTGAGTTCCTACCTTTCTAAATTCATAATAAATCCATTTTAGGTCCTATTTTCCCCAAACTAGTTGCATTAAATCCTAATATTATTTTTTTTGCTATTATTGAAAATTTGTTTCAGTTTAAGGTTGTTTGATTTGATTGGGATACCAAGAAAGGAGCTCAAAGGGGGATTTTTCCATTGGAAGTTCATCAATAGGTAACCTTGTCATTTCTCCATGAAATTTCATTTTTGTCTTCATGAATAGGAAGCCTTAAGGGTCCCCTAAGAATCTGGATAGGGTTCGTGTCGGGTGTCATGGGTTTCGTGTCCGTTCTGGACACGTATCAGACCTAGTCTGAACTGTTTGTCGAAATGCCTCAAAGGGAATTTCTATCTTGTTTGTTTGATGTTTTTAAATAGGAAGTATAGTTTTATCATGGATTATTGGTTCCTGATCTTCTGTGGTATTTTTAGTGTCGTTTCGTGTCGGATTCACGGCTTGGACACGCGCGTGCACACGACCGCGCGCACAGCTACAGTGCTCCCCTGCCTATCGGGGTCTGTAGCGGACACGACACGTATTGTATGGACACGAAACTGGACACATAGCATGGGGCCATGACTGACACCCCGTGTGTCAAGTCCCATGTGTCCCCGTGTCGTGTCGAGGGTGAAATCAACTGTAGACGGGGCAATGCCTGTGCGTGCACAGTCTGTATTGGTTCTCTGTGATTGTTTCAGTTTAAATTAGTTAAATCATGATTTTAATTATTGTTTAGCTCCTAATTATCATGTATTGAATATGTGAGATTAGATTTAAATATTGGTTTAGGTGGTTGATGTGGTATTGGATTCGAACTTGGTAATTTTACATGTTTCTGATACATAGACTGGTATACAGTATTTTCCCATTTTCCTAAACTGTTAATCCCAGAGTTAACTTATGTTAGATTGTTGTTCTGTTGTTTGGTGATTCTCATATGATAAGTTGGTTCATGATAATGCAATATTCATTCGAATTAGGCCTTGGTATGAGATATTGGCTATTGGGTTGATTTTCAAATGGTTGATAACTGATGTTCCAGTTTTTTCTTCCAATTGTTAACTGTCATTACCAGTCCTTAATGCACTGTCGTCATTGATTCAAATGATTTCCTAATTATATTAAGATGATACCTGAGAATATGTTAGTCACTGTTGTTATGATTCTTTAACTATCATGATCCCTACCTGTTATAATACATGCTATCTAAGTCTTATTAAATTCGAGTATAGGCTTTGGTTTGAGGGACAGGATTTTAGTATGTGGTTTACTTCGAATTGTGAACTGGGATTATGTTCCCAGTTATGAACCTGGGATTAGCCCAGTCTCCAGGAACATTGTGTTTGGATTTCATTTCCAGTTTTTTTTGGTACTGAGTTACTCTTCATTGTACTGCTTTGTTCCTAAATGTGTATATGGACTGACCCCTTAAATTCCCTTTCCCTGTGTATGATTCTCCTTTGCAGTCCAGCTATGCACACCCCTCCATCACTCACACCCCTTTCACTCATTCATGTGAACACACACACACACACTATGCTATTCCTGCCACACTGTTCCAGAGATTTAACACCAAACACACACACACATGACACTGTTATTCACACTGTTTTGGGTTAATGTAATGCTACTGTTCCTATGTTCCAGATTCATTCCCTTATCATGAAATAATTGCTCCACAAGTCACAAACCTGGGGGAAGGTTAATTGGGTTGAACTGAGTTCTGATGTTTTAACTAAGAATGGGTCTATCCCTTGCTGTTCTGTACAGCACAGTACACTCTCTTCACACACATACAGTTACTCATGCCTTCTCTATATGCCTACCTATTGTAGAGTACATTAATGAACCCTCTAATATATGTGTCTATATATAATGCAATTGTATTTTATATATATATAAGTTAACATATGCATTGTGATATATACATGTTCCTATATATGAATGTGTGTTTTATATATATAGATATATATGGTGTATGGGGATGCCATATGATAGTACCCATATGGGGGTATGGGTTATACAAGTACATGTATATGCCATATAACTTGGGTATTTACTATATAGGTAATGTATATACTTGTGTTGAGAATAGGCCAAGGTAGTTTGGTATAGCTTGGTGAGCCTGGATAGGGCTTGTACAACATTATTAGACTTAGTATAGCCTAGTTTAGACTTGGTTGACCTATTTTGACTTCTAGGGTTGACCAGAGTTGTCCAAGAGTTGACTTTGGCCTAGATTGACCTAGAATCATGTAGAATGCATAGTAGAACTTCATTTTACCATTTTAGACTTGTTGTGACTTGTGCTGTTCTGATTAGGAGCCAGAAACCACTCCTCGGACGGTACTTTTCATATTGGACACTCAGATACAGGCGAGTACATTCTCTGATCATTTTATATCCTGCTTAGAATTATTTCATGCAGTAGATTACTTTACTTGTACTGTCACGATGGTCACACGGATTAGTACTATATGGATCCTTTCTTGAGATGTTATCCTTAGAGAGCATCGGGTACTTCATGTTCTGTGCGTTTCACTTACATGGCGTATCACTATGCTTTACTGGTTCTTTGATCACTTGCGACATCTACTCTTATGATCGCAGAGTCTCCTAGAATCTCTTATCCCATTCACTGTGTATCCTAGAATCTCCTAGAATCACCCATTTATGGGCATCCATGTATCACCCTTCGGGGGCCTTGCATGGAATCATAACATAACCTGGCTGGATCCTTGTGTATTGATTGGGGGTACGGGGGAGTAGAAATGGACATGTGAATAATACCCAAGTAGTATCTTATCAGAATCTCTTCCATAGTGTCATATCAGAATCTCCTATGCCATTTACATGTCTATGTTGTACTCTGACTCACTAGTCACATGATAGTTCTCTATGTATAGTAGATATTTCTATTACAACTTTCTCTCTCTGTTTACATACTGCACTTCTTTCAGTACTTGTATCTTACTTTACTGCATGATTATATCTTCTAACCTGCTATGAACTGTTGAGATGTACTGTACTCGCTCCTGTCCTGACTGGACCTATTGAAAATATTACAGAGGACGAGGAGGAGGCCTGCCTGGACACTTACTACGGGGCAGCCTTAGATGACACCTGCGAGCTGGACCCTTAAGAGGACCCAGCTCTAGCTGAGGATATCACCCCGATTGCCTAGTTTAGATTAGTTAGGCTTATCTTCCTTTGTAGTCATGAGACATGTTAGCTAGACTTTATTTGGAGTTCAGAGTTGTATATATTCTTTCATTCTGTATCTGAGACCTTGTACTGCTAGATATTGCTGGGATTATCTTAGACTACTACTATTTCTTCTATTTATTTCCTTGAGTTCTATTACATATCGTGATATCTCTTCCTTAGTAGTGATTGAGTTTTACTGCTATGTCATCCCCATTCGGGAAGTATAAACTGTTTAGATATATATTGTTAGATGTTGTGACCTAGGACAGCATTCTACCGCCGACACTGCGGCTTAGGCTGGGCGTTGTTACGTTCTCGTACCCTCACAGTGGGTGCGGATCGTGACAACTGCGCCAGCACAGTCTAAGAGGGACATCCCTTTGGTTAACCTCTCTTCTTCTCACATCAAGGGAAAAAACTCTGCTCCTCTTCCCAAGCATCCTGTTGCTCCAGCGCAATCCATTGGGGGTAGTCTTTTGACAATTCCTCCTCATTCTCAGAACAAAGGAAAAGGTCCGTTGGTCTTTTTTCAAACTTCCTTGTCCCATGACTTGGAAGACAACAGAGGGAAACACTCTTTAGCTAACCCTTCTTCACAAAACAAAGGAAAAGGCCCTTTGGTCTTTTCTCAGTCTTCCTCGGTTTTTACCGTAGAAGATCGATCTGAATGTGCTCCGGCACCAATCAGTACTAGAACTCTCTCAAACAAGGGTTCCTCTTCCCTCCTTGCCAAAGAGAAGTGTACTCATCAAAGAGGTATTCTGCCTACTCCGGTAGCAGAATTCCAAGATCTCCCAACTCTCAAGATATCTCGCTCAAAGCAGGGAAAATTGTTGGTGTCTCAGACAGAAACCCCTGGAGGTGAATTTGCTGATCTAAGAACTTATCTCAATAGACCAACTTCGGTGAAACGTAAACAGCCAATGCCGAAGACCAACCAGCATCAGAGGCAAACTTCCAGGATCAAAAATCCTAACACCTATGCTAATGAAATGAGTACTTCCCTGTACACTCAAGGGACAAAACATTTGAAGAATCGGAACCATGTTCCAAATGTTGTCAAAGAACATATCCCTCGAACTTTTTCTCGTCCCGTCATTATTCCCGATCTCCAAGAATACCTCAAACAAAAATGGGACAATATTTCAACACCTCCAGTACAACCACTTGGACACCATTGTAATCATAAGATTGTCATCAAGTGTTGTTGTCAGACAATAAAACGATCTGTCTTCGATCGTCTGAACTTTACAAACTCTGAACCAATGTCAGACGATGAAGACGAAGTTCTGTACGCTTCTATCAACATGACTTCCAGAGACACTGGAGGTAGAAAGTGCTCCAAGCACGGCAAGCTTCGCAAGCCAAGCCAGCGGTATTTGGATCTACTCCAAGAATCTTCTGATGGAGTATTCCAACATACCCGATCCCGAAGCCGAGATGCAATCGGTCAAAGGAATCTTCAAGATCGCTCCGGTCATCTCCCTCTTTCTCACCCAGGAGATGATTCTTTCTCCGAATAGGATGCATACAGCGAAAGTTCTGAACAAACAGTATCTTCCACTGTACCTAAAGAAGTGACAGCTTATGTTGTCACTGAAGACCCAGATGCTTCCAGTTCAGCAAGTCAAGAACATCGAATAGCTGCACTAGAAGACAAGTTGAAGACCATGGTTGAAATGGTTGTAAGTATGAATTCTATTATCATGGCCCAACATACAGTACCACCAAATGTACCTGCTGTAAATCCTGAGATCATAGCATCGTCGGTGCCTGTCAATGCAGGGCTGGGGGTAGCATCTCCTCAAATACCTCTTGTACAGATTCAACCTACACCCAGTCAGTCAGGTCCTGGGGGTAGTGCTTATCACGCTATTCCTCCCCCTAACACTCTGATTCAGCCTGCTCCTTCGACATCATTGGCGGATGCTAATGAAGCTGTCAAACTCCTGCGCACTCAATTCGAGGCCTTCAAAGAGAAAGACAACTTACAGAGATTGGGGATCAAATAACCCTCTCCAGTTGAATGGAAGGAGGTCCCATTTCCTCCAAAGTACAAAATTCTAACAATCTCACTGTTTGATGGCAGCACTTCTCCCAGTCAGTTCATTAACCACTTTGAGGTAATGACTGTCCAACTTCAGCCAAATGATGCTCTTCTTACCAGAGTATTCGTCGACTGTTTAGCCGGTGTGGCATACGATTGGTACAGGAGCTTGCCCGTTGGCTGTATCACTTCTTTCTCAGGTCTAAAACAAATCTTCTTGGAACAATTCTATGAGGGGATCAACGACATGACTATGTCGGCCCTTAATAAAATCAAACAAAGACACAATGAAGCTGCTGAGAGTTTTATTGAAAGGTTCTGCTGGAAAGCTTTAAAAATACCTCCTGGAACTCCAGTCGCTGTGACCCTAGACACTTGCAAGGCAAATCTTTTGCCTATCATCAGCATGTGGATAGGGTCAACTCAGTTCCAAGACTGGCCATCCATCATTGTCAATGCTAAAGCAGCTGAAGTTAGTGCTGACAAATTCAAGCAGCTAGGGGTACACATGTCTAACCCCGACCGAGATGAACATCAGACATCGGGTGGTGGTAATCGCCAGAATAACCGCAAGTGAAAAGAGACTTTGAACATCAACTTGAAGAACAAAGAATCTCTGGCGGTCAACGTAGCTGCACCTATGTCTTCTTCTACTCCTTCAGCACCTCCAGCAAGGGAACCTCGTCCGAAAGTAGAATACTCATTTGACGAGAATGACACCGTGAGCATCTTTGATTGCTTGATCAAAAGTAATAAGCTCCAGCTCCCAGACCCAAAGAAGCCTGATAAAGTCGATAAGACTGATCATCCTAAGTAATGTGTCTATCATAGGTTCATTGCGCATCCCACTCGAGCATGTTACGTGCTCAAAAGCAAAATTCAGAAGTTAGTCAATGCTGGTGTTGTCACTCTGCAACAAGACGAGATGATGGTTACCGCGAACATGGTCTCAGTTCAGTTTGGTGACTTCCCTCCGCAGATGGTACAGCATGGTGTCATCCCTATCCCCAAAGCTACTCTTGAGATCGAGAATCTCCCTCCTCCATGAAGCGAAGGTCTCGTCCCCTTATCTCTTGACAATGGCAAAATTATGTGGATTCATCCTGATCTCGCTTCAGAGTTCGAAGTTCCCTCTTCCTCCTCCAAGAAGAAAGAACGTTCCAAGAGCAAAACAAAGATCTACAATATGGTGTCTTTTGACCCCATAGTTGACGAGGAAATCCTGCTGGGCACCAGATCAAGGAAAGCCTATCTAAAGGATTATCTCGAAGCTCAGGAGAATCCTGCTTCTTCTTCTGAGCCTGCTCCAGTGCAACCTGCTTCCACTGAGGATATTCCTACTGAATCCTCCCCGGTTGTAGAACCTACTCATCCCTTTAAGCAGACAGTAGCCGACAAAGGCAAACAACGAGTCCGCTTCGGCAAACCTTTAAAGAAGTTATCTCCTTCTGGACTTGAGAAGCCTTACAACTTTGATATCTTGGCTCAATTAGTCAAAACACCGGCCCGGTTGTCAATTTGAGCTCTTGTGCCTCTCCAAAGATACTCGGGAAACTCTGAGTGAGGCTCTCATGCAGGCAGAAACCTGTCTAGCCCTTCTAAAGAAGCCGAAAGCAGAGCCAGTCTCTTGCCTTCATTGTCATAGTGTGTTGGAATTAATTCCAAATATAACTTTCACACAGGATGACATGCTGATGGAAGACAATAGGCACGACCTTCCTCTATATTATACCGGATATGTCGACTCGATGAAAGTCGATCGTATTCTGATAGATCCAGGGTCTGCCTTCAGCATCATGACGAAGACAATATTAGATGCATTGAAGATCCCAGTGCATAGTCTCTCCAGTACAATCACCACCATCCTCGGGTTCAACTAGGGAAGGAGTGAGCCTCTAGGCAAGATTCGCCTAAAACTCCAAATAGGCAATCTCCGTACAAAGGTGACCTTCTACATTATTGACAACCATGGTTGTTTTTACAATTCTCTGTTAGGAAGACCATTCTTACATGAACACAATATTGTTTCTTCGACTCTTCATCAATGTTTCAAATATGTCGATGACAATGGAGAGGTTCAAAAGGAGGTTGCTGATCTCTATCCGTTCAAAGGTGTCGAAGCATACTGCAACGATGCTCGTATGTATAAAGATGAGTTTATGAAAGTAGTACTGTCTTTGGATAATGAAGAAGAACAAGAAGCAGTGCCTAATGTCACCCTCAATATACCTGTCAAAGGGCGTGTTTCTCGTCCTCAATCCTCCAAACCACTGGCTATTCACTTGCCAGTCCAAAAGCAACCAATTGATGATGGTCAAGATCAAAGGGAGGTCACCTCTTCTGAGCCACTTATTATTGATCTACATCATAACAAGGAAAAAAGGCAGCTCACCTCTTCTGAGCCACTTGTTATTGATTTATCTCATAACAAGGATAAAAGAAAGCTCACCTCCTCTGAGCTGCTTATTATTGACCTCCGTCGTAACAAGTCCAATCCTCCTCTATGTTCTTCTTCTTCCCCTCTTGTAATCAATCTAACCAAGTCTGCTAAGGCTAAAGGACCTGTTGTAAATACAGATGTACAAATCAATAAAAAAGTATCTACTTTCCAGTATACCGATGTCATTTATCATGCTAAGTGTTATTTGGATATGTTAGATAGCTTTCAGTCATTTACAATAGGAGTTGTACAGTCTCTTCAAACAGAAGTCTTACTCGAACACCCAGATGATTCATACTTTGTTGTCCCTTCTCGAAAGAAAGACGAGAGTCCGATACTTTTTAGTAAAGGACCAGAACAACAATTCAGCTATACGGATGATAGCAAATATAACGATACGGGGCATCTTCAACTTCGTCGTTACAGTCAACAATCAAAAGACATCATCCGAAAGATGGGTTATGACTTCAAGAATGGCCTCAACTACGGTAAGGGTAGAAGAAGTCTTATCCGTATGGCTGTTCCGAAAGGAAAATCAGAGATGTACTACAGCAGGACCAAAAGAGGTCTCAGATATGCTTCACCTCTGGTATTATCCCCAACAGCCTCTGAATCCGATAGTGAAGAGCGCTCTAACTCTTCTAATTCCAGATCATGGGATTCTGACACCAGTATTGGTCAAGTTCATCGATTGATCGTATCATCTAACATGGTCTCTGTCGAACTTCCAGAAGGCTATGACGAAGATGTTGAAAAAAATCCTGAAACAGATCCTTGGGCTCAACGAATGGATACCCAATGGGAACTCTGATTCGAACAACGAGAACCTCCTACCGAAGATCAATTAGTTCAAATTGATGTAGGAGAGAGCGGGTCACCTCGTCCAATATTCATCAGCAAGAACCTCCCAGAGGCAGATAAGTAAGAATTAATTCTTCTTATTCAAGAATATATTGATGTCTTTGCCTGGAGCTATGAAGACATGCCAGGTTTAGATCCCAAAGTTGCTACTCACAAATTGAACATCCTGTCTAATGCAAAACCAATCAAACAGCAACAACGGCGCTTCAAGCCAGAAATGATGGATGCAATCGATGATGAAGAGAAGCTCATCGCTTGTGGCTTTATCCGAGAAGAGCAGCATCCTGATTGGGTAGCCAATGTTGTCCTATTTCTAAAGAAAATCGGAAAAGTTTAAGTCTGCATCGACTTTCGGGATCTTAATGAAGCTTGTCCAAAAGATGAATTTCCTCTCCCTATCACGGACGTCATGATTGACAACACCTGTGGGTTCGAGCGAATATCTTTTATGGACTGATTCTCTGGATACAATCAGATTCAGATGAATCTTAAAGATGAAAAACATACTTCTTTCTGTACTCCTCGCGGAGTCTACTGCTACACTGTGATGCCATTTGGTCTCAAGAACGCTGGTGCAACTTGCCAACGAGCCATGAGTACCATATTTCGAGATCATCTGCACAAGACCGTCGAATGCTACATCGACGATATTGCTGTCAAAAGTCGTCTAAAGGAAGGTCACATCCAAGACTTGAGAAACTATCTTCAAACTCATGCGCCAACATCAACTCAAAATGAATTCCACCAAGTCATTCTTGGGTGTCTCTAGTGGCAAATTTTTCGGCTTCGTCATTACCTCTAATGGTATACACGTGGATCCCGAGAAGATCAAAGCCATTCAAGAGATGTGTCCTCCACGCAATCTAAAAGAGCTACGAGGATTCCAAGGTCGACTTGCGTACATCAGGAGGTTCATTTTGAATTTGTCTGGACGCTGTAGACCATTTACTCAACTAATGAAGAAAGGTGTATCTTTCATTTGGACCGAAGAATGTCAACGAGCATTTGACAATATAAAGCGATATCTCATGAACCCACCAGTCTTGGTGCCACCAATTTCAGGTATACCATTCTTAGTGTATGTCCGTGCTATGGACCATTCATTGGGTGCTTTACTTGCCCAAAAGAACAAAGAAGGTCACGAATATGCCATCTATTATCTCAGTCGTACTATGATTGGTGCCGAACACCGTTATAGTCCGGTTGAAAAGGAATGCCTAGCTCTTATGTTTGCTGTTCAAAAGACGAGGTATTACATCATTGGACAAACTATTCATGTCATATCCCGAGTTAATCCTCTTCGGGTACTGATGAAGAAGCCTAGTACACTCAATTCTCGGCTGGCTATATGGGCCATTCTGTTAGCCCAATATGACATGGTATATGTTCCTCAAAAGTCTGTCAAAGGTCAAGCACTGGCGGATTTCTTAGCAGCTCATCCTGTTCCAGAGACATCCAAACTCTATGATGAAATTCCAGACGAGACATTGGAATCAAATATGATTTCCTAAGAATTTCCTACTTGGCGTCTATTCTTTGACGGGGCATCCAGGATTGGACCAAATGGTTCCATTGTCGCAGGAGTTGGAGTTGTCCTTATTTCTCCAGACGAGTCGACTATCCAAAGAGCCTACTCCTTAGATGAACCTTACTCCAACAACGTAGCAGAATACAATGCTCTACTCATCGGCCTTCAGCTAGCTAAACAACTAGACGTCGAATATCTTAAAGTTTATGGTGACTCCAAGTTGGTTGTTAACCAGGTTAGAGGAACCTATGAAGTTTGCCATCAAGATCTAGTGCCTTACTATGAAGCGACAATCAGCATGGCTACATCATTCAAAGCCTTCTTCATTGAATATGTCAGACGAGCTTGCAATACCGAAGCCGATGCTTTACAGCAGTTCTAGCCATCCCTATCAAAAGGCAGCAGGTGGTAGTTGTCTCTAATCGAGAATTGTTCTGCATCGAAAACAATCGTAATATCGAGTTTAGTAATCTTACTGAAACCAATGTTATCAATGAAGATTGGAGAACTCCTTTCATCGACTTCATAGTTCGTGACATACTTCCTGAAGATTCCAAGGAAGCTACGAGTATTCATCGGCGGTCTCTGCGATTCTACTACAATCAAACCACCAAAACTCTTTATCGGCGGACTTATAACGGCTTACTTTTGCTGTCTTGCTGGTGATAAAGCGAAGCAAGTATTGCATAAAGCTCATGACGGTGTCTGTGGAGCACATCAACCCGGTCCTAAGCTACATGATCGTATCCGACGCATGGGTTACTACTGGCCCTCTATGGTATCTGATGCCATCGAATATGCGAGGAAATGTCGAGCTTGTCAAATCCATGCAGATTTCATTCATCAACCATCAGAATTTCTTCATCCGACTGCTGCTTCCTGGCCTTTTGAAGCTTGGGGCATGGACATCATAGGTCCCATCAATCCTCCTTCTTCTAGAGGACATCGGTTCATATTGGCAATAACCGACTACTTTTCCAAATGGACCGAAGCTATACCCTTGGCTGAAGTCAAAATCAGCAGCGTCATCAAAATCATCAAACATCATGTCATCTATAGATTTGGTGTACCTCGAAGAATCATCCATGACAACGGACCTCAGTTCATCAGCCAAAAGTTCACAAGGTTTTGTGACGATCATCGGATTGACAATGTCGCTTCGACTGCTTATAATCCTGCTGCTAATGGCTTAGCTGAAGCTTTCAACAAGACTATCACCAAGCTCCTCAAGAAGTTTGTATCTACTAACAAATGAAACTGGAGTGAAAAGCTTGGAGAATGTCTATGGGCCTACCGTACTACGGTCCGCAAACCCTACAGGCTATACACCCTTTTCTTTTGTGTACAGCTGTGAAGCAGTTCTACCCTTGGAACTTCAAATTTTGTCTTTGAGTATTGCTATCGCCAACGAGCTCACTACAGAGAACAACGACCTTCTTCGACTTCAAGAATTAGAAGCGCACGACGAGAAGCGGCTATTGGCTCAACAGCATATTGAGTTATACCAAGTCCGTATTTCAAAGACCTTCAATCGCAAAGTTAAGGTCAGAGCCTTTCAGAAAGGAGAGCTCGTTCTAACAGTCAGACGTCCTATGACTATGACTCACATGAGCAAAGAAAAATTCAATACGAAGTGGGAAGGGCCTTATATCGTGAGCAAAGTCTTCTCAAATGGAGCCTATCAACTCACAGAGCTAGACGGTCGAGTTGCAATGATGCCTATCAATGGCAAGTTTCTCAAAAAGTATTATGTATAAATGTAAAAGACATTGCTTGTAATCATCAGACAAGTTCATAAATAAAATTTAATTTTATTTCATCATGAATGATAGTACATAATATCAAGGAAGGTCACTATCATCCTTCTCAAAATTGGGACGCGGGCCACCGCCGTCCTTATCGAAGATATAATGAGCAAAAGAGCCGAGAACATTCTTGCCCGAACCCACCAGGAATTTGCAAGCAGCCATCCTCATGGCCTCTTCTTCCTCTATCTTCCCTGGTTCAAGAAGAAAGTTCAAGATGTCTTTTGGCTGCTTGGGTACGGATGAACCTTCGCATACCTCTGTCTGCGTTAGCTGGACCGGCTCGACTGAACGTTCTTTAGTAATTGCTTCAACCTTCGAGGCGATCTCAGCCGTCTTGGATGCATCTCCAGACGACATCTTTATGTTAAAAAGTGAAAGTGATCATTTCATCTGATTTTCTGTTCTATTTATAGACAGAGATTCGTACGACAATGAAGTGACACATTCATCTGACGGTTTGCCCGTTCATTTCATCCATCCGACGGGTCACCCATTCATTTCAACCATCCGACGGTGTCACGACCCGTACCCACTATTTGGGTACGAGAACGTAACAACGCCCAGCCTATGCCGCAGTGTCGGCGGTAGAACGCTGTCCTAGGTCATATCATCTAACAATATAATGCTAAGCAGATACAGTCTCAATCACATTAAAGGTAGAGCATGATAAAGATAAATAAACATAAAATCCAAAGAGATACAGGAGATAGAAGTCTAAGTGTCTAAGATACAAAAACCCAAAAATATACCTCAACTCAAATACAATAATCTATAAAGTAAATACAACTCCAGACAAATGAAATAACTATCTAAACAACCTCTAGTGTGTCTCCTCTAGGCTAGTAGGCAACCTCCAAGCTATCTGTAAAATTTATCAACAGGTCCAGTCAGGACAGGAACGAGCACATCTCATCTAGAAAATCCAAGTAAATGACAGAGAACTATAAAGCAGTTATAGGCAGTTGTATTGATAAAAATGGCAGTTTATATTCAGGTGATGGTAAGAAAGACAGATAAGGTGCAAGAAAAGTAAATAACTAAACAAGAGAAGAATCATAGCAATGAAGTCTGTAAAAATAGAACTAGCTGAACCAGGATAATATGATATAAAGTCCAGACAATAATGTAGACCAGTGTAACTCTAAATGTAAGTCAAGTACAAGATGAATCTAATACAAGATAAATCCAGTAAGGGACGATTCCAGTTATAGTGATCAATGATTCCAGGGTGAGTCCAGCCTATACTCTAACAGTGTGTTTTAAAATACCGAGATCGATATGTAAACGGCTGTGGGTAATCCGGCACACCTCTCACTGATCAGGCGAGAGATGGCTATCATTCCAGTAGATTCCAGTAGGGGTGATTCCAGTAATGGGGTATGTCTACATGTCTTACTCTAGTATTTCCCCTCCCAGCAAGTGAATCCAGAATTTCGACACAATGATTCAAGATGAGTCCTACCAAAATATAATGATACCAGTAAATGATTCCAGTAAATGATTCCAGTAAATAATTCTAGCAGGTGATTCCAGTAATAGAAGCCAGAAGGATGATACCAGTAATAGAGGCCAGAAAATAAATGTGTGTCGTATACATGAATCCAGAATATCCATACGTGTTGTAACAGAGAATCGTATACAACTAACTAGAACTGAAGTACAGTAATTGACAAGTAAATGAGAGAACTATTAGAGAATGTACTCGCCTGATATCTGAATGTCCAAGATAAAGATACTATCCGAGGAGAGGTGTCTGGCTCCTAATTAGAACAGCACAAGTCACAACATGTCCAGAAGGGTAATATAAAGCACTACAATGCATTCTACATGAATCTAGGTCAAACTAGGCCAAAGTCAACCCTTGGACAACTCTGGTCAACTGCACTAGTCAAACTAGGTCATAACCTAACCCAGCAAGTCTTACTAGGCCTAACCAAGACTATCCTAGCAAGCACGCATCAATACAAGGCTATACAAGCCAACATACACCCAACTCTATATAGCATGCAATTATTCAATACTCAAATAGGCAAGAATTCACATTGGATATACACTAGATAATCTATTACTTTAAGCTATATATGTCTACACATATATACACATGCATATATTGGTATTCAACATTAGGTCTATAATCATGGCATTTCAAATGGTTATATAAACTTATATATTACAACACAATATGCTAACATATATATAATATACATACATAGCTAAGTTAACTGTATTCATAAATACTTATTTAAGAGGCTATGTGTGTGTATGTGAACATGGCAAAGGGGCAAGTGAGGGTTAAATGAACATACATAGTGTATACATATCAAAGAGTGTCAAAGTGTTAGTGAACAATGTGTCAAGTGTGATAGTGTCAACATAGTGTAAGGGGGTACATGAGGTAATATAGGATTTGTGTTAACATAGAATATTACATCTATTATTACATTACATTCATGCTTGCATTCATTCATCATTCATTTATTCTCTTGTACTACTATATGCACCATACATTACATACTATGGAACCTACACATTCATTACAAGTCATACTTATACATGCTTACATTAGATAGGATACTTACACCTCATACATCATTTAATTAAATATTTACTCATGCTTGCATTCTCTATTTAATTACATAATATATATATATTAACATGGGTTAAAATCAAATAGAACATTATATTACACACAAGGGTGCACAAAATGCATATGCCAAATAGTAACTCCTACTAATAATCAATATTGTACCATCTCAGCATGAATTAAAATCTAGGATTAAAGTATGTTATAGATCTATGTGTTAGCTTTCCGAAACTTCAAACGGATCGCGTTTTCGTTTTCGAAAACTTCCGGAACCGCGAAAACACCGAGAACACGTTTGTCTTTCATACAGCTGACACTCAAATAATTCTCCAGAAAGTTACAGAAAGAATTAGGCCTATTAATACATGTTTTTGGAAAGCTAACTTCAATACGCTTCTTTTAAAAAAATGGGAGATTAAACCGAGCTTTGAGCTATAAGTTATGATATTTCTAAGTTAGGGCTGAAATTAAAAACGTGGATAAAAATCATGACGGATTTAGATAGTTTGAGACAAAAGAACACAAGTATATAACATAATATATCAAGAACTCACTCTCTACACTAATATATATATATGAGACACTATAGAACACATCACCAATACAAAAATATGAGATTAAACATGTAATAATTTATTCATACATAACAACAACACATAGTGTGTCCAAATTTGGGGTTTTTCCACATGGACACAACCATAACACAAAGGACACTCCTATGACCGCCAAATGGACACGAAATGGACACAAATGGAGATACAACCATGGGGGTCATTTTTATGGGTTCAAAATAGACCTATATGCATGAGAAAATGAAAAGGAGAAGGGATTTATACCTCCCGGTAGATCGAATCGAAGAAAAGCCTTCCCGGAGCGACACCGACACGTAGAGATTTCCAAAAGGACACGAACGAGCTCCGAATCCTCTCAAACTTGGGTAGCTTCCTCCTTGGCTAGAATGGAGAAGGAAAAAAGAAGATTTGGTAGCAAAATGGAAGGATTTGGTGGAGAAATGGAAGGATTTGGTGGAGAAATGGAAGGATTTGGTGGAGAAATGGCTAGGGATTGCTCTCTAGAAATTTGGAGAAGAACAAGAGAGAGAGTGTGGATGAGAATAATGAAATGAACTTGAGCCTATACTCTCCCAAAGTGGCTGGCCATATGGGGCTATTTGTCCTATTATGGCAAGGTCCAAAATGCCTCCACTAACCTATTCTATTAGTATTAGGAAAGGGCTAATTGGTTGGGGTTAAATTAGTCATTCTAAAGTCTCTAATCACACTAACCTTATCCATAATAATTAGTCTAACCTCTAACTAACATATTTCTATCATGTGTACTAAAATTAATATCACGTGGGCCATGCCTAACTAGTGTGTGGGTCCCACTAGAGTCAAACTACCCCTGGGTCCCCGTTTCAAGTCGAATTGAGTTAAAATTCGAACCCGACTCAAATAATCCCAAAACAATATCATAAATAATAAAATAATATCAAAATAATTCAAAGAGATCAAATACAAAAATATCCTTAGGCCAGAAATGATATTAAAATATCATAATCACATGGTTAGGCTCTAGGTCAAACAGTCTCTAGGGTTTCACTAGCAAAACGTCAAAACCACAAGTCATTGATTCAAATAATTTTAAAATGATTTAAAATCACCAAAAATCATATCATGAATTAAATATCATTATTAAAATAATTATAAATACGAAATTTTAAGATTACCCTCATCTGAAAAACTGGGTGTTACAATCCTACCCACCTTATAAAAATTTTATCCTCGAAATTAAGATGATCGCACCCCCTTCTATGTCAAACGTAGTCAAGGGTTAATTACTAGTCAATTTCTTAACATCCAAGTACTTGGTCATCAACTGGTCAACTTCTTAGGGTTTTATCTATGCTAGCTATCTAGGTGTTGGCAACTAGAATTTAGCAAAAGAGAAACTCTATAATAGACTAGCTCTTAACTTCCCAATCCTATCAAGTAACATATAACTAAATACCTACAAGCTAAGCACATGAATACCGATTACCACACATATATATATATATATATGCTCAAGAACAACAACCCATCACATATATCCTAAGTATATCATTTATATATATATACATGACTGATCAACCAAGGGTTAAGACAGACTAAACTTATAAGGATCTGAAACAATGCTTAGAACTAGGCTAAAGATGAATGGTCTGAATCAAGGGGACATGGTATCTAGTGAAGGGTCTGCACACTGCCTATAAAGGTGATCAACACAAAGGAACTCAACACGAAGAGAACTTAACTAAAATGGAAAACTGAACCAAGTATAGGCTAAACAATATGTTTATAACCCTATACAACAATGGCCTATAGATACAAACTAACCTATATCCCATATGCCAATATCATCTGCAATCTATCTATGCAAATAGACATCTCGGTCTTAGGTGAAACTACAACTATACTCAAAGGCAGGCTCTGGTCATGAGTGCCTCACTGGAAAAGGTAAAAAAAAGTAGTAATAATCATCAAGGCTGTAAGGCATACTAACATCCTATGTGTAACTGGTTGGTATTATAGATAACAGGAGAATTATCTGCAATGGGTTACTATTCTAACACCAATGCTAACTATCACCTCTAGGGTACAAACACTCTACAAGTCATCATACCATTATACTATGAAGGAACTACCTATGAATAAGCTCTACAAAACTAAATATCCCTACTCCTAAGTCATTTATAACAATCAAAAGGGTATGATGTTTAAACCTTCTCAAGATACAATCTGTTAATCATATGCGTCTGTCCAAAATCATGTTGTCCAGAGTCTTCATCATGCTAATGAGCAAGGCTACGATAATCACAGAGTCCTTGACTAAGGTACGTACCTCTAGGTTCATGGTATTTAAAATTTGCACTGCCGCATGCGACGGCAAAAACCTTAAATTCCTATACCCGAGAATATATCCAAAATCTGACTACATATCCTCACTATGCCAACTAACACGACTATCGAAGATTCTAGATCCCATGATTTAGGCGACCTAGCCCATATGATTTTCTCAGAAGAAAAACAAACACAACAAAAGAGTAACATGACAAAATTAATCAATCAACAAGGAACAGATGGAATCGGATTTCAAGGTAATTATAAAAGACAATTGCGAGAATGGAATTGAGAAAAACGAAACTTGCAGCAAGATCTCCAACGGTCTGTGCATCCTCGACTGTCCTAACGATAGCTCACCCTGCTGGTTTTCTCCAGCCTGATGCTGATACTGCACAAATCTCTGCTACTGATGCTGCATGAATTGCTGCTGCTGAGAGAAACCGAAAACGAAGGAAAAAGTCTCTGTACAGACGGAGGTGCACCTCCAATGTAGCAGAAATGCCAACCTGAGTCAGCACAACAGAAGCTGCATCTCGAGGCCCTGATGAACAGGACGAGAGGTGGCCAGCCTCTCGATAGTATCCTCCGAACCGAAGCGATGAGATCGTGTCTTCATAACCATCATGAAGACAGATCAAAACAAGAAGCAATTTCTGAGAATGAAGCAAAATTTAAGGAGAACAGTTTATATTCAAGGGAAGTCAATAAGCAACAATTTTAGACAACAGGAATCAGATTAAGAGTTTTTCCTAATGTGATTAAGTACCTCCAAAAATATTCTAATTCTACTGCAGGCTGTAGTGATACTCTAGTTCAAATACCACTACATAAACTCGAACTGCATGGGCCACCACTAAAAACGTATCACGACCCGCACCCACTGTTTGGGTACGAGATCGTAACAACGCCCAGCCTACGCCGCAGTGTCCGCGGTAGAACGCTGTCATAGGTCACATCATCTAACAATATAATGCTAAGCAGATACAGTCTCAATCACATTAAAGGTAGAGCATGATAAAGATAAATAAACATAAAATCCAAAGAGATACAGGAGATAGAAGTCTAAGTGTCTAAGATACAAAAACCCAGAAATACACCTCAACTCAAATACAATAATCCATAAAGTAAATACAACTCCAGACAAATGAAATAACTATCTAAACAACCTCTAGTGTGTCTCCTCTAGGCTAGTAGGCAACCTCCAAGCTATCTGTAAAATTTATCAACAGGTCCAGTCAGGACAGGAACGAGCACATCTCATCTAGAAAACCCAAGTAAATGACAGAGAACTATAAAGCAGTTATAGGCAGTTGTATTGATAAAAATGGCAGTTTATATTCAGGTGATGGTAAGAAAGACAGATAAGGTGCAAGGAAAGTAAATAACTAAACAAGAGAAGAATCATAGCAATGAAGTCTGTAAAAATAGAACTAGCTGAACCAGGGTAATATGATATAAAGTCCAAACAAAAATGTAGACCAGTGTAACTCCAAATGTAAGTCAAGTACAAGATGAATCTAATACAAGATGAATCCAGTAAGGAACGATTCCAGTTATAGTGATCAATGATTCCAGGGTGAGTCCAGCCTATACTCTAACAGTGTGTTTTAAAATACCGAGATCGACATGTAAACGGCAGTGGATAATCTGGTACACCTCTCACTGATCAAGCGAGAGATGGCTATCATTCCAGTAGATTCCAGTAGGGGTGATTCCAGTAATGGGGTATGTCTACATGTCTTACTCTAGTATTTCCCCTCCCAGCAAGTGAATCCAGAATTCTGACACAATAATTCAAGATGAGTCCAGCCAAAATATAATAATACCAGTAAATAATTCCAGTAAATGATTCCAATAAATGATTCTAGTAGGTGATTCCAGTAATAGAAGCCAGAATGATGATACCAGTAATAGAGACCAGAAAATAAATGTGTGTCGTATACATAAATCCAGAATATCCATACGTATTGTAACTGAGAATCGCATACAACTAACTAGAACTGAAGTACAGTAATTGACGAGTAAATGAGAGAACTATCAGAGAATGTACTCGCCTGATATCTAAATGTCCAAGATAAAGATACTGTCCGAGGAGAGGTGTCTGGCTCCTAATTAGAACAGCACAAGTCACAACATGTCCAGAAGGGTAATATAAAGCACTACAATACATTCTACATGAATCTAGGTCAAACTAGGCCAAAGTCAATCCTTGGTCAACTCTGGTCAACTGCACTAGTCAAACTAGGTCAAACTAGGTCATGACCTAACCCAGCAAGTCTTACTAGGCCTAACCAAGACTATCCTAGCAAACACACATCAATACAAGGCTATACAAGCCAACATACACCCAACTCTATATAGCATGCAATTATTCAATACTCAAATAGGCAAGAATTCACATTGGATATACACTAGGTAATCTATTACTTTAAGCTATATATGTCTACATATATATACACATGCATATATTGGTATTCAATATTAGGTCTATAATCATGGCATTTCAAATGGTTATATAAACTTATATATTACAACACAATATGCTAACATATATATAATATACATACATAGCTAAGTTAACTGTATTCATAAATACTTATTTAAGAGGCTATGTGTGTGTATGTGAAAATGGCAAAGGGGCAAGTGAGGGTTAAACAGGCATACATAGTGTATACATATCAAAGAGTGTCAAAGTGTAAGTGAACAATGTGTCAAGTGTGATAGTGTCAACATAGTGTAAGGGGGTACATGAGGTAATATAGGATTTCTGTTAACATAGAATATTACATCTATTATTACATTACATTCATGCTTGCATTCATTCATCATTCATTTATTCTCTTGTACTACTATATGCACCATACATTACATACTATGGAACCTACTTATTCATTACAAGTCATACTTATACATGCTTACATTAGATAGGATACTTACACCTCATACATCATTTAATTAAACATTTACTCATGCTTGCATTCTCTATTTAATTATATAATGTATATACATTAACATGGGTTAAAATCAAATAGAACATTATATTACACACAAGGGTGCACAAAATGCATATGCCGAATAGTAACTCCTACTAATAATCAATACTGTACCATCTCAGTATGAATTAAAATCTAGGATTAAAGTATGTTATAGATCTATGTGTTAGCTTTCCGAAACTTCAAACGGATCGCGTTTTCGTTTCCGAAAACTCCCAAAATTGCGAAAACACCGAGAACGCGTTTGTCTTTCATACAATGACACTCAAATAATTCTCCAGAAAGTTACAGAAAGAATTAGGCCTATTAATAAATGTTTTTGGAAAGCTAACTTCAATACGCTTCTTTTAAAAAAATGGAAGATTAAACCGAGCTTTGAGCTATAAGTTATGATATTTCTAAGTTAGGGCTGAAATTAAAAATGTGGATAAAATTCATGACGGATTTAGATAGTTTGAGACAAAAGAACACAAGTATATAACATAATATATCAAGAACTCACTCTCTACACTAATATATATATATGAGACACTATAGAACACATCTCCAATACAAAAATATGAGATTAAATATGTAATAATTTATTCATACATAACAACAACACATAGTGTGTCCAAATTTGGGGTTTTCCCACATGGACACAACCACAACACAAAGGACACTCCTATGACCGCCAAATGGATACGAAATGGACACAAATGGAGATACAACCATGGGGGTCATTTTTATGGGTTCAAAATAGACCTATATGCATGAAGAAATGAAAAGGAGAAGGGATTTATACCTTCCGGTAGATCGAATCGAAGAAAAGCCTTCCCGGAGCGACACCGACACGTAGAGATTTCCAAAAGGACACGAACGAGCTCTGAATCCTCCCAAACATGGGTAGCTTCCTCCTTGGCTAGAATGGAGAAGGAAAGAAGAAGATTTGGTAGCAAAATGGAAGGATTTGGTGGAGAAATGGAAGGATTTGATGGAGAAATTGCTAGGAATTGCTCTCTAGAAATTTGGGGAAGAACAAGAGAGAGAGTGTGGATGAGAATAATAAAATGAACTTGAGCCTATCCTCTTCCAAAGTGGCTGGCCATATGGGGCTATTTGTCCTATTATGGCAAGGTCCAAAATGCCTCCACTAACCTATTCTATTAGTATTAGGAAAGGGCAAATTGGTTGGGGCTAAATTAGTCATTCTAAAGTCTCTAATCACACTAACCTTATCCATAATAATTAGTCTAACCTCTAACTAAAATATTTCTATCATGTGTACTAAAATTAATATCACGTGGGCCATGCCTAACTAGTGTGTGGGTCCCACTAGAGTCAAACTACCCCCGGGTCCCCGTTTCAAGTCGGATTGAGTTAAAATTCGAACCCGACTCAAATAATCCTAAAACAATATCATAAATAATAAAATAATATCAAAATAATTCAAAGAGGTCAAATACAAAAATATCCTTAGACCAGAAATGACATTAAAATATCATAATCACATGGTTAGGCTCTAGGTCAAACAGTCTCTAGGGTTTCACTAGCAAAACGTCAAAACCACAAGTCATTGATTCAAATAATTTTAAAATGATTTAAAATCACCAAAAATCATATCATGAATTAAATATCATTATTAAAATAATTATAAATACGAAATTTTAAGATTACCCTCATCTGAAAAACTGGGTGTTACAATCCTACCCACCTTATAAAAATTTTATCCTCGAAATTAAGATGATCGCACCCCCTTCTATGTCAAACGTAGTCAAGGGTTAATTACTAGTCAATTTCTTAACATCCAAGTACTTGGTCATCAACTGGTCAACTTCTTAGGGTTTTATCTATGCTAGCTATCTAGGTGTTGGCAACTAGAATTTAGCAAAAGAGAAACTCTATAATAGACTAGCTCTTAACTTCCCAATCCTATCAAGTAACATATAACTAAATACCTACAAGCTAAGCACATGAATACCGATTACCACACATATATATATATATATATGCTCAAGAACAACAACCCATCACATATATCCTAAGTATATCATTTATATATATATACATGACTGATCAACCAAGGGTTAAGACAGACTAAACTTATAAGGATCTGAAACAATGCTTAGAACTAGGCTAAAGATGAATGGTCTGAATCAAGGGGACATGGTATCTAGTGAAGGGTCTGCACACTGCCTATAAAGGTGATCAACACAAAGGAACTCAACACGAAGAGAACTTAACTAAAATGGAAAACTGAACCAAGTATAGGCTAAACAATATGTTTATAACCCTATACAACAATGGCCTATAGATACAAACTAACCTATATCCCATATGCCAATATCATCTGCAATCTATCTATGCAAATAGACATCTCGGTCTTAGGTGAAACTACAACTATACTCAAAGGCAGGCTCTGGTCATGAGTGCCTCACTGGAAAAGGTAAAAAAAAGTAGTAATAATCATCAAGGCTGTAAGGCATACTAACATCCTATGTGTAACTGGTTGGTATTATAGATAACAGGAGAATTATCTGCAATGGGTTACTATTCTAACACCAATGCTAACTATCACCTCTAGGGTACAAACACTCTACAAGTCATCATACCATTATACTATGAAGGAACTACCTATGAATAAGCTCTACAAAACTAAATATCCCTACTCCTAAGTCATTTATAACAATCAAAAGGGTATGATGTTTAAACCTTCTCAAGATACAATCTGTTAATCATATGCGTCTGTCCAAAATCATGTTGTCCAGAGTCTTCATCATGCTAATGAGCAAGGCTACGATAATCACAGAGTCCTTGACTAAGGTACGTACCTCTAGGTTCATGGTATTTAAAATTTGCACTGCCGCATGCGACGGCAAAAACCTTAAATTCCTATACCCGAGAATATATCCAAAATCTGACTACATATCCTCACTATGCCAACTAACACGACTATCGAAGATTCTAGATCCCATGATTTAGGCGACCTAGCCCATATGATTTTCTCAGAAGAAAAACAAACACAACAAAAGAGTAACATGACAAAATTAATCAATCAACAAGGAACAGATGGAATCGGATTTCAAGGTAATTATAAAAGACAATTGCGAGAATGGAATTGAGAAAAACGAAACTTGCAGCAAGATCTCCAACGGTCTGTGCATCCTCGACTGTCCTAACGATAGCTCACCCTGCTGGTTTTCTCCAGCCTGATGCTGATACTGCACAAATCTCTGCTACTGATGCTGCATGAATTGCTGCTGCTGAGAGAAACCGAAAACGAAGGAAAAAGTCTCTGTACAGACGGAGGTGCACCTCCAATGTAGCAGAAATGCCAACCTGAGTCAGCACAACAGAAGCTGCATCTCGAGGCCCTGATGAACAGGACGAGAGGTGGCCAGCCTCTCGATAGTATCCTCCGAACCGAAGCGATGAGATCGTGTCTTCATAACCATCATGAAGACAGATCAAAACAAGAAGCAATTTCTGAGAATGAAGCAAAAATTTAAGGAGAACAGTTTATATTCAAGGGAAGTCAATAAGCAACAATTTTAGACAACAGGAATCAGATTAAGAGTTTTTCCTAATGTGATTAAGTACCTCCAAAAATATTCTAATTCTACTGCAGGCTGTAGTGATACTCTAGTTCAAATACCACTACATAAACTCGAACTGCATGGGCCACCACTAAAAACGTATCACGACCCGCACCCACTGTTTGGGTACGAGATCGTAACAACGCCCAGCCTACGCCGCAGTGTCCGCGGTAGAACGCTGTCATAGGTCACATCATCTAACAATATAATGCTAAGCAGATACAGTCTCAATCACATTAAAGGTAGAGCATGATAAAGATAAATAAACATAAAATCCAAAGAGATACAGGAGATAGAAGTCTAAGTGTCTAAGATACAAAAACCCAGAAATACACCTCAACTCAAATACAATAATCCATAAAGTAAATACAACTCCAGACAAATGAAATAACTATCTAAACAACCTCTAGTGTGTCTCCTCTAGGCTAGTAGGCAACCTCCAAGCTATCTGTAAAATTTATCAACAGGTCCAGTCAGGACAGGAACGAGCACATCTCATCTAGAAAACCCAAGTAAATGACAGAGAACTATAAAGCAGTTATAGGCAGTTGTATTGATAAAAATGGCAGTTTATATTCAGGTGATGGTAAGAAAGACAGATAAGGTGCAAGGAAAGTAAATAACTAAACAAGAGAAGAATCATAGCAATGAAGTCTGTAAAAATAGAACTAGCTGAACCAGGGTAATATGATATAAAGTCCAAACAAAAATGTAGACCAGTGTAACTCCAAATGTAAGTCAAGTACAAGATGAATCTAATACAAGATGAATCCAGTAAGGAACGATTCCAGTTATAGTGATCAATGATTCCAGGGTGAGTCCAGCCTATACTCTAACAGTGTGTTTTAAAATACCGAGATCGACATGTAAACGGCAGTGGATAATCTGGTACACCTCTCACTGATCAAGCGAGAGATGGCTATCATTCCAGTAGATTCCAGTAGGGGTGATTCCAGTAATGGGGTATGTCTACATGTCTTACTCTAGTATTTCCCCTCCCAGCAAGTGAATCCAGAATTCTGACACAATAATTCAAGATGAGTCCAGCCAAAATATAATAATACCAGTAAATAATTCCAGTAAATGATTCCAATAAATGATTCTAGTAGGTGATTCCAGTAATAGAAGCCAGAATGATGATACCAGTAATAGAGACCAGAAAATAAATGTGTGTCGTATACATAAATCCAGAATATCCATACGTATTGTAACTGAGAATCGCATACAACTAACTAGAACTGAAGTACAGTAATTGACGAGTAAATGAGAGAACTATCAGAGAATGTACTCGCCTGATATCTAAATGTCCAAGATAAAGATACTGTCCGAGGAGAGGTGTCTGGCTCCTAATTAGAACAGCACAAGTCACAACATGTCCAGAAGGGTAATATAAAGCACTACAATACATTCTACATGAATCTAGGTCAAACTAGGCCAAAGTCAATCCTTGGTCAACTCTGGTCAACTGCACTAGTCAAACTAGGTCAAACTAGGTCATGACCTAACCCAGCAAGTCTTACTAGGCCTAACCAAGACTATCCTAGCAAACACACATCAATACAAGGCTATACAAGCCAACATACACCCAACTCTATATAGCATGCAATTATTCAATACTCAAATAGGCAAGAATTCACATTGGATATACACTAGGTAATCTATTACTTTAAGCTATATATGTCTACATATATATACACATGCATATATTGGTATTCAATATTAGGTCTATAATCATGGCATTTCAAATGGTTATATAAACTTATATATTACAACACAATATGCTAACATATATATAATATACATACATAGCTAAGTTAACTGTATTCATAAATACTTATTTAAGAGGCTATGTGTGTGTATGTGAAAATGGCAAAGGGGCAAGTGAGGGTTAAACAGGCATACATAGTGTATACATATCAAAGAGTGTCAAAGTGTAAGTGAACAATGTGTCAAGTGTGATAGTGTCAACATAGTGTAAGGGGGTACATGAGGTAATATAGGATTTCTGTTAACATAGAATATTACATCTATTATTACATTACATTCATGCTTGCATTCATTCATCATTCATTTATTCTCTTGTACTACTATATGCACCATACATTACATACTATGGAACCTACTTATTCATTACAAGTCATACTTATACATGCTTACATTAGATAGGATACTTACACCTCATACATTATTTAATTAAACATTTACTCATGCTTGCATTCTCTATTTAATTATATAATGTATATACATTAACATGGGTTAAAATCAAATAGAACATTATATTACACACAAGGGTGCACAAAATGCATATGCCGAATAGTAACTCCTACTAATAATCAATACTGTACCATCTCAGTATGAATTAAAATCTAGGATTAAAGTATGTTATAGATCTATGTGTTAGCTTTCCGAAACTTCAAACGGATCGCGTTTTCGTTTCCGAAAACTCCCAAAATTGCGAAAACACCGAGAACGCGTTTGTCTTTCATACAATGACACTCAAATAATTCTCCAGAAAGTTACAGAAAGAATTAGGCCTATTAATAAATGTTTTTGGAAAGCTAACTTCAATACGCTTCTTTTAAAAAAATGGAAGATTAAACCGAGCTTTGAGCTATAAGTTATGATATTTCTAAGTTAGGGCTGAAATTAAAAATGTGGATAAAATTCATGACGGATTTAGATAGTTTGAGACAAAAGAACACAAGTATATAACATAATATATCAAGAACTCACTCTCTACACTAATATATATATATGAGACACTATAGAACACATCTCCAATACAAAAATATGAGATTAAATATGTAATAATTTATTCATACATAACAACAACACATAGTGTGTCCAAATTTGGGGTTTTCCCACATGGACACAACCACAACACAAAGGACACTCCTATGACCGCCAAATGGATACGAAATGGACACAAATGGAGATACAACCATGGGGGTCATTTTTATGGGTTCAAAATAGACCTATATGCATGAAGAAATGAAAAGGAGAAGGGATTTATACCTTCCGGTAGATCGAATCGAAGAAAAGCCTTCCCGGAGCGACACCGACACGTAGAGATTTCCAAAAGGACACGAACGAGCTCTGAATCCTCCCAAACATGGGTAGCTTCCTCCTTGGCTAGAATGGAGAAGGAAAGAAGAAGATTTGGTAGCAAAATGGAAGGATTTGGTGGAGAAATGGAAGGATTTGATGGAGAAATTGCTAGGAATTGCTCTCTAGAAATTTGGGGAAGAACAAGAGAGAGAGTGTGGATGAGAATAATAAAATGAACTTGAGCCTATCCTCTTCCAAAGTGGCTGGCCATATGGGGCTATTTGTCCTATTATGGCAAGGTCCAAAATGCCTCCACTAACCTATTCTATTAGTATTAGGAAAGGGCAAATTGGTTGGGGCTAAATTAGTCATTCTAAAGTCTCTAATCACACTAACCTTATCCATAATAATTAGTCTAACCTCTAACTAAAATATTTCTATCATGTGTACTAAAATTAATATCACGTGGGCCATGCCTAACTAGTGTGTGGGTCCCACTAGAGTCAAACTACCCCCGGGTCCCCGTTTCAAGTCGGATTGAGTTAAAATTCGAACCCGACTCAAATAATCCTAAAACAATATCATAAATAATAAAATAATATCAAAATAATTCAAAGAGGTCAAATACAAAAATATCCTTAGACCAGAAATGACATTAAAATATCATAATCACATGGTTAGGCTCTAGGTCAAACAGTCTCTAGGGTTTCACTAGCAAAACGTCAAAACCACAAGTCATTGATTTAAATAATTTTAAAATAATTTAAAATCACCAAAAATCATATCATGAATTAAATATCATTATTAAAATAATTATAAATACAAAATTTTAAGATTACCCTCATCTGGAAAACTGGGTGTTACAGACGGTTCGCCCGTTCATTTCATCCATCTGACGGTTCGCCCGTTCATTTCATCCATCCGACAGTTTGCCCGTTCATTTCATCCATCCGACGGTTCGCCCGTTCATTTCATACATCCGACGGTTCGCCCGTTTATTTCATCCATCTGACGGTTCGCCCGTTCATTTCATCTATCTGACGGTTCGTCCATTTATTACATTCATCTGACGGTTCGCCCGTTCATTTCATCCATCCGACGGTTCGCCCGTTCATCATATTCATCCGACGGTTCACCCATTCATTATATTCATTCGACGGTTCACCCGTTCATTTTATTCATTTGACGGTCCATCCGTTCATCCTGACGATTCATTTAGTTCATCCATTTCGTTCATATCAGCAACTTGTCATCTTTGATTAAGTTATCTACTGAAATAATGATATTCAACAAATTATATTCTGCTATGTCCACACTACCTCTGAGCAGATATAATGAATATAATTATTTTTCAAAATCAAGAAATATATCATGTCTTGTACCTCTGAATATATTTTCTATCGCTATTATTTATATCTGAATAAGATATGCAATAAATAATAGAGCCACCAAGAAAATATCTTTTTATTGATCAAAATTGAAAGACATTACAAAATTACATATCACAAAAATTGAAGATACAAAAATTCTTTCTCATTTCGCTGGCGGGGTCATCAAGTTAGTCATCTGCTGCTTTAAAGATTGTAGTCGCTCCTCACGAGAGTCCATCACTCGCTTCCTAGCTTCCTCCATCCCAGACTTATCGTCGAAAGACGGCATGGTTACTAATTTGTGAGAGATTTTAGCTTGATGAGTTGCGACATACTCATCTCTTTTCTGAGTCAGAGCGTTCAGTTGTTGAACTGCAGCCTGGTGTTGTGTGGCCTCATCCTCCAGAGCAAGCTGAACAAGTCTCAGCTCTTCTTGAAGACGGGCAGATTCTGCTTGCAACTCAGTAACTTTCCTCTCCTTCTCTTCAGCAACAGATGCTATTGTTTCCACTTGGGAATTATACTCAGCTGCCTTAGTAGAGAAAGTGTCCAAGAGAACTTGGAGATCAACCTTTGCAACTGCAACTTCTTGTGACATCTTCTCGAATTCAGCCTGTAACAAGAGCTCCATCTCCCCCCTATTAAGCTCTTTGTAGATTCTAACCGATGCCTCCAGCTCATCTAATATATGTTCAAAAAAAATGGCTTGAGCTTCGTCGCCTTGACTGCGGATGGCATTGATCAAATAGGAGTTTGGAACTCTAACTGTAGAGAAACCAGCATCCTCTTTCTCTATCACCCTATCTACTAAGGGTCCCAACGAATTAAAGAAAAGGTTGGAGAAGGAGCTAATGATAAATCGGTTAGTAGCCAGAGCACCAGGAGTAGCAGCTACTCCCATAGACGTCAAAGCAGCAGCAGCTGTCTGTGCAGATAGACGTTCAGCTTCTTCCATTTGAGTGGAGGGCTCTTTAGATAGAGGAGCCATCGTAGAGCTAGCTGCCCCTCCCAGATGTTCTTCTGCAAAATCAAATGAACCTTATCATTTTGGTTTCATTTGCAACTAATCGAAAAGGATCAAAAGTAAAAGACAATCTTACCATGACTTGGTTCAGCAACAAGTCTGTCATCTGTTGGCACAGGTTCCAATCTAGCAGAAGTAGCCTCAGACATTACTGTATGGCTACTACCGGCCTCAGAGCCACCCGAAAAATATCGGCTACCACTAGCTATAGCCGTTATTGGCACTATGTCTGTGCATGCGGAAGAAACCGAGGAAGATTCAAGTTCTGCATGGATAAAAATGTAGATGTCAGCTATTTAATCTATGAAAAGAAGGTTGATAAAATCATTTAATACCTTTGGTATCAGCAGGAGTAGTTTCTTCAGGTGCTACTTCTTCACCCGTATTCTTTTCTGGAGACACATGCACCTCAACATCCTCTTCAGGATTCAGCGTGTCATCTACAGCTTTCGAGGGTACATGGACATTAGTGTCTTCATCTGGATTTAAAGTATCATCAACAGCTTCAGTTGATGTATCTTCACTGTCCTCTGGCGCTTCTTTGCTGTCAGTTACGACGGCCGGATTTACATCATCCTGCAGGCCGAAGTCGCAATCATTCAATGCTCCAATCATTAAACGATCTTCTTCTTCACGGAGTGTTCCTGGTGTAGCAGGAAGCTGTGTAGTTTCCACTGCGAGTGAAGGAGATCGCAAAACTTTATCCTCTCTCTCTCCATAATATCTTCCCTGGGCTCTACAACCTCATCCTTCTGTTCTGGGCTAAGAGTTTTCTGCCTGGGTTCAGGGGCAGGAGTAGGAGATGACATTGTAACTCCGACAATAGCACTAGCTATGACCGATGACATAGGTCGAGGAGTGACTACCTTCTTCCTCCGGAAGACTAGCTTCTTTCTATGTAGAGGTCTCTCTGGACTCTCTACATCTATAATATTGTCTTGCCTTTGGATAGAGGTCGGGGTCGCCGCCTCTTCTCTTTGAGTTGATTCGCCCTGCTGCCGAGATTGTGATCGGGTCGTGACCCTTTCTGATGGTTCCAAGATAAGTTTCTTCTTCACAACTGGAGAAGAAGGTTCTTCTCTCCTTCTTTTCCTCTCCTTGGCAGGAGATTTGACAACTTTTAAAGATATGCGCAATGGCTCGTTGACCTCTTCTGGGAAGTTGGCCTCCCTAGAAGCTTCCAACGGCACATCGGTCGGTTCACGTTCTTCTTTGTTGCTAGGAGCCACCATAAAAGTTGTTCCCTTCTTTAATCTGGTAGCTGTCGCGAAGCTATCGGCAAGACTGAAATTCTCAGCAAAGGTGTTTGTCGATGTGTAGAAGACGTAATTTGTGTACAGCAACCGTGGGCCGTGGTCGCTTTTCATCGGCATCGAGAACATTATTCTTGTGTCTCGATCGTTATAATAAGCCCAAGCTCGGGCACCATCGATCAAATAACCTTGTCCTTGCAGGCACATTATGGCATTACCCACGTGGAATTGGTCGTAGCCAAATTGACGGACAAAGCGGCTTGGCAGATATGGTTCCAAGTAACATTCATCTTCAAATCTATAAACCAAGTGCGACGGCCTAATTGTCCCCAGCCAATCAAATGCTGCACGACCCAAAGGCTGTCTTCCAAGATCAACCAGATTTGTAGACATATATTCATAGCTAGTTGGTGGGGGAACACAGTAGAAATTCTACCCTTTTCCGAGATTCAAAGCTCGTCTGCAATCTCTAAGGCTGGTATATATCCATTTACTCTTGGAGAATCTCCGCAAGAAGCTTCCGCTGACCGTCCCCATGTCAGGGTTCATCAATGAAGGATAGTGCAGAAGCAACCATCCAAGCAAATAAGTGTAGGGAAGCTCCAGCGGAGGAAAATTCCCTTTTTCTCCTTTCCCTTTGAGCATTGAATCAACAAAAGACGAAGACCCGCATTCACTCTGCAGGTCATCGCCGATAGCAGATCCATCCGATAGCCAAAGACTAAACGGACGGCAGCAAAGAGCACATCGCGATGGAAGCGATCTACGACGCTCGCTCCGGGGACGACGAATCGTCGCAACCAATATATAAAAAAACCCGCCAGCTGGGCTTCCTTTGACATGGGCCTATAGCCCATTCTCATAAAACTTTCAATAATATCCCCTGTTTTGAAAGGAGAATATTGAAGTTCATCATCAACTTTGATGTCCATTTCATTATTTTCCTCTATCAATCCTATCACCTCACTATGGCTGAGTGGTTTAAAGAAGGTAGGGTTGCACGTATCGTGATCCTTAGTCTTCTTCTCGATGATGTGGTTGAGGAAGAGATATGGCAACCACTTTGACGAGTAGCAAGTGCCAGAGGAACCATTCTTGTAATACATGGAGCAGATCTTATAGTGGCACAATAATTCTTCAAAAACGGCCACCATATCAGCATTCTCTCGTTGAAGTCGGTCCAACTCATCATTAGTTAGAACAAATTATTCATAGGGGAAGTCTCCCATTGGTAAGCTTGAGATATACTTTATCTCATGAAGAGCTAGTCCAATCTCTCCACAGGGTGTCATGAAAGTCCATGTCCTAAAATTGTACCTCTCCGCCAAAGCAAGAAACAGATGAGGGTTGGGTTGGAATCCGTATACGGTAGAGTATACCGCCTGGTACAGCTCAATTTCTTTGAGCTTCTCTTCGAACTGAACCAATATCCAATTGGTTATGCAGTTCATCTTTTGTTATCTGGGTTCACCAGACCTGTCAGCCCGATGTCCTGATCCGGATATCTTCCCTCAACCTTTGTGAATTCATTCGCAAAGATCGGCGTCCTAACCGGCAGCAGCAAGGAGGAGTTCTCCGGTGGGATGCAGCCGGGCTTCAATCCTCTGAACAAGGAGCTGTGACGTTCAGAGGAGCTATAGAACATATCCTTGCTATTCGGTCCTTTCTTCACACAAATATTTCCTGTTCTGGCTTGCTGGAGAGGTGTAATATCCCAGTCCATCCTCCTGGGATAGCTCGCAGGAGCATAGTGGGATAGAGGGAGGCACCTGGCATTGTCTGGTAATAGTATTCTTTTCTCACCTCTCTGAAAGAGTCTTTGTTCGACTCGAGGTCTCGATTGAGAACTCTTATCAAGAGCCTCACCGAACAGAAATAGAGGCTTCTTATGAGTAACGACGTCAGCAGATTGCAGTGGCTGCCCGTTCATCAGACTTAGCAAGGTTTTGTGCTACAAAGATGGCTTGACGGAATATGGCAGAGCATACCGAAGAAATATCACATGAGACTGTTTCACTTAACAAAATGCCTGGAAATCGGATTTTGAAAGTAAAACGAGAAAAAGTACAAGAAGTACAAATTTGATTCTGGAAAGTATTGCTATGGAAGTCTGATCTGTAAATGATCACTTTGTTCCTTGGACCATACGATGATGATGAAGATCACTGCTAGAAGATGAACAATTGGAAGAACTAAGTCACCAGAAAGGTATCGACGCACTTGGGCACTGAAGGCGAGGCCGAATGCTTTCCTACTTTGCTTCACTCTGTTCTGGAAGAAAAGTTGAAGAAGAATGCTCCAAAATCAAAGGCTCTGGTCTCTGATCTCTCTGTATTCTCTCCTTTCTCTCTGTCTCTCTGTGTGTTATATGAGAAAAATCAGTCTACTTATAGACTTGGGCTCTTGTACGTAAAAACTCGACAAAAGTTTCGTCTTTACGCTAACAACTGCCATCCATGACCGAAGTCATCCTCTGCATACGTTGACACGTGTCCCATCATTTCAATAAGAATAGAATGCACGTACACACGTTCTTCGAGATGTATGGTATGAAAGCCATGCAGGCAAACCACGTTCTGAATTGGAATAGGGCGTAAAAACAACCCAAATATACCCTGAGCGTAAAGTAGTAGACTAGGCATACAATAGTCCTGATATAGACTTCTCGCGTAAAGTGGTTGTTAAATAACCTTGAGCATAAAAGTAGCCCAAATAAACCTTACGCACACATCAACCTTTGAGCGTAAAAACTCGTATAGTCTCCGTGCGTAAAGAAGCCATATTATGAGCGTAAGATAGCTCAGTCCACATACTAAACGAAAATTGGTCTCTGTGTAAAACAAATCCCTTGATTTCTGTTATATATGCCATCATTAAATCTTCGTGTCAGACTTTGCATTAAATGCAAGACTTGACAGCTTTGTCCAACGTAAAAGTGGCTAGCCTGTCCTGAGCGTAAAACCATTAGCTTTGACCCGGACGTAAAATGATTAGCCTGCTTTAGGTTTAAAGTGATTAGCCTCTCTTAGGCATAAAGTGGATTAATTTGAATGGAATAATCCATCTCTTTGACTCATTATTATGAAGCACTTTTTACGCTCCTACAAGACCCCTTCAAAGTTTTCAAATATCCTCCAAATTTGAAACACTTTGAACAGAAGCGTAAAAGTTGAGATTTGACCAGTCAGCGTAAAATTTGGATATTTAACAGTCATACGCGTAAAAGTGGGGATATCCAACATTCGGCATAATTTCAGGGAATTTGAACCAGTTTGAATTTCTCTATAAATAGATCTTTTCAGAGAGAGAAATACTTTTACTCATCTTCTTGCAATCCCGAATTCCTTTGCCTTCTCCTTCTTCGAAACCACACTTTGATCTGATGGCTCCCAAGAAATCATCCACCGCCAGCAGCAAGGGAAAAACCCGCCGTTGATTTGTCATCGGCCGATCGTGTAAAACCCCTGTCCGGACGTCAACATCACCCCGACAGCCTAACCCAGCCGTAGCTTCGCCTATGATGGGTAAAACCCTATTCTTTGGTTGAAAAAACTCGTTAGGGATGAAGGAGATAACCCGAACATTCAGTTTTTTTTATGCCCACGTCATGCGTGTTAGCGTAAAAACTAAAATAACAAAATACGTCCACGTTGTACGTGTCAGCGTAAAAGTTAAGAAATACGCCACGTTATACGTGTCAGCGTAAAAGTTAAGAGATACGCCCACGTTATACGTGCCAACGTAAAACTTGAACTATGACCACACTAAAGTGCTAGCGTAAAAAACTTAACTACGCCCATGTTCATTCATGCCAGCATAAAAAAGACACACTACACTCATATCAACATATGGTAGCGTAAAAGTTTATCAACCATTGAGAGACTTTGTAAAACAAAGACTTCATAAACTTTAGTCAACATAAATGTCTTTACTCATAAAACTTCCAACTAATTTGATCTCCTTTTCCTTTTATCAGTAGATTTGTAAATTTACCCTCTCGCAGAAGTCTTTGGCTCGTCAGTTGGCATGGTGGGTTCGAATTACCTGGAATTTATCTCATGTCCAATTTCCTCAATCGAACCCTGAATACCCTATAGAGAGGGCACAACTGATATATGCTCAAGGACAGGATGTTGTTATCCATGATCGACGGGAAGTACTGATATCACTGGACAATCAACAATTCCTTAAGCCAGCTTTCTTGTTTGGAGATGCTATAGATTACAAATCACAGACTAACCTAATAAAGGAAGCTTGGATATTTAGATCTGGAGAAAGGATGTATCTCCCTGACATGGACATAGATTATCCTCTATCTGCTTTCGTCCATGCTAGCCATCATCGTCAAATGTTGTGGAATTTAACTCCCAGTAGCTATGGTAGACCGGGAAGGATCATCTTCAGACGAGAGAGAGCAAACGACATGGGTTACCATATCAGCGTACCCTGCGGGGGTCATTCCATTTTCTGGTCTGATGCCCGGGTTTACACCGAGTGAGGACTCATCTCTTATTCAACCCGTACAGATTCCCATGTTTATAAATAAGTTCCTAAGAGAAGGTCTTATATCCTCAGACCAATCCTAGGTTAACAGGATGGTTAACCCCTTACAGTAGTAATTGGATCCAGATCAGTAATTGGGTCATGAAGAACTTTAAGACGAATTGGATGAGATTGGTCTGTACGAAGCGGTGGCTTCCACCAGTTATGGCATTCCACCGAACGGCAACCTGTTCTTGGCTTTATTGGAGTTTTATATGAGTTCAACAGAATCTTTCTCAACTCCGCACGGCGAGATGGGTCTGGCCCTTCATGAGATGCAGTTCATTTCGAAGCTACCAATGGACGAGTTTCCCTATGAAGAATATATTCCCTCCAATCGAGAATTGGCAGAAATTCGGGAGAAGAACCCCGAAGTGGTGCAAGTCTACGAAGAACTTATGTGCCATTATCTGATTTGCACCTGTATGAAACCAGATCACATCTGGCATACATAACTAAATGGACAACTTACCTATTTTATCATGAAAATAGAGTGTCCAAGACGGAGAAGAGCAGGTTCTGAGAAAATAAGACTCAGACCATCAAACCTTGCTCTATAATTCCTGAAACATGGTAGTCAGAAACTATCAAAGAAGGCCTTGCTTGCAGGATTCTTATCCCTGTGGCTACGAAGGTGGGTCGTGCCAGGTATCGGTACCGTGGACAAAATTCATCGAACCGTACTGTGGCCGTGTAACGCCCCAGTCCTAAAATACTTAGGACTAGGTACGTATCCATGCCAGCTGCATACATACGAAGTATACTTCAATATATGGAAACTCGTATGTATACATAAGCTGTAAATACAGTAGAACCATAATAACTAAATCTCATCCACTAGATAAATAAATGATAGAAAAGCAACTTTGAATTTGTCATGTGTACAATCGTTGGGCGGAGACAAAGTCCACTACCAACTATCTCAAATAAAATATACAAGAAGTGATTGATAAAATAATGAGATGAACCAGGCGCAATCGTCTTCAAAATTTATGGAGAAGATCACGGCCTTGGCTAGAACACCTGTAAAATCACAGAAGCACATACCTGAAGAGATAACAGGTCCTCAGAGGGACGTAACAAGATACATAAAGAACATGCCATAATAAACTGAATATATAATATGTCACAAACCGAAATAAGTGACAAGACGACAATAAGGCAATCTGACCGTACTACAGTGTTTATGCAGTTAAGAACAAACCTCCAACGCATGGGCACTCTGTCTCAGTAGCAGTAATCTCAGGTATGGTCCATCAGGATACCAGGGACCTCAAAGCATAACATTCATCGAATGTCAGAGGCCAGCAGTAAATCAGTATCAGGATCCAGGACCGTATCTCCCACGGAGATAACTGACAATAGGGAAGTGCATACTTGGCCCATACGTCAAGGAACTATTCTTCCCACCCAATGCCTAACAGAGTCACCATGTCTCATACCTCTACTAACTGCTAAGTCTCCTAACATGCCTCTATTAACAGTTAGCCCTATCGCATGCGCATGGGGGATCAGCCCACACACAAGAACCTCTATATGTACTCATCTCACACATCCTCATGGTACAACTGTGTCAAGGTATATGCGATACACTACAGACGGTAGTCCCTTAACTGTAGGTTCACATGCAATCAAAGGATAATAACAAGTAAATTAACAATCACTGAACAAGCAGTAAATCAGGAACTGTAAGAACTGGAAATAACTGAATAGTGATATGTAATAAAATGCAAACTAATATAAACACTATAATGGCAAGGTATCTTGCCTGAGATTATGTGCAAAGGGAATAATCCAGTAGCTCGAACCGACAAAATAAACAAAGCAAAAAAAGTCAAATCCCGCAGATGACTCCGGATGCTGCAAAAAATCACGAACGAGTTTGGAATATAATATACCTAAGAAACGCCAGTCGAAAAGTCAAATTCTGGAACAGGAGCAAAATCGTAATTTCAGATCAAAACGATGTCCGCCGTTGGACCCGCTTTGCACCGAAACGAGCTAGAACCTACGATCTCTAAAGTCGTCAAAATATGTCTACAGATTCGTTTTGATGAGATGAACCCAACAGTATGTCAAATTTTGGATTCCGTGGGCTGTGCACAAAATCGTCCGTTGAATGGGATTGCGGGCCCGCCAAAATAGCATCCCGATCAACGTCTCAGAATCGGACCAAACTTGGCTCACAGGACCAGAAAAATATTTCGAGTCCAATGGCGCAAGTTTCATCGCGATTTGATGAGTGCACAAAGTTGTGACTTAATTTACAAAAGGTCGATACAGAATATCTCAACGGATACGCATTGATTTCATCGCACACATGCAACGAAATCGATTTCCGTCAGTTCCCACACGTCGACAACATCCATACGTACCTTTCGATGCATATAGTGTGCGACCATGTCGTCCGTTTGTCAGAACGGACCTCGTATCGGAGTGTTTCTGTATTTTTTTTAAAAACAGAATTTACAGTTTTTCGGAAAACTTTAACAACGTGTAACTTTCTACATACTAGATGAAAAGTGAATCTAAAAGGTGCGTTACAATCTCGGTTAGTTTGTCTTTGACAGACTTCAATTAGTTTTTACGAAAGCTTAATGGACAGCAAGAAAAGTGGCCGACAAGTTGGTACTTTACGACAGTTTTTAATATTCAGAAAAGTGGTTTTTCTCCAACTTCGTCTCGATTTTTCGAGCAAGTTGGATGGCCATGTCGAAATCCACCTGGGGGATCTCGAAGAGGGTCATGTGGGATTTCTACACAAATTTACGAATCTAAAACGGAGTAGAATTGACAAAGAAATCGATCGGGAAGTGGGATACCTTAAAGTGGGAATCTGATTTTGTTGTTGTCGATGGTTCCTTTGCCTTCTTCGCGAGCACGGCTTCGCCATGGTGCGTCCGAGCTTCACCATGGAGTGGGGAGGAGAAAGGAGGAGAGGAAGGAGGTGGAAATTAGGGTTTCCAAAACATATATATATATAATATATATATATATATATATATATATATATATATATATATATATATATATATATATATAATATTAGCCAAGCAGTAGCTTGTAAGGGGGGTTCGGCCCTTTGTAGTAGCTACTGCTACTTATTTGCATAAAAGGGGTGGGTCGGCCCCTTTGTAGTAGCTACTGCTGCTTATGCTTGTTATGCCAAGTGGGGGGGTGGGAGGGGGCGCACCATAAGGTTGCTGCCGCTTCTCCTTTGTAGGTGGACGGGTGGGGCCGACCACCTCATGGGTTTTATATTTTTTTTTCCCTTTTCTTAATCCTTTAAATCTAAATCTTTAATATATATATATATATATATATATATATATATATATTATCAATAAAGGTTTAATAGGGTAGATATGGTTGGGGAATGGGAAGAGTTCGTCAATACCAAAATACAATTAAATTTTGGAGGAGGCGATAAAACGCATTTAACACCCCCATGCAATAGAAAATTGTGGAGTCAATATATACAGAAATATCATGGTTATGGAATTGAATATGTGTTGCCAGTGAAGGTAGCAAAATTTCGATAATCCAATTTGGAGAGTAATAAAGAATTGAGTAGATCAAAGAGAAGAATTTAGACATTTGGGAGGTTGGTTCCTTGAGAGAAAACTGGATACTAATCGCCTTGATTAGAGTTTGATTTAAGTGAATGATTAGAATCATTCTCGAGTACTCAAGAATAAGTGGGAGGACACGGTAACAATTCTAGGGTTAAGGAACGAGGAGTAGTTAATGGCGACACAGCCACATGAGTCGGTCGGTGGCTATCTACATTTGTGTTAGCTAATCGATTGGGCAACCAATGATACCTTGAGTCTATCTTAGCAAGTACTGTGCCTTGTCTTTCCAAAAAAGTAAAAGACAAGAACAACAAAGTTTCAAAGACGGTGTTATGTATTGAGTACGAATTACGGGTTCATAGGTGGTAAAAAAACTTAAAAGAGAATTGCCAAGGCTGTCGTGGATGAGACTCTAAGACAAGTTTACTATGTCTTTATCCACGTAGAATAATGTGATAGCGACACAAAGTACAATAGGTTGATCAGACATCATGCACCGGTTCTGATTAGACAATATGTTAATGGTTGCACCCAAATAAAATATGTCATGATCAAGCTTGATAACGAAATAAGCTTGCAAAACTGAAGCTACGTTAGCAGCATAAATTAGTCAAAAATAGCAGGGAGGTACTAATGAAGAAAATTTTAATTAGTCCAAGATCTTTTAAAATCAAGGCTCGCCCGAAGTTTGGGCCTATATAGTTGTCCTAGTGTTTTCTTTTTATGGCTTGGTAGACTAGATAAGGTAGGGTCCTCTAAATTTAGTCTAAGTGAACTTACCAATGTAGTTCACAAGAAAAAGGTTTGTTGGGCCGTGAGGTATTCTACCCAACTTACAAGAATTTAGCTAGTAGTGTGATGGGACAATGGGTTAAGAAATCAAGATAAAGCAAAATTCTAAGCATTTAAGGAATTAAGTAGAACAAAATCACATATCGGGTCGAAATAATTGAGTCGAGGTTGAATCCCTCCGTGGTCGAAAAATATATCGGTATCATGGTAAAGATTATAGTTTGGTCATTTTGATCAGAATGTCATATCACGCAAATAGTGTACAAGGAGACATGTTTTGGTGGGACATGATATATCTACATGAAGGTAGGCTCGACTAGGTCTTACATTTGAAATTTTTTGGAAGGAAAAGTTTAGTGTTGTACTCCAAATATACATGTCACAGTAGGGGACGCCAGAAGATCAAAATATAAAGTGGGAGTTCACGAGGTGATAATTAATACACAAAATAAAGAAGATCAAGTTAAAGCATGAAATAATATTAATTAAAGAATCCAAAAATAATTTAGGAACACAATTCCGGAGAGAAGATCTCCTAGATGAATACAATTAAGGAACCATCGAATCATTATTCAAATTGCAAATGGGTTAGAAGGTCTCAATTAAAAGATCTAGAATTGAAGGAAGGTCGAGTAAGTCAAGGTGGAAATACAGTCACGTAGCTTGGTAGATGTTTTGCCATAAAATATAAAAGAGCAGAACAATTATCGGAGGACTGGACTTTTACTTCACGTTACAAACTCGCTTGTACAAAGAAAGCCTAGGGACGAAAACCTAGGTACAACAATCTAAGTACAATTGTTTATTTTAGATTCTGGAGGTGACGATAGAGGCTCGGGAAAGCGACGGCAGCTCTGCCTTACTCCTTGGACGATCGATATGCAGCCTTGGCTCCAGAAGATTGCTTGGCTTTGGAAGAAATGCTCTCTTTTCTCTCTCTCTGCTCTTATTTCCAAGTATTCTCGTGCGTATATCTCTCTGTGTATATGTCTCTTTCTATGTGTGTCTCTCTCTTACAAGGGAATGGCACCCTGCTATTTATAGGAATGGAGAGACCTCATTAGGGTTCACAATGATTACCCCTCAAAGTGGCGACGGTCTATCGATCGATCAATCTGGGCTATTAATCTTGGGCGTGATAAATCTGGACCATTTAGTGTAGATTGTACCAAATCCTAACAGTAATTAATGCTGATTGGAATAAATCTCCGTGGTGATAATTTGATGATGTCTGCGAATCTGAATGAATAAATTTAATTCATTCTCCTGCCACGTGTCCCAGATTATTGGAATTTGACCCAATCTTTGATTGCAGTAAATCTGGGAAATTGGTTGGCTTTATGACACGTGTCCTGAAAGTCGCTGGAGATGAGCCGCATAAGGGTTGAGCCGCATAAGGATGGAGCCGCATAAGACTGACCACGTGTCAGGTCTGCTTGGGGACTGGCCCCTCCGAATCTTCGAACTATATTGAGCTGCACAATGGATAATGAGCCGTATGGAAATGATCCTTGCGAGCCGCATGGAGGGCCTCTGTTTGAGCCGCATAAGACTTTTTCTGCCCGAGCCGCATAAGGCAGCTTTATCCTGAACCGCATGGAGAGTCTTCGCTCGAGCCGTATATGACCGTCCACGTGTCAGGGCCATGTGGCATTTTTTGGATCTTGTGAGATTGTGTAGAGATCTCCTTCACTTTCCTAGGGGCCTGTCATTATGACAGAGTCATAATTACCTCTTTTGTGTCAGGGCTGCCACTTTTTATAGTTGTCAGCCGTCAGAGTAATTAATACAGGAGGGAGAACTAATTTACAAGCCACATGTCTCCAGTTCTGAGCCGCATATGACGTCTTGAGCCGCAAGTCCCTCGTGCCGCATGAATCTGTGAGCCGCATGGGCTTCCTGAGCCGCATGGAGTTTCCTGGCCACATGGATCTTTTATTAGTATTTTCCATTCTTCTATAAGACCCCCTTCAAAGTTTTTAATTTGCAAAATTGAAATACTTTGAATAAGAAGCATGGTTGTATTCTTCTGGCCGTATATGAAGTCCTGGCCGCATGGATGTTTAAGCCGCATGGAGCTTAGCCGCAGGGGACTTTTCGGCCACGTCATCATTGCCACGTATGGCAATCTTTTGCATTAAATGCTGTTTGATTTGCTGTCAGCTTTAAAGGCCACTTTTTGATGCGGGAACCGAGGAGTTTGGCCTTCATTTTCGGCGGCTCACCTTGATATCCGAAGAGTCGGACTTCGTGTATGCACGAGGATCGAAACGCTTCACTTTTGTTTATAAATATGGATGAGCACGGTTGGGGGGATTTCTTTACTTTCTCCTTCGTCCAACTATTTCTATCTTGTTTTTCTTTCCTCATTTCCTTCTCTCCGATCGTTCATGGCCCCCAAATCCTCTAAGGTTGCTTCTGCCGCTGCGAAGGGCAAGAAGGCAGCTTCTTCGTCAGCCGTTGTCCCCGACGTGCCCTGATGTCCGCCCTGCCCTTGATGGTAAGGGTTGTATTTGGATACTTTGAATCCTAAGAATTCATGGCTCTGTTGCATATCTAAGCCTTTACCCAAGTTCGACTATGATAGAGCCGCATATGCTGCGTGACCCTCTCATATCCGAGATGCATAGGAGATGCCCTATGTTTGGGCCGCATGAGAAGGATTTGAGTTTCTGGATATAAACTGCATGGAGTCTCCCTTGAACGGAACCGCATAAGCTTCTGACAGACTGATTTGCATAGCATATTAGCGTTGCAAAAATTCTTCTGCTTAGAACCGCATATGTCCAATTGATCCGCATAAGCTATCAGCCAATGTTACTTGGAATTCCCGATTACTTTGGGCCGCATGAGGTTGTGTTGACCGATCCTCATAAGCCCCTTGGGGTCGTGTCATCTGGAACTCAATCGAATTTTAGCCGCATAGGGCTTCATTTGATCTGAGCCGCATAGGCTCGCAGGAACTTGAGTTCAGTAACCATCTTTTAATCCTGTTTCTTTTTATCCTTTTTCAGTGAACCTCCCAACCAACCCAGCAGAGAACTTCTTGTTGGTTCGGCTCAGTTTGCGTGGGCGTGCGGCTCGACGAGTTAATCCGTCATATAGTTGATCAGCTTCCACTAATGATCCTAGGGAGAGGGTGGCTATTATTAACAACCAGCCTTTCCATTTTCTTTGTTCCATGATGGATTCAGGAAAGCTGGACGAAGAATATCTGAAATCGGCTTTTCTCTTTGGAGATGCCTTTTCCATAAAGAACTCCCGATTGCTGGATGTTTCCAAGAACTGGAATTTTTCTGTAGATGGAGTGGAGATCCATATCCCCGAGATGGAGCGACATTATCCCCTCTCATGGTTTAACATGGTACCGTTGGGCAGGACAATGGTGGGCTTCCTGACTCCGGCCCGATCGGGAATTTTGTGGGCAACATCCACTACCACGCACGGGTTCAGCATGTGCGGGCAAGGATTCAGTTAGTCGGAATGTGATGGGGCTGCTCCCTGGCACTTTTGTAAATATGACTGGTCCTAACTTTACTTTCACTCGAGCTAATACCTTTCTGAATCAGCTCGCTCGCAAGGGGTCTTATCCGTAGGCAGGTTGTCGCTGCTGAATTGGATAAACCCCATTCCCGTATGGGCTAATCTTACCTCATGGACTTGAGGAAGTATGGGAATCCCTTCGGGAAATTGACATCTACTACGCCGTCCGGGGCACCTGCCATTAACAAGCCTTTGTTCAGCTCTTTTGGAGCTGTATAACCGGCGTACGAGGACTTTCTTCGCCCCCGGGGGAGAGCTCGGGCTTGCTCTCCATGAGATGCATGCTGTTTCTAAGCTGCCATGGGGAGGTGAGTCTTTTGAAGTATATACCCCGACGAACGAGGAGTTCGAAGACCTGGATCGACGATTTCCTGGTTTTGTTGCCGTGTACCGAGAACTGTTGTGCCATCATAGCATCTGCCACCAGATTGCTATCAAGAAAGAAAATAGCTCAGAAGGAAGCGCCCCTCACACCACGGCCTGGGTTGCATATCTTTTCAAGTTACGTCCCTCCGGCTGAGTTTCGTCTCGAAGTCCTCAAACCCCGAGGAGGTGAAGGACATGATGTTGAAGGTCAAAAGGTCAGGTCTACCCGTGACAGGTTTGGGAGCCACACTCATTCTCTCAGTTACTTCCACTACGGTACCCTGGAAATGTCCGATAAAGTGATCTTAGCCGGGTTCTTGAAGGTGTGGCTGCGCAATTGCATAGTTCGGGCGACAGGTTCTATGGAAAGGATCAGCCGCCATTTCATTCTTCCTGCTGTGAAATTGGTCTTCAAGGTAGACTGGCCCTTCTTCCGACTATGGTGTGTAGCATACACCATGGCCTCCACGCCTTTTCATCCAAAGTTATTGCTCATGATACGACGCTGGACTTTGAACGGATAGAACTACGATACCACTACCTCATGGGGTGGTTATTAATGCTACCGGTCGTTGATGAGGCCAGGAACTAAAGAAGATGTTACTACTGACGATGCCTTTATTTTTAATACCGTCATCAGCCTTGGGAATACGATACCATGCCAGCCTGTCAGGGCGTTGGCGAGAGTTGACGGCCCGAGTTTTTTGTCTCTCTTCCTCAGTTTACCCCCAGGGAAGTGAGAGGAGTACATGTCGACGGCGTTGATCCTCCCAACTTTTATCTGAGAAGATGCTTCTTTGGTTACGCAACATCCGCCCTACGCACCTGGTGTATCGTTACCGGAATAACGTATACCTGGAGCCTTATCTGCCCAGTAGATTTTTCGTCAATTTGGGTATAGTCAATTGTTCCTGGATTGTCCTAGCGATTGCTTGAGCTTTGAGGGCAGTGTACTCGATGGCATCCGGGCTTGGCATTATATAATGCGGTCCATACCCGGGCCAGCTTCTCAGTCCCGATGCCAAGACGGCAGGGGATATTTTGTATATAGCGGCCCTTTATCATCACAGCGAGTAACCTCCTGTCGATTTTGATATAAATACTAGCTTCATTGCTGGCACTGGTTTGGCTGAGAAGCCAGAGGGATCCAAGAAGAGGAAGAGGGGGGCGAACAGGGTTCTTGTGCCGGACTCAGAGTCCACTAGGGCGGATGAGGAGGATGATGAACAAGACGCCGATGACTCTCGCATTCTTCGGACGAGGAAGTTGGGAATCAACCCCTATTACGCCAGATGAAAGGGCAGCGGGTTAGCCATTACTTGGTCTGACGAGGTGGTGGAGGATCAACCATCTCCAGTGCCTGGCCCATCGCGTAAACGAAGCAGGCGTATGATTACCGCTGATAACCGAACCTATTCCATAAAGCACGCTGCGGTAAGACGTCGCAGGCTGTTTATTGATGATGTGGACGTTGTTCCTGAGGTGATTTGAGTTTCAACTATCTCCTTTCTTCTTCTTTCTATGTTATGGCCTAATCGTTGTTCCTTTTGCTCTTTATAGGCGTGATGAGCTCGCTCCTCAGGACCCGATTGCCGAGGCTGATCCAGTCCTGTCTCATTTGGTCAGTGATATGTGCACTGCTATCATTGCTGCTGGAGTTCTTCCGATTGCGGTCGAGGATTCCCACCTTGCTGGGACCTCAACTCAGGGGGATGGGGGTTTTACCGCGTCTGTCCCTGAGACATTTGAACCCCAACAGGATGACACTGTGGGTGGGGAAAACATAAGCAGTGAACGAGCCGCCTCCTCCATGCTCTTTCCCTGGTAATACAAGTCAAACCATAACTCGTGAATAAGCCTATGTACTCCGTCATCTATCCTTCAGATTACGTCGACTAATGGTTGCTTTGGATGTTCAGGTCCCAACCCTTTATTGCCAGTGATGGACATTGCTGGGGCGGACCCTACCGGAGAGGGTTTGTCGGAACCTTCCTGTATCGAGGGGCCTCCATCTGGGTCGAGCTCGGGGGCCAGGTAGCAGTGCAGCTGGGACAAGGGACGATGCTCCCTGCGCCTTCTTCTGCGAATGTAGTTTCGAGGGTCAACCTTTCCTCCCTGCGAGCATCCAGGCCCTTCGGGCGGAGGAAGATGAGCTAGCCGCCATTCAAGCATCTTTCCGTACGAAATTTGCTTCCTTGGTGGCGGGGGCGGTAACTTCTAAAGCTGCTCCTTCGGTACTGTCTGGCACCCTCCTCTGACACCATCCTCTACAGAGGTTTTGGATGAAGTCTCCCAGTATGTGGTCGACAGTTTCTACAGCCACCTGAAGAGGGGCATCGAGGCAGCAGTGGAAAGGGGGACTCCCTTTACTCTGGCCCGTCGATGTGCCGGTGGCCAGATTAATATCCTTAGGACACTCCTGACGGGGGAGGAACTGGCTACCCTTCTGGAACCTAAGTTGTTAGAAGCTGATCGTCTCGTAGCTCGGTTTCGTATGTTGCAACAGGCTGATTTACCCGCGGTCATAAATCAAGAGCGCAACTTCCTCATTACCGCAGTGGAGAAGGTGATGGCAGCCCAAAAATTTCTCAAGCCGGCTATATTGAAGGACCGCCGGGATTTGACTCAGTTGCATGGTCAGTGGAGCCGTCGAATTGAAGATTGTGCGGCCCAGGAAGTGGCTGCCTCCCGTGGGGTAACCAACACCCCGGAACGAATCCTCGAGCTCCAAAGAAAGCTGGACATCTTGGAGTCCGAGTTGGAGGCTGCTTGTACTGAGAAAGGGATTACCATCCAGGAGGCTGACAAGTTTAGTAGGGCTTCAGCCAATCTAGAACTTGTCCTGAAGAAGATAGAGAACGACTGCAGGCGTATATGTATTTGAATGGCGCAGGGCAATTGTCCTAAGAGGCCGAGCGTCGAGCTAAACGGAGGCTTGAGCGGGGGACTGCATTGGTAAAAAACCGGCTCCTGGAATTGTGTATTGCTGAGCTATAGTCGGCCTTTTCTTCTTGCTTTGTTCCTGTTTTTTTTGAGAGGGACGCGGTCCCGAAACATGTAATGCTTTTTTCTTCCTTCAAATAAAGAGTACTTTTCATTCTACCTTTATTTGCATTACTTGTTGTACCTGTGATATTGTGGTGATGTTTTCCCCGTCTAGGGGACTTATTTGTGGACCTGTTACCCATGGCATACCTTGGTTTTAGGTACGAATAACAAGTTTGGTTAGGATATCTGAAACAGCCATGGCAAAGTGGTCATGGGTGCTCTTGGTATTGGGAAAAAGAATTCCGTAGAGCAACTAGGCTCCCGGGACATGGTGAGATGGTGGGCTTATGTTAAGAAACTTAGCAGAGGATATTTGTGGGCCTATTATCCTTGGTGTACCCTGGCTTAGGATACAGATAGTAGGGTGAAATAGAACCGACATATTTGCTCAGAGGTTATGAGGACATGACAAGCATGAGGGTTTTATCGTGGAATCTTCCTACTCAGAGGTAATGAGGACATGGCATGAGTGAATTCGCGGAGGATATCTGTGGTCAACAGAGGACATTTGTGGTCAACAGAGGACATTTGTGGTCAACAGAGGACATTCGTGGTCAACAGAGGACATTTGTGGTCAACAGAGGACATTTGTGGACCTATTATCCTTGTTGTACTCCGGTTATGGGTATAGATAATAGGTTGAAAGGAAATCAACATACTTACTCAGAGGTAATGAGGACATGGCAAGTATAAAGGTTTCTTCTACGGAGCCTTCCCACTCAAAGGTAATGAGGACATGGCAGGAGTGGGCTCAATGAAGAGGAGGTACATAGAACGACTCAGAGGTAATGAGGACATGGAAGTTCTATGTAGGGGTGATTTGTTTTTGGCGGAAGTGAAACGACTCAGAGGTAATGAGAACATGGCCTTTTAGAAATTTGTGGATCGCTTACCTTTTTTATGCACTGGAAGTGCGGGTATTGGATCATGAGGAAGGATCTCTTCCAGGAAGAAAGTTCAGAGGTATGATCATACATGACTTTTTATCTGAAAGAGTGACCGGATGTGAGTTCAGAGGCACCATCGGGTACATGACTCAATATATGAAAGTGTGAGTTCAGTAGCACCAGCGGGCGCATGACTCAGGAGTCTGGAAAATTATGAGGGCGAGTTCAGTGGTACCAACGGGCACTTGACTCGAAGATTTGGAGAATTATGAGGGTGAGTTCAGCGGTACCAGCGGGTACGTGACTTAAAAATTTGGAAAATTGTCATCTAGACATAGTTTCTTCAGGAACTTGCCGTTGACGGGCAACATGAGCAAGTCTCTATTTTTCTTGGCGAGGCGGTAAGCACCATTGGAGAATACGACCTCGATGATAAATGGACCTTCCTATTTTGGCTGGAACTTGCCGGCGGTCTTGTGAGTCATGACCATCGGCCTCCGGACTGCCAGAACAAGATCGCGCACTTGGAATGTCCTGATTTTGACCTTCTTGTTGAAGGCTCCAGAGATGCGTGCTTGGTATAGCTCGATCCTGTGCTGAGCCAGAGGCGCTTTTCATCTAAGGCCTCCAACTCTTGTAGTCGGCATCGGTAGTTGTCATCCGTCGTCAAGTGATAAGTGAGGGCGACGCGAAGCGAGGGTATTTAAGTCTCCAATGGGAGAACTGCCTCACTCCCGTATACCAGAGAGAATGATGTGTTCCCGATAGCTGTTCGGACTGTAGTACGGTATACCCATAAACATTCACCGAGCTTCTCGTTCCAGTCGTATTTGTTGGAAGAGACAAACTTTTTGAGGAGTTTGATGATTTTTTGTTGAATGCCTCTGCCAACCCGTTCGCTGCTGGGTTGTATGGTGTCGAAGCAATGTTCTGGATGCGATATTTGTCGCAGAACCGATAAAAAGCGTAGCTTACAAACTGCGGAACATTATCGTGGATGATCCTCCGGGGCAGTCCAAAGCGATAGATGATGTGATGCTTGAGGAAGCTGATCACGTTTGAAGTCTTTACTTCTGCGAGTGGAACAGCCTCTGCCCATTTGGAGAAGTAATCCGTGATCGCAAGTATGAAGCGATGTCCATGGAAGGACGGTAGAGTAATCGGACCGATGATGTCCATCCCCCATGCTTCGAAGGACCAGGATGCTACTGTCGGATGTAGAAATTCGGATGGCTGGTGAATGAAGTCTACGTGGACTTGGCAGGCTTTGTACCTTCTTGCATAGTCTATCGCATCCGCAACCATCGTGGGCCAGTAGTAGCCCATTCGGCGAAGACAGTCTTGCAATTTGGGACCAGGCTGATGGGCCCACAAACATCGTCATGAGCTTCTCGTACGGCTTCTTTGGCTTCTGCGTTCGACAGACACCAAAGCAATACTCCATCATAGGATCGACGATACAGTATTTTCATCTCTGTATCGTAGAAGAATCTGAGGGAAACCGTCTGATGGAAGTGGCTTCCTTTGGGTTCTCGGGCAGGATATCATAGACGATGAAGTCGATGAATGGTTGTCTCCAATCTGGGGCATCATCAATTGCCTGAGCAGAATAACTTGCCATGAATTGAACGTTGTTCTTGGGGCAGACCAGTTCATGGCCTATCACATCTACCGATTGATGAGTATGATTTGGTACTGCCAGGGAAGCAGCCAGGCCTGCTAGGGCATCGGCTTCGATATTTCGGAGTCTGGGGACGTGCTCGATGAAGAACCCCTCGAACGACAAGATGATGTTGATTGCTATTTGGTGATAGGGGATCATATCTTCGTGGCGAACTTCGCATGAGCCCCGAATTTGATTGACGATTAACTGAGAATCGCCGTATGCTTCAAGGTATTCTACCCCCAGCTCCCTTGCAAGTTAGAGGCCAATGACCAGAGCGTTGTACTGCCATATTGTTAGAACAGGGTTCCGTGAGGGAGTAAGCACGGTTGATCACCAATCCGGTAAAAGAAACCAGCACCACCCCGACTCCGACGATGATGTTGCCCTTAGGTCCAGTTCTCGAAGCGTCGTCGAAGAACATTCGCCATATATCATCGTGAGAGATTGCATGCAAATCGACAACCTCATCTGGGATTTCTTCATATATCCTGGACGACTCCGAGCCCGGATGGGCTGCCAAAAAGCCTGCCAGGGCTTGACCTTTGACCGTCTTTTGTGGGACGAAGATATGATAGGAGGATAGCAATATTGCCCATGTAGCGAGATGAGATCTGAGTGCCCCTGGTTTAGTCATGAGGACCCTGAGAGGGTTGACTCGTGAGATCACATGTATCGTTTGTCCGGTGACATAGTGTCGTGTCTTCTGAATGGCGAACAAGGGCAAGACATTCCTTTTCCACAGCAGTGTATCGGTGCTCTGGCCCAATCATCATTCGGCTGAGGTAATATATGGCTTGTTCATGGCCTGTATCGTTGTTTTGTGCCAGCAGATCCTCGAAGGAATGTTCTATTGCTCGTACGTAGAGCAGGAATGGTTTTTCGGTAACCGGGGCCACCAAGACTGGAGGATTTGACAAATATTCTTTGATGCTGTCGAAGGTATGCTGGCATTCTTCATCCCATACGAATGAGACGTCTTTCTTCATGAGATGGGTGAATGGTCGACATCGCCCGGAGAGGTTGGAAATGAACCTCCTGATGTAAGCTAGCCTCCCTTAGAGGCCTCTGAGTTCGCGGAGATTTCTCGGGGGAACCATCTCCATAATTGCCTTTGTCTTCTCAGGGTCTACATGGATACCCTGGGCGGTGATAATGAAGCCGAATAACTTCCCGCTGGATACGCCCAGGAAGGACTTCGTAGGGTTCATTTTCAAATTGTGCGCTCGCATCAGGTCGAATACAGTCTTCACATCCTGCAGATGGTCTCCCTTATAGCGACTCTTGACGGCGATGACATCAACATAGCACTCCACCATCTTGCGTAAGTGGTCCCTGAAGATGATACTCATGGCTCTTTGATATGTGGCACCAGTATTCTTTAAACCGAAAGGCATGACTGTGTAGCAATACGTGCCAATCGGTGTTCAGAATGATGTGTGTATTTCGTCGTCAGGAGACATCTTGATTCGGTTGTACCCCGAGAAGCCATCCATGAATGACATACGTTCAAAGCCGCAAGTATTGTCAATCATGATGTCCGTGATAGGGAGGGAGAATTCATCTTTGGGGCATGCCTCGTTCAGATTGCGGAAGTCAATACAGATTCGAATCTTCTCATTCTTCTTGAGGACGGGTACTATGTTGGCAATCCAATCCGGATGTTGTTCCTTACGAATGATGCCGCTGGCTATCAATTTGTTGACTTCGGTTTCGATTGCGTCCATGATGCCTGGACGGAAACGTAGCTGTTGTTGCTTGACTGGCTTCGCGTCCGGCCGAATGTTGAGCTTATGAAAAGCAATATCAGGATTTAACCCCAGCATGTCTTCATAGCTCCAAGAAAACACATCAATGTATTCTTTGACAAGTTCCAGCAGTGATTCTCGCTCTTCGTTTGTTAAGCTTTTACTGACGAAGATTGGTTTTGTAGAAGATTCGCTGCCGAGGTCGACCTGTACAACCTCATCTTCAGTAGGAGGTTCTCTCAGTTTGAACCGCTTTTCCCATTGTGCGTCCAACTATTGGTCCTACGGCTCTAATTCGAGGATTTCAGGGATGTCTTCGTCTTCTTCATAAGCGTCGGCGAATGCCATGTTGACTGATAAGACTTGTCTAAATACGTCTCCGATGCTGGTATCTGAGTCAGAAGTTGGTGACCCGGATGAATGTGAATGCCAGTCACATTGTTCATCTGAGCTTTCAGGGGTCGTTGTGGGTGTAACATACCCTACTACATCGAGTCTTGCTATAGTAGTCCCGTGGTTTGTCTGCCGGGATCGGTGGTTTCAAAGGTAATCGTCGTCCAGTACCTTAGTTCAAGCCTGGCGTTGTCTCCAGATCATAGCCCTGTTTCTGCATAAGATATTTGGATTGGGGGCTATAAAGATACAGAGGCAGTCTTCTGGCATCTCATCCAAGGTCGACTTCTTCGATGGTGAAGGAGTACGGTTCATCCTTCCGGCCGAAGATGATTGGGTGGTCCCCTCCCTCAATTATGCAATAAGCGTCTTCCGCTGGAGTAAGCTGGATTGGGGTGTGCACATTTGTCACCTGTGTGTGGAGGTGAGTGCCTATACCGTGTTCCATAGCATACATTGTACAAAGCTTATTAAGCTCGAGGTAGTTCAAAGATAGCCCTTTATTGATGAAGTAAGGTATCTTTTCTAGGGGGATATTATATCATCTGCGGAGGGAACATCAGTGTGGGCAGCCACATACTTAGCTAGCTCGGTTCCTCTTCGGCTACCCCCTGTGTGAATGAAGACTGAGAGGACGACCTGGGCAGCTTGATCGTCAACGGTTCAGTTGATGGAGCAGAGCGTGGAGTTGTTGGCAGAGTAGCGACCCCCAGTTTGGTACTCGATGTGGGACGGGGAGTGACTGGTTCACTAGAAGTGTCAGACCTTACATCGGGGTGACGACCCTTTTTGGGAAGGCGTATCGTCAGTGGTTTGTCGGAGGGATTGAGCTTCTCCATTTTGGGCTGACCGACTCTCGGCAGTCTGATTGTCAGTGGCCCCGTTGTGAGTCTTGGCACTTGGCCGGACCTTGGCAGCCGGAATATCATTGGCTTCTTGTGCCGAGAGGCCGATTGCGTCCTTACGCAGAGTGGCGGTAAGGGGTACAGACTTGCCGGGTTTACGAGCTTGGAGGTGGATCGTCAGAGGTTCTTCTGATCCTGTGGCTGTCTCGGTACTAGCTTGTACATCTCCTTCTCCAAGATGCTTCTTCGACTTTTCGTACAGGCAGGAGTCTGAGTAGTAAGATTCGACCCCTTTGAAGGGATCGATATTCGCAAATTCCGTCCTCACGAAGCCGTGTTTGTCGACATACTTGAAGCACTGGTGTAGCATGGACGGCACGATCATATAATCGTGTATCCACGGGCGCCCCAAGAGGATGTTGTATGAGATGTCCGCATCTATGACGTAGCAGGTGACCTCTGATTGTAGATCGCCAATTTGACACTTCAGACGAATCTTTCCAATTGGGTAGCTCCTGCCCGAATTGAAACCGCTGATGGTGGTGCTTGTAGGTGTCAGGCGATGCATTGGGATACGGAGATGATGTAGCAGACCTTTCGGGATAATGCATAGAAGATTCAGGATCAATGTGCATCCGATCCACCTTTACGTCGCCGATGTATCCAGTAGTATAGCGGGCGATCGTGCATGTTGGTTTTGATGAGCATGTCCTACGGAGTGAAGACGATGTTAGGCATTGCTTCCATGCAGGCGCTATCTTGGGGATCTGCAGGCGGGTTTTCTTCCGTGAGGTTGACTTGAGCCAGGTATGCGTCGGCATTTTGGAGTGCATCGCTCAAAGCCATACGAACATCCTTGGAGAGTCTCAGAAGCTCGTATAATGACAACTTGGCCGGTGTGTTGGCCAGTTGTGCTAAGATGTCGAAGTTGTAGGGCTTCTCCAGCCCTTGTGATGCCTCTTTTCGAGGGATTCGTCAAAGCGAGTCTCCCTCGGCCTAGGCTTGTCGGTCGTCGAAAGCTGAGCTGGTTTCGGAGCATCAGTTGTAGTGGGTTGATGATCTTCAGCTGGATTGTCAACCACAGGTTGGGATTGTGCCCCAGACCGTGTGACGACGGCTGTAGCTTTTTCGATGTCTGTCGAGATTGTGCGGCAGGACTAGATTTTTCTACTCTTTTTTTGCAAGTAGAAGACGATATGGGCCGAGTCACTTCTGATACCAAGTCTGGATGGATCCACATGACCTCCCTTCGTGATGTGGTAGGGGCACTAGACCAGCGGCCTGATCTCGGGAGGAGGAAGATTAGCGATCTCCATTGTTGCCAGAGGGATGGGGACCACCCCGACTTATGTTTCGTCGGAGAAAAGCTGCCGAATTGTACTAACACTATGTTGGCTGCCACGGTTACCTCTTCGTAGTCGATAGCCAGAGCATTCGAATCGATGAGATTTTGGATGTACCATTTTAGCTGGTAGCAGTTGTGTAGCATGGTGGACGTAGCGGTGATAATGGTAGTACTTTGGATTCTCCATCTCTGCCGGCCGTGGTTCCCGTCTTGGTGGAGGGAGCTGAATTCTGTCTTCTTGTATGAGCATGTCCAAGATGGGCTTGACGTGACCGTCTTCGAAGGAGTAAGTAATTTGCGGCCATTGTTTGTCTGCCGGCTTGGGCTCAGGTTTCTGTGCTGTATCGGCCACCATAGCCTGCTTCTCCTGCTGTCGATTGTTGGAGGGGCTTACCCCATTGACGTTGTTGGGATGCTTGCCCTTGTTCTCTCCGTCTGAGATGTGCCATCCCAGTTGGCGAGCCTTCTTCAATCGTTCTTCGGTGCTTGTGGTACTGATGATGAACGTCTTCCAATCCTTGAATTGACTTTCGCCCATAGAGACTGATGTTGGAAGCAGTCTTTTGGCAAATTTCAATCAAGAAGGAATCCGGGTTTCTAGAGGGCAACTTCATGGCGGTTTGGCGGAACCGCTCGATGTAGTTCCCTGTCAGCTTTTTCTCCCCTTGGACGACGTCCATGAGGGTGGATATGGTGATGTCCTGTCCTTCGTAGATCTCTCCAAGAACATGCGCTTGAAGCCGGCGAAGGAGTGGATGCAGTTGTCCGGCAGATTACGATACCAGTCGAAGGCGACTCCTTCCAATGCCCGATAAATAATCGTGTGAGAATGGCATCGTCATGGGGCAGATGGTCGGTGGTGACCTCGAAGTAAGTGATGTACCGACTTGCTGAGGTCTTGCCATCATAAGGATTGATATTGAACGGCTTATATCATGGTGGAAATGGAACATCCCTCCATGCAGCAGGGTATTGTTGCCGTTCTGAGATCTTGAGAGTTTTCTCGAGCGTGGAACATGGCTCGGAGCTCTTGGACCTCTTTCTCGCTTCGCGGGCCTCATCCACAGCGGTGGGGGCTGTTACTTCGTGAGGACTGTTTCCCGGGTTCGGTGTCGCTGAGTTCGAGTCTGTATTGACTGGGGACCGTACTTGTTTGGCCAGGCGTCCCTCCTTACAGAGTTGGAAGGGCCGCTTTGATCTCGTCCACAGACTTGACCAAGGCAAGCAAGATGGCCTCGAGCGTGTCGATGCGTTGGCGATCACTGGAGCCACCTTGGCTGCTGTCTGTCATGAACACCGTCTTCACATGAGGAGAAATAGATGGAGCGGTGGAGGAAGCGCCCTCCGAATCGTACCCCTGTAGTGAGAAGTCATCAGGGTATGTGGGTATGTTCCCTTCTGACTCAGACTCAGAAGGAACAGTACCCCCAGTTTCCGAGTTCGTCTCGTCTTGGGAGTTGTGGACGTCCTCGGGGATGTCAGGGTTCGCTGTATCCGATGGGAGAGTGTCTCCCCTGGCTCGTCTTCTTGGAACATCGGATTGCTGTGGAGGCTCGGAGGGGTGCTACCCCTAGCCCCAGCAACCCTGCGTTGCGGAAGACGAATCTCCCACGGTAGCAGATTTCGTCTTAGAGCGAGTACCTTGGAAAACTCCAGTGGTGGGCACTCTCTTAGACGACAGTCTTTTAGTCGCAGTGGTTGAAATCCTCGGGCTGGGAACACTTGTCTTCTTCCCCCTTCCATCAACGAGGACTTTTCGAGCAGAGTTGCAGGAGACGACGGGTAGTGCCTCGTCTTCTGAAGATGGATGTTGTATTCTTTGAAATATAGACTGTCGGTCTTCTCGCATCGTCGCGCTGTTGCAGCAGCAGTTGACGATGATTTGAGTGCAGTGACGTCCATGGGAGCACCCTTTGCACCCTAATGCATCTTCTCTTTCCTTGCGTTTGTGGAGGATGGCCTCACGCAAGTCAGATGGGTCTGGACCGACCATATTTGCTCCCGAGATTTTGGAAGACTTTTGCAAACCTCGTCCGTCTGCCGCCGGGGGTTGGACTCGAGTGGTTTGTACAATTCCCATTCGGGGCCCGCGTAACAATATGCAGAACGCTCGGATGGTCAGAGGTTAGATCAGCGGACCGAACTCGCTAGGCTCGCGTGCTTTAGACCACTTCGCTCTAGTGCGTAAGGGCACATAGTAGGAAGAGTCTAAGTGATACTGGAGAGAGCAGACATATCTTCTCGGTAGCATAAGAGATCAGGATCGTACGAGAGGCGGTCGAAGACAGAGCCGCGTGGAGTAGGCGTCAGCGGATGTCATCGGTGGTCCGTATGCGGCTGGCAGACGTAGCGCATAGGCTTTCTTCATGCGGCTGGGAGTCTCAGCCGCATGAGCCTTATTTATGCGGCTGGCTGATCTGGCCGCATGGATTTTCTTCATGCGGCTGGTAGATCCACCCGCATGAGCCTCCTGCATGTGGTTGGCAGTTTTGGCCACAGGAATGCTCGTCTTCTTCTTGGGGCGCATAGAGTCGCTCTTTGTCCTGTAAGTCCAGCATCGTAGTGCTTTCCTTTATCGGACTTGGGGACAGCAGAGTTCTCTACGGCTCGAAGTAGAGCCGCATGAGAATCGCCCTCGCCGTCTTGGGTAGCAGAGAGTACCACGTCCTGAGCTTGTGGAGGAGCAATGATTTTGGGCCTCCACTCGCAGCGAGC
>JANAVB010020548.1:0-94577 GCA_029216955.1 Iris pallida | reverse complement strand
GTCTCGATGCGAATAGTGTGAACGCTGCTGATGTTTAGAAATTTGAGCGAAACGAACTTGGGTAGAAATTCCCGTACGACTAACAAAATGGTTGACCATAGGATTTGGGCGAGCGTCGTGCAACGACCTTGCACGATGACCACGGACTTGACGTGTAACTATAACCTTGTGAGCTGACCTAGCGGATAGGCGGACGACCCTATGCCGAGTGATTGAACCTGTGCTGGCATTTACAGTATCGTCTGGACGGACGATAGACTTGGGACAACAAGACTTAGAGTAGGACGGGGAATTGGGAGTGCCGTGAACGACGGCGAGATTGGCCCCAAACGAAGGAAAAAAGATAGGAATGGATGATGCGCAGTAAAGTTGGATAACAAATTGAAATTATTGATTGGAAGACGTACTCGATGATAGTACGATACTTAGTCTCGAATCGGACAGAAATTTCTTAGACTTGGTCGACCCCGCTAAGAAGAAATCATACTGATTTCGTGGACAAGAACGCTTGAGTAGCCAATCGGATTATCTCGATGACCGAGATAAATGATAGTGAGACACATGAGTTCGATTTTAAATTGAAGTTAGCAAAACCATTGGCAAATCGAAACTATCACGAGTAGCTTTGTCCGACTTCGCTAGTCGCTAAGCTTGGTTGAAATGTACGTATTTGGGGGAGCCTTGAATGCGTGCACGATCCAAACTCAACGATATGATGAACTCGAATGCAGCTGTAAGTGGGTGTTGATACGCATTAACGATGATGAGCTGCAAGTGGGTGTTGAGATCCAAACTCAGCGATATGATGAACTCGAATGCAGCTGCAAGTGGTGTTGAGACTTCGCTTGTCTTTTATTTTACGTTCATACGCATCTCAACAATGAAACAATGAATGGTTTACAACAATGAATGGAGGACTATCGACATAGTCGTTCCGAGTAGAGTATAGCAACATTGAAAGACTTCGGGACCGATGGGTCGCCAAGGTGACTCCCGTACTCGGAGTTGCGTAATGTGTGAATTAATGAATCAACGAATGAATCAATGAACGAATGAATAAGTGAAAGAAAAGAAAGAATGGTTAGCGACAGGTGTGACGGGCACGTGTAACGGGGCTCGCTACCCGCGCTGCACGGACGCCAACTTGGTCGATAACGCATTAAGGCTAAGGGTTAGCCTACGGCTCAGAGACAGCCGTTAAGTTAAAAAGACAAGTTAATACGAAATGGTCGTGGACAAACGGCACGGGGGATGGAGGGAATACCATGGCCGTGAAAGAAGAAAGAATTCTGTCATGCTGATCAAAGGGGGGATCTGTCGGCCTAGGCAGAATCAAAGGGCTTACGGGCAACCTGGGTGCGGGCTTGGCCACCACAGGAAACGTAAGTGCGGGGTATTTCAAAGAGACTATCAAGGTGTTTCTAGCGCACGCTATGATAGGTGAAAAATTACCAAGGGGGAAAGATGTCCAAAATGGCTTGTGATGCCAGCGACCGGAGCATATAGATTAAGTGGGCTATGCTGGTGGCAGTCCACGTGTAAGTCCTTGCATTGAAACAAGTAGTCTAAGTTAACTAAATGAAGTGCCTTATGAATATGCTTAAAATGTAACACACCAAATGATAATGAGAAATTCATGCAAGTGAGTTAGATAACGTGCCTACGACGTGCAGAACCTGAGACAGGGACACGCACTTGACATTGAAAGTTCATATTGAATTGTTGACTAATTTGGTTTACTTTGGACAGGGAAGGCCGACGGTAAGTATGGGTGGTAAGTCGTGCATGTATTTTCATACACGTGAATTCGGCAACAGAATAGGTTATGGAATATGCCATGAAACTGATCCTAAGGCAAGATTAGAAAGACAATGAATGATAGACGGTGCACAGAAGTAAATGGAACGTTTTGGTAATGATAGCATTGTGGGCGAGCTAGCCTCCCTACCAGTGCATAACAATGTACTGATAACCCTACAGTCTGCTTGCAGGATGTAGGAGACGCGGCGGGTGCGGAGCTTCCATCGAACGTGTTAAGGCGCGGAGCCAACTCTGGGGCCTTGGAACGTTGCAAGAAGCTGAAGCACCCAATACAGGACATAATGTATCGGAACATCGCCATGAATCATTCCATCTTGTAAGCCACTTGGCACGCCTTTTATGTTTCAGAGAGAGAGAGCTTGCGCGATTTATATATCGGCCTAGCGCCGCTTGTAAACTTCTTGAAAATCAATAAAGAGTTTGAATTCGCTTCAACTTGTGTTCATTTACTTTCCGCTGCAATGGGGACACTCTGTGCGACTCTGCGGCCTAGCTCAAATCGACCGTTTCTGGACTTGGCCTTGCACGGGCACAACCTAGGCCCGTGCGGCATCACGCCTTAGCGAGGACGATCGCTCCTACGGGAGCGAGGCATGACAATGAGGATGATGATGACCGCAGAAGTTTTGGTGGTCGGGAGAAAAGTTATGGTGGTGGTGTTGCGTGAGGATGGCGACAGGGGAGATGGGAAGTCGGGTATGTTGATGGCGAGGGTGTTGCTGTGGTTGATAGAGAGGTGGAGGTGGTGTCGTCGGGGTGGCGTGGAGGCTGTGGGAGTCTTGGGGTTGCCACGGGTTAGGTTTAGGATTTGATTGTGTCAGGGATGTGTCCGACACGAAATTCTCAATGTACATGTATCAATATGGAATAAGAATGGTGGATAATGACATGATGCACAGTTTGGTGGAGATATTTGTGTTGCGGAATTTCCATGAGAAGGAGCAATGAGGGCTCTCCTTATATAGGAGGTGGAAGCCCTAGTTAGATATGGATTAGAATAGTTTAAAAAATCCCACGTGGATAATCACCCTTTTATTCGATTCGATCCAAATTAATATAAATAAAATCCAGAAGCTATTTTAAGATAAAATCGATAAATTCAATATTATCATTTTCAATCTAAATTATCATATTTAGTCAAGTATTAAATCAACTAAATTTTAAATATCTTTTTCGTGAATATTAAAATATAATAATATTAAATTTCAAAAATCATGATAATTACTTAAATATTAGAATATTTTTATAAATAAATAAACTAATTATAATTAATTTTCGAAAATCGAGTGAGCGGAAAATAAATTTTATGTCACTAGTAAAAAATATATATTTACGTGAAACAATAGTTTTCAAAATTACTACTTATATTTGCACCATTTAATAAAATAATCATTTTTAATTAACGCTTGCCAAAACTCGACGCGATGCAATAAATCAAATATTTAGATACTTATTTTCTATACAAAAATCTTTTAATAAAATAAAAAATACATACCATCTCGTAATTTCGCACGCGACGTACAATACAATAACGCGAACTCGCGATGTACATTTACGAATACAAAAATCGATACCAAATTTATTTAGAAAAAATTAGTAAAAATTTAGGGGGTTTACATCCAGCATTAATATATTTTATACAAGAGTTTATCTTCAGTAGATTGAGATATAGGTAGTTGCCTTAACCATGTAATTTATTTTAGACAGCTTATACGTATTCGAGCTGGGCTGGAGTCCTCTCGATACGTAGCAGGCATGTATACGTCTTCTAGTCCTACGTATTTTGGAACTGGGGCATTACAGGTGCGGCTCATATACACTTCTTAATACTTCTTTAGGAAAAGATACCTGGATAAAAACTCTCGATGCTAAAATATTTAGAACTACATGCATGAAAACATGGAAGACAAGCATGATACCACTTTAAACATGAACAATAATTTTTATTTAAGCGAACAACATATGTTATATTTGTTTTATGATCTAATATTTCAAACAAATAACTAACTATACGCAATATTTGCAGCTGGTGTTTTTTTTTTGTGATTCGGGCCACAGTTTTTAACATTCTTGGACAATAATTGGTCAAGATTTTTAGTTTTTTGTTGGTTTTGTCCTGAAGTGTTATAATTTTGGCTCGAATACCATCAAGAAATGTTGTTATTGGTTTATCGTGTAAATTTTTAATCCGGTTATTGAAGCATTCAGCAAAGTTCGACGTATTAATATCTAATTTAGGACAAGGAGAATAAATGTTATCCAGTATGATAAAGCATGAATTACATCATTTACTCCAACGAGCAAATTGTAAGCATCAATATTTTTATCTTTAATCATTTCAAAGCAAATGTTTGCATCTATTTTATTATAACATCTTACAAGATAGTCCAATCTGCATTAAAAATAGGCAATCAACATACTGATTTTAAATTTTATTTAAAATGTTGAATACAAAAAAATGAGACGATTATGGAAAAGTAGCATGCATGACATTTACCAATCCTTTTTGTTTATCTGATATAAAAAAATTGTGTTCCATGCATTAAAAAAACCTTCAAAAGAGGCCTTCAAACCGTTTAAAAACCAATTCCAAGAATTCGTGTTTTCACTCTCAGCAATGGCATAAGTAATTAGATATAACTGATAGTTAGGATTATGAGCACAAGCAATAAATAAAATACCTCGATATCTAGAGGAACGGAATGTAGCATCAGTACTAATCACAGGTAAACATCCTCTTAAAAAGCCATCAATGCATGCCTCGAAACAAATAAAATTCTTTGAAAACTATCATTTTATGTAGTCTTTATACAACATCTACTACCTGGATTTGCCTCGATAATTGCAGAAGCATACTCTTCAAGACTACAATATACATCAATATAACTATCATTTATTTCAGATAGAATAATTTCTCTAGCTTTCCGTGTGTTTACAATATTTAATATGTATTCGGTGTTCTATATATATCATTTACAATATGCAATGGATTATACGACTAATTGTCTCAAATTTTATCAATAATCTTATTCTTAATCTACAGTAGTAGCTAATGGATGACACCATGTTGTAAGTCCACCTAAACAAGAATGGAGATTTTAGCGTAGCAATAACAGATCTTTCTTCTTTACCAATGGCTTTAGCATACACTCTCCAATTGCAACTTGAAACGTTACATTTATACAATTCCACTAGCATTGTTTCTAGTAGCCGAACAAGTAAAATTATGCCCAATTGCTATATCACTAATAAAACTTCTAAATTTAGAACGATTCTCAAATTCTTTTCCAATGAATAATTCATGAGTGGTATCACTATCAACATTATCATCAAATTCATCATATAGATTTTCAATTAAATCACTATTTTTATCTTCATTATTACTATCATCTACTACATGTTATTCTTCAGTAAATGGAATAATTTGATGAGAAGAACTAGGAGCACTACGTACTAATATTTGGTGGTGGTGGTAGTGTCACAAAAAAACTAATGTACTGTGATTGCATATTAACTTCAAGAATAAATTTGTATGTTTAATTGTTCGTTAGCTAAGTTTATACAATTAGATAGAAAAATGCACCAATAAAAATTCATAATCAATTGAAAATTGATCAATAATTAGATTATGTAAACTCTCAAAGGAAAGATTTTGACCAATTAAAATAACTTCAGTTAAACCTCCTTCGTAGGCTAACCCATTTAGTATACCGCCAACCGAGAACAATATTGATAGACTTCTATCCAGGGTGGAAAAAAATGATCTTCACAACAACTTCAATGAACTTTTTTTGTGTGGCATTTCTTTGTCTGTGGTAAGAATGAAAAGAGAGCGAGAATGAGAAAATAAAGAGAATGAGAAAAGAAGTTTTGTGGAGAAGAATGAGAATGTAAAGAAAATTTATAGCGTATTCGTTGGATATAAATGTTGCAATAGCCGTTGAAAAAGGTGCAAATAGCCGTTGAAAAAAGTAGCTAGCCGTTGCAATAGCTATAAGTCATTTAAATCCTTTCAAACCAAATGAAATCAAACCAAACGTTGTAATAGCCATCTCTCCGCTAAATCGGTTGGCAACAGGGTGGCAGAAGTGGGTTTTTCGCCAACCGAGTTGGCTATATGTTGGGGTAGTGGGTTAATTTTTTGCCAACTCGGTTGGCAACATGGTGGCAGAAGTGGGTTTTCCGTCAACCAAGTTGGCAACATGTGTTATTCCTGGGGCTTGACCAAAGATGGAAAAACTGATGCAATCGAGATCTGAGAGTCACACAAAAACTTTGCAGCGATCAAACTCAAGATCTACGATGATACAAAAAGCCAAATAGCCAGATTACAATATGAAGGAGGAAAATAGAGAGAGATCTCTCGTTCTTCCTTGCAAACGTGTTGCAATTGAGACAGAACGAGTTACATAAATCTAGAGAAAGATGAGATGAAGAAAAGTTGCTGGGGTCAAAACACCGTTGCTCAAAGCAAGATTCTCCCACACGAATTACTTCCAGGAACCAGCAAGTTGAAGAACTTGTGGAACGCTCGAAGTCACCTCTGTTCTGACTCCTCGGATGGACTTGCAATTATCACGCCCCAGAACCAGAACACTGGAGAGCGGGGGCAGACATAGCCAGCTACGTATAATGAAATGGAATCCACCTCACTATACGGTCACGGCTGTCTAGGTATATGAGGGTTTATCTATAATCCATCAGTCTCTTAAGGTCATGAACAAGCCTAGTGTCTCAATCACAAGCAAGCAAATAAATGTTACAAGATGTAAGATCACCAAATATACAATAGTAAGGCATCTCCAAAATTACATATCCAGCTGGTCATGAAGCTAGTCATTACAAAATGTGAGGACTAGCAAGTTTAGTCATACATGATCAACCCTAGGTTTCCAATCATGTTACAGCCCGTAGGCAGACAGTAAGTAAAATGTACACGAGCTAACACATGCTCGACGGCTAAATGCCACAAAAGAATAATTTTACAATAGAGTGGAGAGCCAAAAAAAACCCACTCGTTGCCAGGATTTCTTCTAGTGGTCACCATCTGGCTGGAAAGTCGGTAGATCCCCTGGGGTTGCTCCGAAATCTGGCCATACAAAACCAGCTGGGTCAGACCCCAGAAAGAGCAAGTGCCACAAAGGAGGCTTCACTTAGGAACTAAAACCAGGAAATAGCACGAGAGTATAATTACATAATAAAAGACAGTAATTAAAGAAAAAGCATGACAGGTGATATACGATGAGACAACCAAGGGACTATTCAGATAGCCAGGTTACAACCCGTAAACCAAACAAGGACCGGGGTTGTAACCCTTCGTCTGAACAGAACTTGGTTTCTCCCACCATTTATCGCAAGATAAAATTAGAAATCAGGACATGTAACAATCTTGTATAGGATCAAGACAAGACTAGATTGAGTAAACTCCATCCAATATTTTACGGCCAAGCAATAAGTACGCTTTATACTTTAACTAACTAGGGTTATCACAGGCCTAGTTAGTAGCAAGATGCAGCGAGATTATTCCACAGCCACATGCCCTACAGACCATCCAGGTTATCCAGGTCGAATATTAGTACAATAAGGGTGTAACACATGACAGTGTGCTGGAAATGTGCCCTACTCGTCGGCAGGCTACAGATCCCAAGTGGGGCGCCCAGATAACAGGATTACCTGTAGCTGGAAAATCTCTTCATGACTACTGGATTATTCTAGTGGTTAGCCTTAGTCGATTTCAGTGGGTACCCCTGTCGTGGTACTCAGGGATCCCTGTCCTATACATGATGCAAGACAAGACGGGTTCATTTGTACAAGCACAATCATCCACGGTGTCCAAGTTATTCAATCTTGTCATGTCAAGCTAGCCGTCGTAACAGCAGTTCGAGAAATATCATGTCAGGTTTATTTGTCAAGAGTGCGCCACGGCGGGCCACTATCATTCATTATCATGTCAAGTTATCATGTTAAATTTGTCAGGTCAAGTTATCTTGTCGGGAGTGCACCACGGCAGGTCACTATCATGTCATGTCATTTATCAAGGAGGGGAAACTTGCACAATTAAATAATAATATTTATAATATATATTCTTGAAGCCAAGGAGAAACTCTACAACTTTCATGTTTGGAGTGGAAAGAAATTCTGACCATAATTCAGGCAAATAAAATATTTAAACAATCAAAGTGGACCTCATGCGGCCCAAAAGTGGAGAACAAACATGCGGCCAAGGAGAGTCGGAGGCCACCCATGGCCAGCCAAAGCTTATGCGGCCAGAAAATAACTGAAGGGGCCATGCGGCCAGCAAGTAATATTCATGCATCCAGAAAAGACAAGGAGAGAGGAACCCGCAATTAAATGCAAGCTTCCACTCAAGCAAAAGAAAAGTGACACGTGGCCACTCAAGTACTGAGGCCAGGTGGCCTAAAATTACATGGATACAAACCTTGTGGGATCCCACTATAATTAATGCTTCATACTAATGAGGCCAGCACACCATGGTGTATGCGGCAAAATATGGCACATGGCCACTCAACTATGCATGCGGCCAAGAATTATAGCCATGCACATATTATATATGTGGCCATGCGGCCAAGTACTGTGTATAAGCATGCAAGCCTACGTTGTAAGCGCCTGTTTTAAATATGTGCATGCAAGCATTTAATACTTGTAATTCATTCATTAAATATTCATGCAAGCGTTTAATGTTGCAATTGCTTCAAAAGAAAGCCATGCGGCCAAGATTACCATATAGGGCCATGCAGCCAATATTAACATATAAGGCCATACGGCTGATTAGTGAATGGCCATGCGGCCATATGCTTCTCATGCGGCTCACTTGATAGCTAAGCATGCAAATGCAAAGCATATAAAATATTAAAATATGCTTGCATGGCAAGGCATATGCGGCTCACTTAAGGAAATACCATGCGGCTCATTTAAGTGCTTGCAATTTGCAAGCAATATGCTAGTGTATATGCGGCTCTTTTACTTGCAGGTGCTGGTGCATGATTTTTCCAATGCATAAGCTAATGCACTGGCTGATTTAGTTAAGGGCTAATGCATTTATTACTAAATGTCATTGCTAAATGCTTTGGCTGATGCATTTATTACTAAATGCATTACTATTAGTGCATTTATTAAAGCATCCTAATGCATTTGTTAGTTATGCATGCGGTTGGACATGTAAAGCATTATTGCATGCGATTGGAGATGCGTGCTAATGCATGCGGCTGAGACGCGTGCATGCATTTAGGTGATACATTAGTACAACATGTTCCCATGTTACATGCGGCTGAACATGCTAATGTCGTGCATGCAAAAATAATGCAAATAAATAATGCATTAAAATGCTAAGTTAACGTATTAAATGCTAGGCTAGCTAATATATGCATTAAAATATGCAAGGCCATGCCATAATTAATACTCATCGGATCAGGGCTGAAAATACTCATGCGGCTCGGAGTGCAATTAATTGCTCCCACAGAGAACTTGTCCCTGAAAAATACCATGGCCTCCATGCTCTACAACCCACAATAGGAATCCAAATCCAGACTCCCGTAGGTCAAATTTGGGTAAAATGGAATCCTCTACAACATGGTACCATCAACTAGCAAAAATGCAAGTTTAATAGATCAAAACTCCTAGAAACCAAAAATACCGCAAAGCTAGATTTACAAGAATTTAACCAAGGAAATGAAAAATGCTAAGAACTAAAGTTTAGAAACACATGAGGACAATGGAACAATAAATGGACTTCCTCCATGAAGCAAGATGTACTTGCCTAAGCTCTCCACTCTCTCAGGTTGGTGGAGAAGTAATGGTGGGGAAGAAGAAAGTTAATGTGGAGAGAGAAATGTATGGTGGGATATTTAATGAAGGTGGTGGTAGGTGGGAGTAGTTTGGATCACATAAAATCAAGCAAAACTGAACCAAGCCAAACAAACCGAACCGAACAAGATAAACCAATCAGTGAAATACCAAAATAGATCAAGCAGGAAGTCATGCAATACGGGTCAAAATACATACACGTATTCTAAATACGTAATATGAGATATGGGCATTACAACTCTACCCATCTTAAAAGAATTTCGTCCTCGAATTTAATCAAGTGGCTAGAGATGCAAGGACAAGCTATACTAAGCAATCAATCAATCAAACAATCAATCATGTAAGCAAGAAATTGAAGGCATGAGGAAGAGGGAAGACATCCTGCTAGGGACCTCTCTGTCGGTTCTGAATCTGAGCTTGGACCAGGGCATACTGTTGGGGTCCCTGCTGCTGGAATACTTGAGTCTGAGGCGGCAATGGCCTCGGAGGCTGGTATTGCTGCTGCAACGGTACTGGTGCTGGTCCCCTTACCGAGGGACAAGTCTGGGCCGATGACGAACTGGCCCTATTCGGACAGGACCCTATCTTGTGGTCCAGTGCTCCACAAGCCAAGCACAATCCCTGTGCTCTGCGATACTCCGAAACAACGTATCCTGGCTTCCCACAATGAGTGCAGCCCATTGCGGAAGACTGCTTCTGCTTCTGTTGCTGAGGAGACGTGATCGACGTCACTGAGGTTGCCTGCCTCGGTGTTCCAATTGTCAAAGCCCTGACTGCCGGGGCTGGTGCTGTCGACTGGGTCATCTGGCCGTGAGATTGCTTCCGACCTTCGGTCTTATCCACGATCCTGTGGGAGGTATACTCGTGCCTCCTAGCTGCCTCAATACCGCATCGAAAGTCTGATGCTCAAACTGCTCCACTGCCAGCAGAATCTCTAAGTGGAGTCCCTGCTGAAACCACTGGGCTCTATCGAACTCGGTCGCCACCAAGGTGGGAGCAAACCGACTAAGCCTGAAAAACTCGACCACATACCCATCGACCGTCCTGTCCATCTGCTTCAAATTGGTAAACTTGATCTGTAGATCGTACCGAGCTACAGCATCAAAGTACTTGGTCTGGAATCTCTTACGAAATACTACCCAAGCAATAGGTGCAACTAGTCCAACGGCCTGCACCGTCCACCAGTTGCGGGCAAGATCCAGTAGCTGCAGGCGCACCACGGCCACCTTCTCGTCTTCTGGGGTCTTCGCCGCCTCCAATATCACCTCTGTGTCCTGAAGCCACGTATCAGCAGCGATAGCGTCTTCGCTGCCATCGAAGAATGGAGGGTTCAGGCGCTTGAAACTGTTCGCTGCACTGTTTCCATGATGCCCACCTCTGCCCAGAGCATCTGCCACCGCCTGGTGCAAGACATATCCTCGACGATCCTGCGATGCAAGCAACTCCCTGATAAGTCCAACCAAGGCTCTATCATCTGCCTTGCGGGCTGCATCGGGTTTCTGGATCTCCGGGAGGTATGACCCAGGAGGCTGCTCCTGAGTGCTGGACCTGATCTTCTTGTTGCTGCTGGTCCACGGGAGATGCTTCGCCTTGCTGTACGGCAGGTCCAGGAACAATGCCGCTGAAGAAGACGACATAGAGAACAATAAGGAAGGACCAAGACAGATTCAACGATACAAGCATGTGATAGGGTCGAGACTCTCAGGGATTAGAAGATTCGGGCAGAGATCAAGGGCGAGTGCTGATTGAGACATCTATTCGTAGACCCACATATCTTATTTACAAGACCTGCATGGGCCACCACTTAAACCATGTCACGCCCCAGAACCAGAACACTGGAGAGCGGGGGTAGACATAGCCAGCTACGTATAATAAATAGAATCCACCTCACTATACGGTCACGGCTGTCTAGATATATGAGGGTTTATCTATAATCCATCAGTCTCTTAAGGTCATGAACAAGCCTAGTGTCTCAATCACAAGCAAGCAAATAAATGTTACAAGATGTAAGATCACCAAATATACAATAGTAAGGCGTCCCAAATATTACATATTCAGCTTATCATGAAGCTAGTCATTACAAAATATGAGGACTAGCAAAAGTTTAGTCATACATGATCAACCCTAGGTTGCCAATCATGTTACAGCCCGTAGACAGACAATAAGTAAAATGTACACGAGCTAACACATGCTGGGCGGCTAAACGCCTCAAAAGAATAATTTTACAATAGAGTGGGAGAGCCAAAAATAAACCCACTCGTTGCCAGGATTCCTTCTAGTGGTCACCATCTGGCTGGAAAGTCGGTAGATCCCCTAGGGTTGCTCCGGAATCTGGCCATACAAAACCAGCTGGGTCAGACCCCAGAAAGAGCAAGTGCCACAAAGGAGACTTCACTTAGGAACTAAAACCAGCAAATAGCACAAGAGTATTTACATAATAAAAGACAGTAATTAAAGAAAAAACATGACAGGTGATATACGATAAGATAACCATGGGACAATTCAGATAACCAGGTTACAACCCGTAAACCAAACAAGGACCGGGGTTGTAACCCTTCGTCTGAACAGAACTTGGTTTCTTCCACCATTTATCGGCAAAATAAAATTAGAAATCAGGACATATAATAATCTTGTACAGGATCAAGACAAGACTAGATTGAGTAAACTCCATCCAATATTTCACGGCCAAGCAATAAGTACGGCTTTATACTTTAACTAACTAGGGTTATCACAGGCCTAGTTACTAGCAAGATGCAGCGAGATTATTCCACAGCCACAAGTCCTGTAGACCATCCAGGTTATCCAGGTCAAATATTAGTACAATAAGGGTGTAACACATGACAGTGTGCTGGAAATGTGCCCTACTCGTCGGCAGGCTACAGATCCCAAGTGGGGTGCCCAGATAACGGGATTGCCTGTAGCTGGGAAAATCTCTTCATGACTACTGGATTATTCTAGTGGTTAGCCTTAGTCGATTTCAGTGGATACCCCTGTCGTGGTACTCAGGGATCCCTATCCTAAACATGATGCAAGACAATACAGGTTCATTTGTACAAGCACAATCATCCACGGTGTCCAAGTTATTCAATCTTGTCATGTCAAGCTAGCCGTCACAACAGCAGTTCGAGAAATATCATGTCTGGTTTATTTGTCAAGAGTGTGCTACGGCGGGCCACTATCATTATCATGTTAAGTTATCATGTCAAATTTGTCAGGTCAAGTTATCTTGTCGGAAGTGCACCACGATGGGTCACTATCAAGTCATGTCATTTATCAAGGAGGGAAGAAACTTGCGCAATTAAATATAATATATTTATAATATATATTCTTGAAGCCAAGGAGAAACTCTACAACTTTTATGGGAGTGGAAAGAAATTCTGACCACAATTCAGGCAAATAAAACATTTAAACAATCAAAGTGGACCTCATGCGGCCCAAAAGTGGGAGAACAAACATGCGGCCAAGGAGAGTGGGAGGCCACCCATGCGGCCAGCCAAAGCTTATGCGGCCAGAAAATAACTGAAGGGGCCATGCGGCCAGCAAGTAATATTCATGCAACCAGAAAAGACAAGGAGAGAGGAACCCGCAATTAAATGCAAGCTTCCACTCAAGCAAAAGAAAAGGTACACGTGGCCACTTAAGTACTGAGGCCAGGTGGCCTAAAATTATATGGATACAAATCTTGTGGGACCCCACTATAATTAATGCTGCATACTAATGAGGCCAGCACACCATGGTGTATGCGGCAAAATATGGCGCATGGCCATTCAACAATGCATGCGGCCAAAAATTATTGGCCATGCACATATTATATATATGTGGCCATGCGGCCAAGTACTGTGTATAAGCATGCAAGCCTACGTTGTAAGTGCCTATTTTAAATATGTGCACGCAAGCATTTAATACTTGTAATTCATTCATTAAATATTCATGCAAGCGTTTAATGTTGCAATTGCTTCAAAGGAAGGCCATGCGACCAAGATTAACATATAGGGCCACGGCCAATATTAACATATAAGGCCGTACGGCTGATTAGTGAATGGCCATGCGGCCATATGCTTCTCATGCGGCTCACTTGATAGCTAAGCATGCAAATGCAAAGCATATAAAATATTAAAATATACTTGCATGGCAAGGCATATGCGGCTCACTTAAGGAAATGCCATGCGGCTCATTTAAGTGCTTGCATTTGCAAGAATATGCTAGTGTATATGCGGCTCTTTTACTTGCAGGTGCTGGTGCATGATTTTTCCAATGCATAAGCTAATGCACTGGCTGATTTAGTTAAGGGCTAATTCATTTATTACTAAATGCCATTGCTAAATGCTTTGGCTGATGCATTTATTACTAAATGCATTACTATTAGTACATTTATTAATGCATCCTAATGCATTTGTTAGCTATGCATGCGGCTGGACATGTAAAGCATTATTGTATGCGGCTGGAGATGCGTGCTAATGCATACGGCTGGAGACGCGTGCATGCATTTAGGTGATGCATTAGTACAACATGTTCACATGTTACATGCGGCTGAACATGCTAATACCGTGCATGCAAAAATAATGCAAATAAATAACGCATTAAAATGCTATGTTAACGTATTAATTGCTAGGCTAGCTAATATATGCATTAAATATGCAAGGCCATGCCATAATTAATACTCATGCGGATCAGGGCTGAAAATACTCATGCGGCTCAGAGTGCAATTAATTGCTCCTACAGAGAACATGTGGATCAGGGCTGAAAATACCCAACCGTATGTCCAGAGTTGGATTCCAGCAGGCCGTGCACAAAATCGCCCATTGAGTGGGACCGTAGGGCCCACAAAACGGTAATTTTATCAATGTATCAGAATCGGACCAAACTTGGCATACAAGACCAGAAAAACGATACGGTTCTGTTGGCGTAAGTTTCGTCTCGATTTGACGAGCGTACACAAAGTAATTGGAGAATTTGCAAAGTATACGATATGGTAAATTTTGACGGATACGTATCAAATTCGTCGCGCACACGCGACCAATTTGAATTCCACCAAAGCCCACACGACTACGAAGTCGTTATGCAGCTTTGATGCTTTCGGTTCGCGACCACGTCGTTCGGTTTGGCGGGACGCACGTCGTGTGGAACAATTTTCATGTTTTTAAAACAGATTTTCGGTGAACTTTACAATCAAATTACTCATTAAATTGTGAACGAAAAATTAATCTATCTGAAGGGTCTTGTTGTCCTATATGCTGTCTAAATAATTGTTAAATTAGAATTTCTAAAACGATACTAGATCGATCGTAATCGATCTTCAAATATGGGCAGTTGGACTGTAATCGTCATGTTTCTGGACAAGTTTTTCCATCGACTTCACGTTGATTTCCTGGGTTGATCGTGCGTCTACGACGAATTCCCTTTGAAGGATTTCGAAGAGGGTTATATCGGCTCTTCGAACTAGTTTACGAAACACAAAACGACGAAGTATAGTGCAAGAACTTTACCAACGAAGTTGGGTGCTCTGCTGCCACTGATTGCGGTTGCTGGCGCCACTCGCGCCTGTGCACGCGCACGAAGCTCTCCGACTAGTCGGCGGCGCACGGCGGCTCCGAGGGCGCGTGCGGGGGTCACCCAGGGGAGGAGGGATGGTAGCGCGGCATTAGGTGGTTAGGGTTTCGGCTAATTCTCTCCATCTCTCTCTCGCGCTTACGGTATATATGCGTGTATTCGGGTCTGCTTGCGGGAAGAACCACTGCTGGGGGACTTTATTAGCACCATTGTAGGGTGGGCTGGGCTAGTATTAGGTGGGTTTGGGATTTGAGAGCTGGGTTATCAGCTCGGGAAGTTGGAGAATGACCCGGTTGGCTGTTATGGGGTCGGGTTGGGTCCGACTTTGGGCTGGGGTGTTCTGTCATATTTTAGATCGTATGAAGTTTCTCCAATTGTCTTCACGCAAATTTCCTTCATTAGACTTTATTCCTAGTTGGGTTTTGTGGATGCTGAAATGTGACCATAGTACTTTTATGGCTATCCATCGTGCCAATAGTTTCTTCATCCAATATTCTGGTACCAACTCATAGGTGTTTGATATTAGGCTGCTAGTTGGGCCTAACTTTTGCTGAATAACTATAGAAGAATAAATTATCAAGTGTAAGAAATATCATGAGTAGACTATATTGGAAGCATCATTAGTACATCACATGATAACAAATTTAATATAACAATTAAATATAACTAGTAATTATAATCAACAAAATAATAATATTAATAACAACCCCAATAAAATAATAATAATAGTAATAATAATAATAACAAAATTTAATAAACCAAAGATGATGTATATACCAATCTACACTCTCTAATAATTCCAGAAAATGTACAAGGCCTATTTCATACAAATATTATTAAATACCAACTAATAACAAATTTATAATATTTAAATAAGAATATTTAGGAATACTTATTAGATCACTAAAATGGAATACGACACACAATCATACCAAAATGCATCAGCACGAATGTCACTGGACGTACCGCATGACTACATGGGCTTGGGCTCGGTTTGGGTCCAGTCCGGACTAAAATGGTATAACCGGGTCTCCTGAGGTCAAATAATATTAAATATAAATAATTAAACTATTTATAATGGTCATGACACAAATTAGCCTAGTTTTCCTAGTTGGGGCATTGCTGTGGCTTGGCCTTCCTTGGCATGGCTAATACACTAGTCTAGGCACGCCACTGCACTATCAGTGCCACGATTTCTAGTCACCTTGTACTCAATTCTTAACAATGACTAAAATCTTCTACCGTAATAATAACTAAATAGTATTTCTAATATTCTAAAATCACTATTTAAATCAAATAAATAAAATAAAAATATTCCAAAATTCCGGAAAGGGGAGCTACACATGAGGAAGACAATGAAACAATAAAAATGGACTTCCTCATGAAGCAAGATGCACTTGCCTAAGCTCTCCACTCTCTCAGGTTGGTGGAGAAGTAATGGTAGGGAAGAAGAAAGTTAATGTGGAGAGAGAAATGTGTGGTGGGATATTTAATAAAGGTGGTGGTAGGTGGGAGTGGTTTGGTTCACATAAAATCAAGCAAAACCGAACCAAGCCAAACAAACCGAACCGAACCAAGATAAACCAATCAGTGAAATACCAAAATAGATCAAGCAGGAAGTCATGTAATATGGGTCAAAATACGTACAGGTATTCTAAATACGTAATACGAGATATGGGCATTACAGCAATGGCGGCAGCAACTCCCTCTCTCTCTCTCTCTCTCTTTTCTGACGTATAAAATTTGTAGTCCTTCACAAAGGAGGCCAGAAGAGAGTATATATAGAGAGAGGGTGGAAACCCTAGCCGCCTCTTCAGTTATGGAAAGATTGAATCAAATCCCACAAAGATAGCAACGAAATTAATTCAAATCCCACAAAGATAGCAACGAAATTAATTCAAATCCCACAAAAAGTGGATCTGAATTAATCGTATTGAATTAGTCTTTCCATAACTGACTTGTAGCCTGCACAGTCAGCGGAGCCCTCCATGCGGTAGCAACAGCAGCAGCCTGGCCGCATGGCCTCATGGCCGCAAGTGTCGCATGGACCTCATGGACCGCATGAGGCCGCAAGAGCCGCATGGACCGCATGAGCTGCATGAGCCGCATTAGACCGCATGAGGCCGTATGTGGCCGCATATGAGCCGTATGCCGCAAAAAGACCGCATGGCCGCATATGAGCCGCATGACTGCTGACGTGCTAAGTGCTAAGTGCACCAACAAAATGCCACATTATGCCTCATGAGCCCGAGCCCGAGTCCGAGTCCGAGTCGCTAAGCCCCTTTGGGGCTTATCTCCAAATGGAATTAATCCAAGAGAATGACAAAAGCATTAATGCTTAATCCTTGGAGCCTTATTCTTACCTCCTAGTAAAATCACCCACATGGTTCCCTCCTTAGGGTCACCACCCCATGTGCATTTCTCAACAACACAACCAAGTATATATGTTGAGATAACTCATGGTGCATTTCCGATGTGGGACTAAACTTTTATACGGCATATTGAGATCAAGCTCTCTCCATGTAAAGAAAGTACCAACAATCCTCCACATATCACAACATATATATGTGTCCAGGGTTGAGCGTTCCCCACTGTAACTGTCCATTTTACATTAGGATAGATGTCGCTGACGACTTGAATCTTTTCACATGGGTTAAATAACAATGTGATACAAGAATGGACTACGCCTTAAATTCTGTACCACAATTATAATTCTTCCCACTCACAAAGTGTAGTTACGTGTGCTTCTGGCTGCACATTAAAGGACCTGTGCCAGACTGGTTTTAATGTATAATTTTGGGCATCTACAAGTTTAACCTCAAGAGACGGCCTGATATCTCTTTTCATACACTATAGGTGAGTTTTTTATTAAAGAGACATGGCATGAAGCCTTGCGCTTCCTTGCGGTGCTACGCTACTATGACATGGCCTGAAGCCGAGGTATTACCCCTAACTGGAAACCTCATCGTAGTGTCATACTACTGTAGCATGAGGTCTCAGCGTCTTTGTAGTGCCAATCTACTCAACATGAAGCCTAAGTCTTCCTTGCGGTGTTACGCCGCAACGACATGGCTTGCAAGGCCGAGGCTTTACCTCTACCTGGGTACCTCATCGTGGTGTCGTGCCACTGTAACATGGGCCCATCCTCCCCTTTGTAGTACTGTCTACAACTCTTTAATGACGTCATACAGCATTAGGCTACCTGCCTATTTGCGGTGCTACGCCGCTATGACTTGGCTTGCAAAGCCGAGGCATTACTCCAGACCTGGAAACCTCATGGTGGAGTCACCCCACTGTAGCATGGAGTTTTACTCCTTGTAGTGCTGCTCTACCGTGCTTCCTGTAAAGCACACCAGGCATTCACTCTGCCTGAGAACTCATTAAGGCGTTTAAGCCAACCTTCCACAGGATCTGTTTTTTCCGCAGAAAATATATAGTAGACAACAGTGGTTATGGGTCCGTATCCCTTCCATGTTCTAGAGAACAAGTACCTACTGTTACCTGATAGTTTCCCAGTCAGTGATCCTCCTTTGAACCAAAAGTTAGATGCCTAGTAGATTTTTTTTTGAACTAATAGCATAAAACTTTATGGTAGGATTACAAAGACACACTATCAGAATGCCTTCAAGCCCATTTTACAAGCTGTGTCATCGACCAACTGGCGCTTGAGGCCCTTTGTGAACGGATCTGCCAGGTTTTCCTGACTCCGAACATCAATCACTGTAATTACACCTCTTTTGATAAGATCGTGTACTGCCATGTGCTTCAATCGCACAGTCCTCTTCTTTCCTTTGAAGAGGTCATTTGATGCCACCGCCGCAGTCGCCTGGTTGTCACAGTATATCGGTATCGTCGGTATCAGAGCCACAACTACTGGAAGATCATACATGAGCTCCCGAAGCTATTCTGCTTCATCTGCTACAGTTTTAAGTGCATAGAATTCAGATTCCATGGAGGAACGAGAGAGTATAGTCTGCTTCTTCGACTTCCACGATATAGCAGCTCCACCAAGGAAAAGATATATCCTCCTGTGGATCTCTCGCTTTCCACCTATGAACACCAGCTAGCATCACTGAAGCCTTCTACTACTGTCGGATACCCATTGTAGTGCAGTACATATGTCTGAGTCTTCTTGAGATATCTCATCACCCGTTTCACAGCTTTCCAGTGCTCAATTCCTGGGTTGCTTGTGAACCGACTCAACATTCCCACGGCGAAAGCTATGTCAGGCCTTGTGGCAGTGGTTGCATACATCAAACTTCCAATAATGCTAGAATACTCCAGCTGCCTGACACTTTTTCTCGAGTTTGGCTTCAGCTTCTGATCACCCCTGTATGGCGTATCGATCCCTGGAAGATCCTTATACCCATAGCGTGTGAGCATCTTCTCAATATAGTGAGATTGTGACAGCGCTACTCCAGTGTCTGTCCGGATGACCTTTATGCCCAAGATGACATTTGCATCCCCCAAATCCTTCATACTGAACTTGGTTGAGAGGAACTTCTTTGTCTCTGTGACACAGCCTATATCCGTTCCTAGGATTAGCATGTCATCCACGTACAGACAAACGATGACTCCTCTTCCATCAGCGAACTTTGTGTAAACACATTTGTCCGTCTCGCTGACTCTGTAGTCGTTTGTCCTAATAACTTTGTTAAACTTCTCATGCCACATATTGGGAGCTTGCTTCAAACCATACAATAATTTCACCAACTTGTAGACTTTGTCTTCAAGACCTTTGACGACAAATCCATTTGGCTGTTGTATGTAAATCTCTTCGGTCAGCTCCCCATTTAGGAATGCTGTCTTTACATCCATCTGATGTATCACCAACTTATGTATAGCTGCTAGAGCGATTAACATTCTGATGGTGGTCATCCGAGCTACTGGACCGTACGTGTCAAAGTAGTCTATTTCCTGTTTCTGAGAAAATCCCTTGGCTACCAGCCTGGCCTTGAACTTGTTAATAGTTCCATCTGCCTTCATCTTCTTCTTGAAGATTCATTTACATCCGATGGACTTTTCTCCTTCAGGTAGATCTACCAACACCTATGTGTTATTGGAGGTGATAGAGTCAAACTCGTCATTCACTGCCTCCTTCCAGAAAATAGCATCTCTGGTCTTCATCGCCTCATCATAGGTAAGCGGATCTGCTTCCACATGATAGATAACAAAGTCATCTCCGAAGTCTTTAGGTCTCCTCGCTCGCTTTGCTAACGACTCTGCAAATTCTGGTACAAGAGTTGTTTCATCAACAACAGCTTTTTCTTGGACTACTAGCCCATATAAGATTTCAGTCTCATTTGTACCTACATTATTTTTTGGAATGTCCGAAAGAACAATGTTTTTGTCTTTTGCAAACTTGTCTTCAAAGTATTCAGCATCGCGAGATTCGATGATATGATTTAACTCAATATCAAGAAATCTCCGAGCATCACTCTTCTCGGCATACCCCAAGAAGATCGCCTTCGTAGTCTTTGTCCCCAGCTTCTGAATCTTCAGATCTGGGAGCTTCACATACGCCAGACACGCCCACACTCGAATGACATTCAAGTTTGGTCTGACTTTGAACCAGTTCATGAGAAGTTACATCCGAAGTTGCATATGGCACTCTATTCAGAATGAAAGTGGCCGTTAATGCAGCTTCTCCCCAGTAGCATTTTGGAAGACCTGCAATAAAAAGCATTGAATTCATCATTTCTGTTAGTGTTCGGTTCTTCCTCTCTGCTACTCCGTTGGATAGGAGAATATGGAGCAGTAATCTCGTATATAATTCCATGTTCTTTGCAGAACGATGAGAAGTCATGAGACCTGTACTCCCCACCTCGATCACTTCTCAACCTCTTGAGTTGTTGTCCAGTCTGCCGTTCAGCTTCGGCCATGAATTCTCTGAACTTCTCGAAAGCTTCGTCTTTAGTCTTGAGCAAGTAGACGAACGCGTATTTTGAGAAGTCGTCGATGAAGGTTATGAAATACTTCATCCCGGCCTTCGTGGAGAAATATTTGAAGTCACAGATATCGGAGTGTACCAACTCCAGAAGATCTGTGCTTCGATTGACCCGATGAAAGGGTTTCCTTGTGATCTTCATCTGAGCACACACTTCACACTTCTCCACCTTACCCCCATATTTGAAGATAAGTCCTAGACTAAACATTTTGTTAATTCTTTTACAATGAACATATCCTAGTCTATTATGCCACAACTCAAGAGAATAATCAGAAAATGCAACTGCATTAATGTCATTAAACTGGTTGACAAGCTGAATTTTAAACATTTCTTCGGTTTGATAAGCCTTCCCGAAGTATGTTCTCTTCTTGGACATCACCATCTGACCAGCATTAATGTCCATCCTCAAGTCTGCGTTACAGAACAGGCTCCCAGAGATCAGGTTCTTGGTAATCACCGGAATATACTTCATACCTTGAAACGTTCAGAGTGTTCCCAGAAGTGAGTTTCAGCTCCACAGTCCCGATTCCCAGAACTTCAGCTTGGACCTGGTTTGCTATGACAACCTTCTCAGATATCGGCTGGTACGTGACGAACCATTCCTTGCCAGAACAGACATAGCAAGTCGTACCAGTGTCCATCCACTAGTCAGAGTCAACCCCCACAGTTGTGACCTGTGCGATCATAGCAACAATGTTATAAACCAATGAAACCTTACTAGGCTCACCTTTCTCTGATTGTTTAGGCTTGGATCTGCATTCACTCTTGTAGTGGCCTTTCTTGCCATAATTGAAATAAGTCACGTGGGACTTGGACTTCTGTTGCTTGAATGAAGGACCCTTCACTTTTAGATTGTGAAGTCTTTTTTCTTGTGATGAGAAGCCGCCTGCTTTTCCTTGGGATCTCTCGTCTGTACTAGATTGTCCTTAGCCAACTGTTTGGACAGAGTGTCCATCTTCTGTTGGGAACGTATCTCGTCCTCAACATGGATCTCTTGAAGTAGATCTTCCAAGCTAATGTCTAGCTTCTTTCTGAGCATCCTTGCATAGAAGGTACTCTATCCAGCAGGAAGTTTTGAGACGATCCCTTCAACGACAAACTTGTCGGGAAGGGGCATCTCTTCGTCTTCCAGTTTCTGACGCAGCTTCAGAAATTTCTTCACCTGTGGCAACATGGACTTCTCGTCCTCAAAGAGCAATTTATGATATTTTTCAACCACAAACATCTTGCTCATGTTCTTGTCTTCTTCATACAGTTTTTCCACAGACTCGCATATGTCCTAGCAAATTTCTTCTTCGAGTAGGATTCTGCCAGGGAATCCTCCATAGCATTCAGGATGAGAAGCCTGTAGATGCTATTTTTTCTTCTCCATTTGGCCTAGAGTTTGGTAGCCGCATTGATTGCGGCAGTAGATCCAGTGTCTGGAACAGAAGGTTCTTCCTCCAATAGTACATGATCAACGTCTTTGAGTTGAAGAGTTAGATAAACCTTTCTCTTCCAGACTTGGTAATGCTCTCCATCGAACTTTTCAAACTTGCAGTAGTCCGATTGGACGAGTGAAGCATTAATGTTTTCTATCTTCAAGGATCTTGCTTTGAGATTGTTATTTCCGGGGCTTGACCAAAGATGGAAAAATTAATGCAATCGATATCTGAGAGTCATACAAAAACTTTACAGTGATCAAACTCAAGATCTACGATGATACAAAAAGCCAAATAGCCAGATCACAATATGAAGGAGGGAAATAGAGAAGAGAAGATCTCTCGTTCTTCCTTGCAAACGTGTTGCAATTGGGACAGAACGAGTTACAAAAATCTAGAGAAAGATGAGATAAAGAAAAGTTGCTGGGGTGTCAAAACACCGTTGCTCAAAGCAAGATTCGCCCCACACGAATTGCTTCCATGAACCAGCAAGTTGAAGAACTTGTGGAACGCTTGAAGTCACCTCTATTCTGACTCCTCGGATGGACTTGCAATGGCGGCAGCAGCTCTCTCTCTCTCTCTCTCTCTCTCTCTCTCTCTTTTCTGACTTATAAAATTTGTAGTTGTACACAAAGGAGGCCAGAAGAGAGTATATATAGAGAGAGGGTGGAAACCCTAGCCGCCTCTTCAGTTATGGAAAGATTGAATCAAATCCCACAAAGATCGCAACGAAATTAATTCAAATCCCACAAAAAATGGATCTGAATTAATCGCATTGAATCAGTCTTTCCATAACTGACTTGTAGCCTGTACAGTCAGCGGAGCCCTCCACGCAGCAGCAGCCTGGCCGTATGGACCGCATGAGGCCTCATGAGCCCGAGCCCGAGCCCGAGTCCGAGTCCGATAGCTCCAAATGGAATTAATCCAAGAGAATGACAAAAGCATTAATGCTTAATCCTTGGAGCCTTATTCTTACATACTAGTAAAATCACCCACATGGTTCCCTCTTTAGGATCACCACCCCATGTGTATCTCTCAACAACACAACCAAGTATTGTTGGAGTTTGGTATATTTCAAAGAGAATTTTAGTCCCACATCGGATAGACCAAAGGAGTTGTATCTCTATATAATACCTTTTCTATTTTAGAGATGCACATGTGGTGTGGAGGTACACATGGGTGTGCCATGTGGGATTATTTTTCTAATGGAAAAAAAGGCTAAATCAACAATAAAAGCATTCATGCTTTTTGCTCTTGGGAAATTCATTTCTATGTGAGCTAAGCCCCGTAGGGGCTTAGCGACTCGGACTCGGACTCGGACTCGAACTCGGACTCGGACTCGGGCTCATAGGCTCATGAGGCATAATGTGGTATTTTGTTGGCGCACTTTGTACTTAGCACGTCAGCATCGTCGCTAGGCGCATAGTGCGCTTTAGTTGCGTTCGTTGCGCGAGCCACGTTGTACAAGCCCAGTTGTGCATGCCTAGTTACGCATGCCCAGTTGCGCAAGCCCAGTTGTGCTGCCCAGGTGCGTGCCCAGGTTGCGCTCAGGTTGCGCTTGGGTGCGCTGGGTTGCGCTGGGGTGCACAGGGTTGCGCGGGTTGCTCGGGTTACGCTGGGTTGCGCAGGGTTGCACGGGTTGCTCGAGTTGTGCTGGTTGCACTGCGTGCGCAGTATGCGCAGTGTACGCAGTGTATGCAGTGCACGCAGTATACACAGTTCAGTATGCGCTCTGTCGCACAGAGTGCAAGGAGCGCTGGGTGTGCGCAGTTGGCAGCAGAACGTGCGTTTACATGTTCTGGGCGGTTGTTACATGTTCGGGGTAGTTATTACCACGTCCCTAACTTTGTGGCAACCGACCAGTTGCTGCAGGGCCTATATAAGGCATCCTCTCTCTCAAGGCTCATTATAGAATAGAAAAGAGAAGTGTTACGCCCCAGAACCAGAATACTGGAGAGCGGGGGCAGACATAGCCAGCTACGTATATTGAAATAGAATACATCTCAACTATACGGTCACGGCTGTCTAGATATGAGGGTTTACTACAAGCCAACAGTCTCTTAAGGTCAAGCCTATTGTCTCAATCTCAAGCAAGTAAGTAAAGTCGCAAGATGTATGATCATTAAATATACAATAAAAGGCGTCCCAAATATTACATATCAGCTGATCATGAAGCTAGTCGTACAAAAATGTTAGGACTAGCAAGAGTTTAAGTCATACATGATCAACCCTAGGATTTGTCAATCATGTTATAGCCCGTAGGCGGACAGTAGGTAAAAGTGCATCGAGCTAACAGGTGCTCGTCGGCTAAACGCCTCAAAAGAATAAATTTACAATAGAGTGAGCGAAACAAAATAGAAAACCCACTCGTAGCCCGGGTTCCTTCTAGTCACCACCATCGGGCTGGAAGCTTGGTAGATCCTCGAGAGCTGCTCCGAAATCTGGCCACACAAAACCAGCTGGGTCAACCCCAGAAAGAGCAAGTGCCACAAGGGGGCCACGAAATAAGAACAAAAGCCAGCATCAACACAAGAAGATATAATATTAAAACTAGAATTCACGAAAACATGTCAGGATGATATACGACGAGATAACCATGGAACTATTCCGATAGCGAGGTTATAACCCGTAAACCAAACAAGGACCGGGGTTGTAACCCTTCATCTGAACAGAGCTTGGTTTTCCACCATTTATCGGCAAGATAATAATGTAAGCAATCAAGACAGGGAGCAATCTAGTACTGAATCAAGACATGCCCGGACTGGTTATACCTCATTCAATCAATCACGGCCAAGCAGATCCTACGGCTTACTACTTTAACTAACTAGGGTTATCACAGGCCTAATTACTAACAAGATGCAGTAAGATTGTTCCACAGCCACAAGCCCTACAGACCATCCAGGCTACCCAGGACGAAAGATTAGGGTTGAATTCAGGTGGGTACATCGCCCGAGAGACAAATGTACCCTTAGGTGACTTGGAGGGTGCAACACTCGACGGTGCGCTGGAAATGTGCCCTACTCGACGGCAGGCTACCGATCCCAAGAGCGCCCAGGTAACGGGATTGCCTGTAGCTGTGTCATCTCTTCATGACTACTGTGTTATTCTAGTTATTAACCTTAATCCATTTTAGTAGGTACTCCTGACCGTGGTACTCAGGAGTCCCATCCTAGACATGATGCGAGACGGGACAAGTGGATTAACAAACAAGCAAGAAGGAACCACCCACGGTGTCAAGGCAAGTCAAGTTAAGTTATCAAGTCATGTCAAGTCAGGAGTGCGCCGCCACGGGCCACTATCAAGTCATGTTGGTCATGTCAAAAGTACACCACTACGGGTCACTGTCGTGTTATGCTAGTCCCTTGCCATACCAAGTCATGTACAATGGTCATTCCAAACATAACAAGTAAAATCAAGTTCATGACAAAAGACATAAGGATATAAAATGAGCGTAAAATATCTAATAAAATATTAATATACAAGGTCATAGAAAAGCCAAGCCTTTAGGAAATAAAACCAAAACTCCAAGGGTCAAGGGTTAAACAAGGGGTCAGGGCAGCAGCGTACAAAAGTCACGCACGCTGAAAGAGCCGCGTTCGTGAAAGTCACGCGCGCTACAGAGCAGTATACGTGAAAAGTCACGCACGCTCAAGGGAACAGTGTGTGAAAAGTCACGCACACTCAAAGGAACAGTGTGTGAAAAGTCACGCACACTCAAGGGAACAGTGTGTGAAAAGTCACGCACACTCAAAGGAACAGTGTGTGAAAAGTCACGCACACTCAAGGGAACAGTGTGTGAAAAGTCACGCACGCTCAAGGGAACAGTGTGTGAAAAGTCACGCACGCTCAAGGGAACAGTGTGTGAAAAGTCACGCACGCTCAAGGGAACAGTGTGTGAAAAGTCACGCACGCTCAAGGAAACAGTGTGTGAAAAGTCACGCACGCTCAAGGGAACAGTGTACGTGAAAAGTCACGCACACTCAAGGGAACAGTGTGCATGAAAAGTCACGCACACTCGAGAAGACACGCTTCCAACAGGAAGCGCACTCAAGCCTGCGTACGTAGCGCTAAAGAGCGCTATTTGCCATTGATTGTAAAAGAACAGAACAATTATCGGAGGACTGAACTTAGACTCACAATACAAACTCGCTCATACAAAGAAAGCCTAGGGACGAAAACCTAGGTACAGCAGACTAAGTACGATTGTTTATTTTTGATTCTGGGGGTGACGATAGAGGCTCGGGAAAGCGACGGCCGCTCTGCCTTACTCCTTGGACGATCAGTATGCAGTCTTGGCTCGGGGAAGATCTGCTCGGCGTTGATGAAGAAACGCTCTTCTTGCTCTCCTCGGATTGCTCTCCTGGCTTCTCTCTCTCTCTGTGATTATCAAGAAGGAAGGGGGAGCTCTCTCTGTGTAGATCTCTCTTTTCTTATTTCTTTTGGTGCCGACCTCTCTCTCTCTTCTCTCTCTTTTTTTTTCAAGGGAATGATGCTGACTATTTATAAGAGTGGAGGGGGTGATCATTAGGGTTTGCTAATGATTATCTGTTTGGAATGTCGGCGCTCCTTCATTCTATCTGAACCCTTGATCCTGATTATAATGAATCTCGGCCATTAGTGCGGATAGCATCGTATCTCATGAGCAATTAATGCTAGCTGCTTTAAATCCTTGTGATTGATTATGCTAATGTCTGATTGCTCGCCACGTGTCCCATTAGCTTGATGATAAATGATATACCCTGATCTCAGTAATTATGACGATGATGTCAAATATATTTATTGAGATTCGGTTAAATCTCTTATTGATCCCATGCCACGTGTCTTAATTGTGAGTCCTGTCAGAGCCGTATAGGATTGACTATCCTCGAACCGCAGAGAGATACTCTTCCTGAGCCGCATGAGACAATGCCTCATCGAGCCGCAGGGGACGAACCTTCCGTGAGCCGCATATGCATAGTCTTTGCGAGCCGCATGAGCTAGCATTGTATTGAGTCGCAGGGATTGAGCTCTCGGTGGGCCGCATATGGCTGATTTCTGCTAACCATATAGAGTGACTTCTTTGTGAGCCGCATGGAGCTGTTTTCTATTTAAGCCGCATGAGAGTTGCCACATGGCAACCTAGGATTTCTGACGGTTCGGGTCAGAGATCTTCTTCCTTTCCCGAAAAGTCTGTCATTATGGGAGAGCCATTATGACACTTTATGTCAGAGCAGTCTCAGTCGCCAAGTCGTGTCAGAGCATTAAATGAGGCCACCCCCAAACGACCAGCTGTAGGAAAGGATCCATCGAGCCGCATATGCCTTGCTGAACCGTATACGCTCCCGAGCCGCATGCGGTTGAGAGTCTTCTTTGAACCGCATAGGGCCGCTCCTATGTGAGCCGCATAAGCTTCTTACTCCGAGCCGCATGGATCATTATTCTAATATTTTCCATGCTTCTACAGGACCCCCTTCAAAGTTTTCAATTTGTAAAAATTGGAATACTTTGAACAAGAAGCATGGCCCCGTTCATGCCGCATAGGATTTTTCTGTCTGCCTGAGCTTCCTAGCCGCATAAGTGCCTTAGCCGCATAAATTCATCTGGCCGCATAAACTGGTTGCCACGTGTCCTGAACACGTGTGCAAATTTTCATTAAGTGCATTTGATTTGATTTAACGCCACCTTTTGGAAAAGGATCCCAAGAGTCGGTTTTGCCTTGACCGAAGCGTTTTGCCTTTATTCTTTGGGGGCGGCACGTAATCCGAGGCATACTTCGAGACGTCTGTTCGTTTCGTGGGTCTCTCTTGCCTATAAATAGGAGTCTTTAAGCCTCTTGGGGTTTTTCTTTACCTTCTCTCTTTGCTCTGAATCTCTATTTGCTGTCTTTGCTCTTCGTCTTTTAGCAACCGACAATGGCTCCCAAGAAGGTTGCAGCATCGAAGGCCGCCTCATCTTCTGCGGCAGCGAAGGGCAAGAAAGTTGCGTCTTCATCGACTGCGGCGGCGAACATGGCGGCTCCTCCGTTGACTGACGTACCTGCTTTTTACCCCGACGTCCACCCGCCTATCGCTGGTAAGGGTCCCTTAATATGAACTGCCATGGCTATGCCGCATATTTTATGCACGAGCCTATATTCCAAAGCACACTGTGTGTCCGACTCATGTCTGGGCCGCATGGGGTATGACCCAGGTTTGAGCCGCATGGAAGTGGTTGCGTAACTACTTCTTTAACAGGGTCGCATAAGCTCATCCTCGCTGTACTGCATAAGCTCATCCTTGCAGGGCTGCATAAACGTTTTCGAGCCGAACATACTCCTTTCGGACCGCATAAGTTCCTCCGTACTGAGTCGCATGAGTTCCCTTCGAACGGAACTGCATGATTTTATTCGTACTGGACCGCATGGGCTCTTTCAAACTGAGCCGCATAGGCTCATTTGAATTGACCTGTATAAACCGAGCCGCACCTATGCTGAGCCGCATAAGCATCATGTGTTTTTATCGTTTCAGCTATCATTTTGACCTTGTTTCTTTTGCCTTTCTTCAGTGACTCTGCCCGTGAATTCTGCTGGGAAACTTATGGTAGGCTCGCATCAGTTTGCCTCGGGCGTTCATCGGGATGACTTAGTTCGTCAAGTGTCCGAACAGCTACTTGTTGATGAACCTTTGGAATGACTAAATGCCATCAGGGTTCAATCCTTTCAGTTCCTTGTTGATATGATAAGCTTTGGGCAGTCTGACGGGAAGTATCTGAAACCGGTCTTCCTCTTTGGGGATGCGTTGGTTGTAGAAAACTCCCGAGTGTTGGATGTTTCGGAGAGTTGGGATTTTGACCTGGACGGGATGCCGATCCACATCCCTATTATGAAGCGCCATTTCCCTTTTGAGTGGTTCAATATGATCATTCTGGATAGGCAGATGCCGGACACCCTCACTCCAACCAGACCGGGGATGTTTGTTGGTAATATCCGTTATAACAGAGCTACTGGGTCAGTGCGCGCAGTCAAAGATCCGGCCAGTCGGTCCGTGATGGGGTTAGTTCCAGGTACCTTCATCAACACCCCTGGTCCTAACTTTTCATTCTTCCAGGCTGATACCTTCCTGAGTCAGCTTGCTCGCAAAGGGTCCTATCCTATTGGTAGGTTGGTCCTGCCGAGCTGGGTACACCCTATTCCTCCGTGGGCTAATCTGTCCTCATGGATCCTACGAAAGTATGAAGAGTTTTTGCGGGGAGTCAACCTTTATGAAGCTATACGGGGTACCAGCCACGGGTTGCCCGTTAATAAGCTACTGTTCATGGCCCTTTTGGAGATGTACAATCATCGAACGGGGACCTTTTTTACCCCTGTTGGAGAATTAGGGCTCGCTCTTCACGAGATGTATGTTGTCTCCAAGCTCCCCTGGGGGGATGAACCCTTCGAAGTGTATACGCCGACGAATGAGGAGCCCCAAGATTTGGATCAGCGATTCCCCGGTTTCGTCACCGTGTATCAAGAATTATTATGCCATCATAGCACCTGTCACCGGACGACTATCCAGAAAAATGATAGCTTGGAGGGGGACTCTCCCCATACTAAATCTTGGGTTGCATACCTTTTCAAATTTAGCGCGGCTGGCCGGGTTACTTCCCGAGATCGTTTAACTCCTAAAGAAGTGGAGGTCTCGATGTCGACTGCCCGGAGGTCGAAGTCTCAAAGTGACAGGTTCGGGAGCCAGATTGACTCCTTTAGCTACTTTCGTTATGGCACTCGACGGTTGTCCGAGAAGGCACTCTTGGCCAGATTTTTAATGGTGTGGCTGCGCAATTGCGTGGTCTCAGGAGGGGCAGGCTCTATTGAGAGGATCAGTCGCCACTTCATTCTTCCTGCCGTGAAGTTAGCCTTTGGGGTCAGGCTGGCCCTCCTTCTTGCCATGGTGTGCAGTATTCAACATGGTCTTCGCGCCTTCTCGTCCAAGGTCATTGCTCGTGACGTGGCAATGGATTTTGAACGTGTAGAATTGCCTTACCATTACTTGCTGGGATGGCTATTGCTGCATTATCAATCCTTGATAAGACCCGGGACGGGAGATGGCGTTACAGGTGATGACGCATTTCTTTTTAAGTATCACCACCAGCCTTGGGAATGTAGTACCATGCCGGTATGTCGGAGGATGCTGGCGAGGGTGGATGGGTACAATTTCTTCGTATCCGTTCCTCGTTTCACTGATCAAGAGGTGAGGAGTGTTCATGTTGATGGGGTCGGACCTCCTCATTTCTTGCTTGAAAAGATGCGTTTCTGGCTGCGCAACATTCGCCCGGCGCATCTAGTTTACCGGAATCGTACCACTGTGTATTTGGAGCCTACTTGCCTAGTAGGTTTGCCCGTCAATTTGGGTATAGTCAGCTATTCCTCGGGCACCCCAGTTCTCACCTGGGATTTGAAGGCAGCATTCTTGATGGTATCAGAGCATGGAGCTACTATGACACCTGTCATACTCGAACTAGCTTCTTGGTCCCTGTCGCCAATGTGACGGATGAAATCCTGCATATGGCAGCCCTGTATCATGTCACGGCGAATCCTCCTCCCCTCGATTTTGACTTGAGGACTAGCTTCATTGTGGGCACTCGCCTAGCGGAGAAGGCTATGACATCGAGAGCAAAGAAGAAAAGGACGAATAGGGTTCCCTCGTCCGATTCCGAATCCTTCGACACAATTGAAGAAAATAATGAACGGGACGGCGAGGACTCCTTTTCCTCGGGTGATGGGATAATGGCGGGTCAGCCTCCCGTTATGGCGGCTGAGATGGCGACGGAACAACCGTCGGCCGTCTTTGACGAAGCAGTGGACCCGTTACCGTCTACGTCGGAGGAGGTACGGGTAGATCTATCGCCCGCCATGCCTGGTCCTTCGCGTAAGCGAGGCAGGCATGAGCCCACCGGCGGAGAAGTAACTTTTTCTGTAAAGAGAGCGGCTGTCGGTCCCCATAGGCTGCTTATTACGGAGAAGGGTGAGGGTGTAGACGATGTTCCGGAGGTAAGTCCAAGTTGGAGTTATATCTTTGTTGTAGCTTTATTTCCTTTCGGGGATATGGCTTGATCATTTTTCTTTGTAGGCGTCTGACGAACCAGGCCGTCCTGAACCATCTGCTGCCTCAGTAGTTGATCCGGCCCTTGCCGCTTTAATTAGCGACACGTGTGCCGCGGTCCTCTCTGCGGGGGCCCTTTCAGCGGCGACTAAGGACTCCCAAGCTGCTGAGGCCCCAGCCCAAGGTGACAAGATTTCTGAATTTCAACGAGATGACACCATCCTCGGTGCATCCCCTCCCGAGGATGCAAGGGCAGATGAGTCTTTTATTCCTGACTCGGAGGCTGTTGGTGAAGAGGTTGTGATGGCTGTAGGCGAACCTCAGCCTCCACATTCCTCCACTGGTAAGCTGAGCCACATATTGACCACCGAGGGGGCTTATTTGCTCTATCAGCATATCCTTCAGGTCAAGTCGATTCATGGTTTCCTTGGCCGTGCAGGTCCTGACCCTTTATCTCCTGTCGCTGATGTTCTTGGGGAAGGCCCGGTCTACCGTGATCTGGGGGAAAGGAGCGTTTCCTCCCCTTCATCATCGCATGTTGAGGGACATCCTGCCAGCTCTGGGCAGATGGGGATGGAGTTGGTGCTGGCCCCGGCCTCGTCTTTGGCTGCTTATACGGCTCCGGAGATCGACTTCTCGACTCTGCCGAGCATCCAAATTCTGCGGGCCGCTGAAAAGGAATTGGCCGATGCTCAAGCGTCTTTCCGTGCAGAGTTGGTTTCTCTTATAGCGGGAGCGGCAGATTCTGTCGCATCTTCTTCCACGCTGCCAGCCACACTCCCGTTGACACCGGCTTCCTCGGAGGCTCTGAACGAGGTGACGCAGGATGTGGTTGACAGCTTCTATCGTCACTTAGGGAGGGGTGTCAACGCTGCCGTGGAACGGGGGATCCCTTTTTCTCTGTCTCTACGGGGAGCTCGGGGCCAAATTGACACTCTGAAGGGTCTTCCTGGCGGGCTGGGGTTAGCGGCGTTCCTGGAGCCTAAGCTGACAGAGGCTGACCAGCTTGTGACCCAACTGCTGGCAGTACGTCAGGCTGGTTTGTCTGCTGCGATCGAACGAGAGCGGGGCTTCCTGGTTGCTGCTCGGGACAGGATCAAGCTCGCTCGAGAAACTGTCGGGCCGGCTGTGCAGGGGGATCTTGACAAGTTCTCCGTCTCCTATGATCGACTGGATCGTCGGAGTCAGGCTTGTAGGGCCCGGGAAGAATCTGCCTCTCGTGGAATAGCTGACACGAAGGAGCGGATTCTCGCACTCCAGAAGGAGTTGGCCTTCTTAGAGTCAGAGCGGGAGGCTGCTCATGCAGAACAGGAGTCGATTGCTCGGGAGGCCGAGAGGGTTTCCCGATCTTCTGTCAACCTGGAGCGGGCCTTCAAGAAGTTTGAGGACAACTGGCAAGCCCATGCTCATCTGGAGGATGCGGCGGTGCTGAACCAGGAGGCGGAGCGTCGAGCCAAACAGAGGCTTGAGCGGTCGGTTGCCTTGATAAAGGACCGTCTCATGGCGTTATGTGCTCCAAAGCAGTGATCCGTCTTCTTCTTTCTTTCTTTTTCCTCTTTTAATTTTTGTAAAGGATGTGATCCCCGCTGATGTAGCCCTTTAATTTTTGAATAAATGAGCATATTTCAACTCATCTTTTCTTTCTTGTACTTACGGTGTTTATGGAACCGGACTTACTGGGGGATTATTTGTGGACCTGTTACCCTAGGCGTACCTTGGTTTTAGGTACGGATAACAAGTTTGATTAGGATGTCCGGGACAGCCACGGCAAAATGGTCATGGATGTTCTCGGTACTGGGGGAAGGAATGCCGTAGAGCAGCTGGGCTCCCGGGGCATGGTAAGATGGTGGATTTATGCTAAGAAGCTTAGCAAGGGATATTTGTGGGCCTATTATCCTTGGCGTACCCTGGTTCAGAATACGGATAATGGGATGAAAGGAAACCAATCACATTTGCTCAGAGGTTATGATGACATGGCAAACATGAAGGTTTTATCGTGAAATCTTCCTGCTCAGCGGTAATGAGAACATGGCAGGAGAGACTTTACGGAAGCTATTTGTGGTCAACAGAGGACATTTGTGGTCAACAGAGGACATTTGTTGTCAACAGAGGACATTTGTGGTCAACAGAGGACATTTGTGGTCAACAGGGGTCATTTGTGGACCTATCATCCTTGTCGTACTCCGGTTGTGGGTACAGATAATAGGTTAAAAGGGGATCGACATACTTGCTCAGAGGTAATGTGGACATGGCAAACATGACAATTTCTTCGACGGAGCCTTCCCACTCAGAGGTAGTGAGGACATGACAGGAGTGGGCTCAATGAAGATTGGGTACATAGAATGACTCAGAGGTAGGAGAACGTGGAAGTTCTATGCGAGGGGGCGGTTTGTTTTTGGTGGAAGTGAAGACGACTCAGAGGTAATGAGGACATGGTCGTTTCGGAAATTGGTGGATCGACTACCCTTTTTGTGCACTGGGAGTACGGGTAATGAATCCTGAGGGAGGATCTCTGCCAGGAAGAAAGTTCAGAGGTATAATCATACTTGACTTACTATCTGAAAGAGTGACTGAAATGTAAGTTCAGAGGCACCAGCTGGTACATAACTTGGTAATTTGGACTATTGAGGGAGTGAGAGTACAGCGGCACCAGCGGGTGCATAACTCGATAATCTGAGATAGGGTGGATGAGAGTTCAGTGGTACTAAAGGGGTACATGACTCGATAATCTGGAGAATGATGGATGAGAGTTCAGTGGTACTAAAGGAGTACATGACTCGATAATCTGGAGAATGATGGATGGGAGTTCAGTGGTACTAAAGGAGTACATGACTCGATAATCTGGAGAATGATGTTCAAACATAGTATTTCTTCAGGAACTTGCCGTTGACGGGCAACATGAGCAAATCTCCGTTCGGCTTAGCGAGGCGGTAGGCGCCGTTGGAGAACACGGTCTCGATGACAAATAGACCTTCCCATTTTGGCTGGAACTTACCGGTGGTCTTGTGAGTCATGACCATCGGTCTCCGGACTGCCAGAACAAGATCACCCACTTGGAATGTTCTGATTTTAACTTTTTTGTTGAAGGCTCCTGAGATGCGTGCTTGGTATAGCTCGATCTTTTGCTGAGCTAGGAGGCGCTGTTCATCTAAACCCCCCAACTCTTGTAGTCGTCGTCGGTAGTTATCATCCGTCGTCAATTTATAAGTGAGGGCGACGCGGAGTGAAGGGATCTGAGTCTCCAAAGGGAGGACTGCCTCGCTCCCGTACACCAGAGAGAATGGTGTATTCCCGATGGCTGTTCGAACCGTGGTGCGATAAGCCCATAAGCACTCGCCGAGCTTCTCGTTCCAGTCGCGTTTGTTGGAGGAGACGAACTTCCTGAGGAGTTTGATGATTGTTTTGTTGAATGCCTCTGCCAACCCGTTTGCTGCCGGGTTGTATGGTGTCGAAGCGACATTCTGAATGCGGTGCTTATCGCAGAATCGGTAGAATGCATGGCTTATAAACTGTGGACCATTATCATGGATGATTCTTCGTGGTAGTCCGAAGCGGTAGATAACGTGATGCTTAAGGAAGCTGATCACATTTGAAGTTTTAACTTCTGCGAGTGGGACAGCCTCCGCCCACTTGGAGAAATAATCAGTGATCGCAAGTATGAAGCGGTGTCCTCGGGAGGAAGGTGGGGTGATTGGACCAATGATATCCATTCCCCATGCTTCGAATGGCCAGGATGCCACCGTTGGATGCAGAAACTCGGATGGTTGATAAATGAAATCCGCGTGGACTTGGCAGGCCTTGCATTTTCTGGCATAATCTATCGCATCTGCCACCATTGTGGGCCAGTAGTAGCCCATCCGGCGAAGGCGGTCCTGTAGCTTAGGGCCGGGTTGATGGGCCCTACAGACACCGTCGTGAGCTTCTCGTACAGCTTCTGTAGCTTCCGCGTTCGACAAGCACCGGAGCAATAATCCGTCGTAGGAGCGGCGATACAACATTTTCGTCTCTGTATCGTAGAAGAATCTGAGAGAGCGCCGTCTGATAGAGGTAGCTTCCTTTGGATTCTCTGGGAGGATGTTGTATACGACGAAGTCGATGAACGGCTGTCTCCAGTCCGGTGTGTCGTCGACCGTCTGGGAGGAATAACTTGCCATGGCTTGAACGTTGTTCTTGGGACAGACCAGCTTATGGCCGATTACATCGACCGAATGATGAGAGTGGTTTGGCACTGCTAGGGAAGCAGCCAGGCCTGCTAGGGCATCAGCTTCGATATTTTGGAGTCTGGGGACGTGCTCGATGAAGAATCCCTCGAATGATGAGATAATGTTGATCGCAATTTGATGGTAGGGGATCATGTCTTCATGGCGAACCTCGTATGAGCCCCTGATCTGATTGACGATTAGTTGGGAGTCGTCGTATGCTTCAAGGTATTCTACCCCCAGCTCTTTTGCAAGTTGGAGGCCAATGACCAGAGCGTTATATTCGGCCACATTGTTGGAGCAGGGTTCCGTGAGGGAGTAGGCGCGATTGATCACCAGCCCAGTAGGAGAAATTAATACCACTCCGACCCCGACGACGATGTTTCCCTTGGGTCCGGTCCTTGAGGCGCCATCGAAGAACATTCGTCATATGTTATCGTGGGTGGCTGTATTCGAATCGGCGACCTCGTCTGGGATCTCTTCATAGATTCTGGATGACTCCGATCCTGGGTGGGCTGCCAAAAAGTCTGCTAGGGCTTGACCCTTAACAGCCTTTTGCGGGACGAAGATCATATGATAGGGGGACAGCAATATTGCTCATGTGGTGAGGCGAGAGCTGAGGGCCCCTGGTTTAGTCATGAGGACTCTGAGGGGGTTGACTCGCGAGATCACATGTATGGTTTGTCCTGTGACATAGTGTCGCGTCTTTTGAATAGCGAATACCAGGGCGAGACACTCCTTCTCTACGGCGGTGTATCGGTGTTCTGGCCCGATCATCATTCGGCTGAGATAATATATGGCATGCTCATGGCCTGCATCGTTATTTTGTGCTAGCAGGGCACCAAGGGAGTGTTCCATCGCTCGTACGTAGAGCAGGAATGGTTTTCCGGGGACCGGGGCCACCAGGACTGGGGGATTTGACAAATATTCTTTGATGTCGTCGAAAGCACGCTGGCATTCCTCGTCCCATACAAATGAGACTCCCTTCTTCATGAGATGTGTGAACGGTCGGCATCGCCCGGAGAGGTTGGAAATAACCTCCTGATGTAAGCTAGCCTCCCTTGGAGGCCTCTGAGTTCGCGGAGATTTTTCGGGGGACCCATCTCCATGATTGCCTTCGTCTTCTCAGGGTCTACATGGATGCCCCGTGCCGTGATGATGAAGCCTAAGAATTTCCCGCTGGATACGCCCAAGAATGATTTTGTAGGGTTCATCTTCAGGTTGTGGGCTCTCATCAGGTCGAATACCGTTCTCAGATCTTGCAGATGATCTTCCTTATGGCGACTCTTGACGGCGATGTCGTCGACATAGCATTCTACTGTTTTACGTAAATATTCTCAGAAAATGATACTCATGGCCCGCTGATATGTAGCGCCGGCATTCTTCAGACCGAATGGCATGACTGTGTAGCAGTATGTACCAATCGGCGTTCGGAATGATGTGTGCTTTTCGTCGTCGGAAGACATCTTGATTTGATTGTACCCCGAGAATCCATCCATGAATGACATACGTTCAAAGCCGCATGTGTTGTCGATCATGATGTCTGTGATGGGGAGGGGAAACTCGTCCTTCGGACATGCCTCATTCAGATTACGGAAGTCGATGCAGATTCGGATCTTCCTATTTTTCTTAAGGACCGGCACTATGTTGGCGACCCAGTCAGGATGTTGCTCTTCACGAATGAAGTCGCTGGCTATTAGCTTGTTGACTTCAGCTTCAATTGCGTCCATGACGCCTGGGCGGAAGCGTCGTTGTTGCTGTTTGACTGGCTTTGCATCTGGCCGTATGTTGAGTTTGTGAAGAGCGATATCGGGGTCTAGCCCCGGCATGTCTTCGTAACTCCACGCGAACACGTCGATATATTCTTTGACGAGTTTCAGCAGCGATTCTCGTTCTTCGTTTGTCAGGCTTTTACTGATAAAGATCGGTTTTGGAGAAGATTCACTGCCGAGATCCACTTGTATGACCTCATCTTCAGTAGGAGGTTCTCTTAGTTCGAACCGTTTTTCCCATTGCGCGTCTAATTGCTGGGCCCATGGTTCTAGCTCAAGGATTTCGGGGATGTCTTCGTCTTCCTCGTAAGCTTCAGTGAACGCCATGTTGACTGACATGATTTGTCTGAACACATCTCCGATGCTGGTATCTGAGTCGGAAGTCGGTGATCCGGTTGAATGTGACTGCCAGTTGCATTCTTCATCGGAGCTTTCAGGGGTCGTAGTAGGCGTTACATACCCTAAACCGCATCGGGTTTTGTTGTAGTAGTTCCGTGGTTTGCCCGCCGGGGCTGGCGTCTTCAAAGGTAATCGTCGTCCAGTGCCGTAGTTCAGTCCTGGCGTTGTCTCTAGATCATACCCCTGTTTCTGCATGAGATATTTGGATTGAGGGCTATAGAGATACAGAGGCAGTCTTCTGGCATCTGACCCGAAGTCGACTTCTTCCATAGCGGGGGGATGTGGGTTGTTCGTCCGGCCGAAGATGATCGGGTGGTCCCCTCCCTTGACTATTCGGTAAGTGTCTTCTACTGGAGTAAGTCGGATGGCGGTGTACACGTTTGTCACCTGTGTGTGTAGGTGAGTGCCTATACCGTGTTCCATAGCATACATTGTACATAGCTTATTGAGGTCGGTGTAGTTCAAAGATAACCCTTTATTGATGAAGTAAGGTATCTTTTCTAGAGGGATTACATCATCTGCGGAGGGGGTATCGGAGTGGGCAGCCACATACTTGGCCAATTCTGGTTCTTCTTCGGCCACCCCCTGTATAAATGAGGACTGGGAGGACGACCTAGTCAGCTTGATCTTCAGAGGCTCAACTGGCGGAGCAGATCGTGGAGTTGTTGGTAAACTAGCAACCCCCAGTTTGGTACTTGATATGAGGCGAGGGGTGGCTGGTTCGCTAGAAGTGTCAGACCTCGCATCGGGGTGAAGAACCTTCTTGGGAAGGCGTATTGTGAGCGGTCTGTCGGAGGGATTGGGCTTCTCCGTTTGGAGCTGACCGACTCTCGATAGTCTGATGGTAAGTGGCCCTGTTATGGGTCTCGGCGCTTGGCCGGACTTTGGCAGCCGGATTCTCATCTGTTCTTCTTGTGCGGAGAGACTGATTGCGTCCTTACGCAGAGTGGCCGTAAGGGGTACAGAATTGCCCGGTTTGCGCGCCTGAAGGTGGATCGTTAGAGGTTCTTCTGATCCTGTAGCCGTCTTGTTGTGAGTTTGCACATCTTCTTCGACCAGATGCTTCTTTGATTTCTCGTATAGACAGGAGTCTGAGTAATAAGATTCGACCCCCTTGAAGGGATCGATATCGGCAAACTCTGTCCTCACGAAGCCGTACTTATCGACATATTTGAAGCACTGGTGTAGTGTGGAAGGAACGATCATGTAATCATGTATCCAAGGCCGTCCCAGAAGGATATTGTAAGAAGTGTCGGCATCTATGACATAACAGGTGACTTCTGATTGGAGATCGCCGATCTGACACTTCAAACGGATCTTTCCTATTGGGTAGCTCATGCCCGAATTGAAACCGCTAATGGCGGTACTTGTAGGTGTCAGGCGATGCATCGGGATACGAAGATGATGTAGCAAACCCTTCGGAATGATGCTTATAGAGGACCCAGGATCAATGTGCATTCGGTCCACCTTTACGTCGCGATATATCCAGTGTAGTATAGCGGGCGATCATGCAGGTTAGTTTTGATGAGCATATCTTACGGAGAGAAGACGATATTGGGCATTGCTCCCGTACACGCACTATCTTGGAGCTCTGCAGGTTGGTTATCTCCCGTGAGGTTGACCTGAGCCAAGTATGCGTCGGTATTTTGGAGCGCCTCACTTAAAGCCGTGCGGACATCCTTCGAGAGCCTGAGGAGTTCATATAAGGACAATTTGGCCGGGGTATTAGCTAATTGCGCTAAGATGTCGAAGTTGTAGGGCCTCTCCAGTCCCTGAGGTGTCTCCTTCCGGAGGGACTTGTCGAAGCGAGTCTCCTTTGGCCTAGGCTTGTCGGTTGTCGAAAGGCTGAGCCGGTCCCGGAGCATCATTGGTAGTGGACGGATGATCATCAGTCGCGCTTTCGGTCACCGATTGGGCTTGTATTCCGAATCGAGTAGTGACGGTCTGAAACTTCCTCTTCTTCCGCCGAGGCAGTACGGCAGGATCTGACTTTTTCACTTTTCCTTTTAGAAGGTGGAGAGGGCTGAGTTACCTCGTGGACTAGGTCCGGATGGACCCACATGATTTCCCCTCGTGATGTGGTGAGGGGTACCAGACCAGCGGCTTGATCGCGAGCAGGCGGCAGATTAGCAATCTCCATTGTTGCCAGAGGGATGGGTATAACCCCGTCCTGAGTCTCTGTTGGAGGGAAGCTGCCAATTGTACGGACACCATGTTGGCTGCCACGGTTACCTCTTCGAAATCGATGGCCAGGGCGTTCGAATCGATAAGGTTTTGGATATACCGTTTCAGTTGATAGCAGTCGTGTGTAGCATGGTGGACGTAGCGATGGTAATGGCAGAACTTTGGGTTCTCCAAATCAGCCGGCCGAGGCTTCCGTCTTGGTGGAGGAAGCTGAATCCTATCTCCTTGTATAAGCATGTCCAAAATAGGCTTGACGTGGCCGTCTTCAAAGGAATAAGTGATTTGAGGCCATTGTTTGTCTGCTGGCTGTGGCTCGGGCTTCTGGGCTGTATCGGTCACCATAGCCTGCTTGCCTTTGTTGTCCCGGTTGTTGGAGGGGCTACCCCCATTGTCGTTGCTGGTGTTGGGACGCTTGCTCTTGTTCTCTCCCTCCGAGATATGCAACCCCAGTTGGCGAGCCTTCTTCAAGTCGTTCTTCAGCACTTGTAGCACTGATGATAAAAGCCTTCCAATCCTTGAACTGACTTTCGCCCATCCAGAGACTAATTGTTGGAAGTAGTCTCTTTTGGCAAATTTCAATCAAAGAAGAGTCCGGGTTGCCAGATGGTAACTTCATTGCGGTTTGACGAAACTGCTCAATGTAATTTCTTGTCAGTTCTTTCTCTCCTTGAACGACGTCCATGAGGGTAGACATCGTCACGTCCTGTCCTACCTCATAGAACCTCTCCAAGAACAAGCGTTTGAAGCCAGCGAAGGAGTGGATGCAATTGTCTGGCAGGTTGCGGTACCAATCGAAGGCGACTCCTTCCAATGCCCCAATGAATAACCGCGTGAGGATAGCGTCATCATGGGGCAGATGGTCGGTAGTGACCTCAAAGTAAGTGATGTATCGACTTGCTGAAGTCTTGCCATCATATGGGTTGATATTGAACGGCTTATATCTTGGCGGAAAGGGAACATCCCTCCATTCAGCAGGATATGGTTGCCAGTATTCTGAGGTCTTGAGAGTTTTCTCGGGCGTGGAACATTGCTCGGAGCTCCTGAACCTCTCTTCTTACTTTTTAGGCCTCATCTGTCGCGGTAGGGGCCGTTATCTCGGGAGGATTATTGCCCTGGTTTGGCGTCGCTGAATTTGAATCTACGTTGATTGCGGGACCCGTACTTGTCTGGCCAGGTGTCACTCCCTGCAGAGTAGGAAGTGCCGCTTTGATCTCGTCTACAGACTTGACCAAGGCATGCAATATGGCCTCCAACGTGTCGATGCACTGGCGATCGCTGGAACCGCCTTGATTGCTGTCTGTCATGAATACTGTCTTCACATGAGGAGTGGTGGAGGATGTACCCTCCGAGTCGTACCCATGCGTCGAGAAATCATCTGGATATGTGGGGATGTTCTCTTCAGGTTCGGACTCGGAAGGAACACTACCCCCAGCTTCGGAGCTTGCTTCATCTCGAGAATCATGGATGTCCTCGGGGACATCAGCATCTGTTGTACCCAATGGGAGGGTTGTTTCTCGGGGTTCGTCTTCTTGAAATGTTGGATTGTTGTGGACGTTCGGAGGGGTACTACCCCCAGCTCCTACGACCCCCAGGGTCGGGGACGATGAGTCTCCTGTTGCAGCAGATTTTGTCTTCGAACGGGTGTGTTGGTATACTCCGGTGGAGGGCAACCGTTTAGCCGACAATTTCTTAGTTGTAGTGGCTGATATCTTTGGACTGGAGATGCTTGTCTTCTTCCCTCTTCCCTCGACGGGACCTTCTGAGCGGAATTGCAGGAGACAACAGGAGGTGCCTCATCTTCTGAGTTCGGGTGCTGTAGTCTGTGGAAGACGGACGGACGATCTTCCGTCACTGCCGCGTTGTTGCAGCAGCAGTTGACGATGATCTGGGTGCAGTGACGTCCATGTGAGGATTCTTTGCACGCCAAGGCTCCTTCTCTTTCCTTGCGTTTGTGGAGGATCGCCTCACGCAGGTCAGAGGAACCACTCTGTCCGTTCGCCGCCGGGGATTGGACTTGAGCGGTTCTGTACAACCTCCCATCAGAGGCCCGTGTGATAATCAGCGGGACGCCCTGATAGTCAGAGGTTGGGGCAGCTGTCTGGGCCTGATGAGCCCGTGCTGCCCTAGACTTCTTCTTTCTAGCACTTGTGGGTGCATAATAGGAAGAGTCCAAGTTGAACATCACAGAGTCTGGCTTATCATCCAGAGAGTCATCAGGGTTTGGACCGTACGAGAGACGGTCGAAAACTGATCGAGAGGAGCATGGAGCAGATGCTATACGGCTGGGAGCGGAAACCGTACAGGCTGTCTGCATGCGGTTGTCTCCTGTCTTCGGACGAGTTCTTATGCGGCTAGGGGTCACGACCGTGCAGGCTGGCCGCATGCGGTTGGCATCTGTGGCCGCATGGGTTTTCTGCAAACGACTGACTTTACTGGCCGCATGAGTCTCGTTCATATTGTTGGGAACTGTAGTCGCATAAGTTATGCGGCTGACAGAAGTAGCCGCATGAGTTTTCTTCATGCGGTTGGCGGATGTAGCCGCATGGGCTTTCTCCTTGCGGCTAATACTCTTCTGCGGTTCGGTCCGCGTAGAGTCCCTCTTTGTCCCTGCAAGTCCAGCATCATAATGTTTTCTTCTGCCGGACTTGGGGACAGCAGAGTTATCTACGATCTGAAGTGGGACCACAGGAGAATCCTTCTCGCCGCCTTGAGCAACAGAGGGCATCCCATCGAGGGCTTGAGGAGGAGCAAATGACTTCGGTCTCCATTCTTTACGAGCCTTCGTGGTGCGGGTGCACTTCTGGGCCGGGCCAGCGCTGCCTTCAGAGAGCATCTCTTCGAACGCCTGTTGGTCGAAGCGGTCGACCATCTTCTTTTGTGTGGAGCCAAGTTTGGCTGCATCTGATTGCGTCACCAACTCCTCAGCCGTGGAGAAGTTAGTCCCCAGCAGAGTCGCCATCGTGTTTGCCATTGATTGTAAAAGAACAGAACAATTATCGGAGGACTGAACTTAGACTCACAATACAAACTCGCTCGTACAAAGAAAGCCTAGGGACGAAAACCTAGGTACAGCAGACTAAGTACGATTGTTTATTTTTGATTCTGGGGGGTGACGATAGAGGCTCGGGAAAGCGACGGCCAGTTCTGCCTTACTCCTTGGACGATCAGTATGCAGTCTTGGCTCGGGGAAGATCTGCTCGGCGTTGATGAAGAAACGCTCTTCTTGCACTCCTCGGATTGCTCTCCTGGCTTCTCTCTCTCTGTGTGATTATCAAGAAGGAAGGGGGAGCTCTCTCTGTGTAGATCTCTCTCTTCTTATTTCTTTTGGTGCCGACCTCTCTCTCTCTTCTCTCTCTCTTTTTTCAAGGGAATGATGCTGACTATTTATAAGAGTGGGGGGTGATCATTAGGGTTTGCTAATGATTATCTGTTTGGAATGTCGGCGCTCCTTCATTCTATCTGAACCGTTGATCCTGATTATAGTGAATCTCGGCCATTAGTGCGGATAGCATCGTATCTCATGAACAATTAATGCTAGCTGCTTTAAATCCTTGTGATTGATTATGCTAATGTCTGATTGCTCGCCATATGTCCCATTAGCTTGATGATAAATGATATGCCCTGATCTCAGTAATTATGACGATGATGTCAAATATATTTGTTGAGATTCGGTTAAATCTCTTATTGATCCCATGCCACGTGTCTTAATTGTGAGTCCTGTCAGAGCTGCATAGGATTGACTATCCTCGAACCGCAGAGAGATACTCTTCCTGAGCCGCATGAGACAATGCCTCATCGAGCCGCAGGGGACGAACCTTCCGTGAGCCGCATATGCATAGTCTTTGCGAGCCGCATGAGCTAGCATTGTATTGAGTCGCAGGGATTTAGCTCTCGGTGGGCCGCATATGGCTGATTTCTGCTAACCGTATAGAGTGACTTCTTCGTGAGCCGCATGGAGCTGTTTTCCATTTAAGCCGCATGAGAGTTGCCACGTGGCAACCTAGGATTTCTGACGGTTCGGGTCAGAGATCTTCTTCCTTTCCCGAAAAGTCTGTCATTATGGGAGAGCCATTATGACACTTTATGTCAGAGCAGTCTCAGTCGCCAAGTCGTGTCAGAGCATTAAATGAGGCCACCCCCAAACAACCAGCTGTAGGGAAGGATCCATCGAGCCGCATATGCCTTGCTGAACCGCATACGCTCCCGAGCCGCATGTGGTTGAGCGTCTTCTTTGAACCGCATAGGGCCGCTCCTATGTGAGCCGCATAAGCTTCTTACTCCGAGCCGCATGGATCATTATTCTAATATTTTCCATGCTTCTACAAGCGCGCGTAGCTCAGTGTGCGTAGCTAAACAGCTCTGCACACTGCTCACTGTCTTCTCCAAACAGCAAGAATACATGGCTGAAACCAAAACTTCAAAAGTTCATAACTTGGCCATCCGAACTCCAAATTCAGATTTCCAAGGCTCCAACTGGAGTGAAACTGAAGGCTCTTCCTCATGGAAACATCAAAACTCACAGAACTCCAACAAAAGTGGATCAAAACATACAAAATCCAAAAATAGGAGAACTTAGATCTACAACAATAGAGGCTCCAAATCACAAAAACCCAAGAACTAATGTTGGTCTCCATAGCCTAATCTAACAAATGGACCAAGAAAATATGGTTCTCATGAAGTGGCAAGATGCACTTGCCTAAGGGTTGGGAAGTTGTGCGGAGGAAGAAGAAGAAGAAATTAATGGTGTTTATGAAGAGAGAGAAGAGGTTGGTGGAGATATAAAGAGGGTGTTGTGGTGTGCTTAAGGGTGGATCTTAGGGTTATGGTGTTCCACACATAAACCAAACCAAACCGATTCCAAACTAATTAAAACCGGGCCAAGCCCAAAACCCAAAATACGAAAATACCGAGATTCCACAAGCTGAGAAAAATATAAAAATACATGCCAAAATCCAGATACGAGTATAAATACGAAATACTGGAAAATACGGGAAATGAGGGTGACAACTCTACCCACCTTAAAAGAATTCCGTCCTCAAAATTTAATCAATGAGCTAGAGATTGCCACGACAAGCTATACTAAGCACAGGTAAGCTACACTAAGCAGTTCAATCATACAATCATACAATGCAAGCAAGGAAGGGAAAACGTAAGGCATAAGAAAGACATTATACCTCACGAGTCAAACAGGTAGGGATATCGCGATCGGATGTCGTCCTCACGCTCCCACGTTGACTCACCTAGAGAGTGATGACCCCAAGCAACACGGACTAATTTAATAGTCTTGTTCTTGAGTATCTTCTCCCTCCGGTCCAATATAGACACGGGCCTCTCCTCATACGAAAGGTTGGTACCAACAACCAATTCCGAATGGTCTAGGACGTGGCTCGGATCTGGAATATACCGTCGTAATTGGGACACATGGAATACATCATGTACCTCACTTAGCGACGGCGGAAGAGCGAGACGATAGGATACATCTCCTACTCGCTCTAGAATATCGAACGGCCCTATATACCTAGGACTAAGCTTTTTCCCGCATGCCAAAGCGAATGACGCCGCGGTTAGGCGAGATCCGAAGGAATACATGGTCGTCGACAGCAAATTCTAAGGGACGTCGATGAGCATCGGCCCAGTGGCGCTGGCGGTCCTGGGCAACTCGGAGGTGATCTCTGACCTTCCTGACCACTTCAACCGTCTGGGAAATCAACTCGGGTTCGAGTATCTGCCTCTCCCCGACATCGTCCCATGCTAGCGGGGATCTGCACTTCCTGCCATACAGTGCCTCGAACGGTGCCATCTGGATACTGGCCTGATAACTGTTGTTGTACGAGAATTCCACCAGGTGCAGATGATTCTCCCATGAACCACCGAAGTCAAGGGTACAAGATCTCAACATATCTTCAAGAGTCTGGATTGTGCGCTCTGATTGGCCATCTGTCTGCAGGTGATAAGCTGAGCCGAACTGGAGACGAGTCTCCAAACTCTTCTGTAAGCTGCGCCAAAAGTGTGATGTAAATCTTGAATCCCTGTCCGAGGTGATGCTGACTGGCACACCGTGAAGCCTGATGATCTGCCTGAGGTACATCTCTGCTAGCTGTGCCGTCGACTGTCCAACTCTGAACGGGAGAAAGTGTGCCACCTTGGTAAGCCTGTCCACAATTACCCAAATAGCATCTCTGCCGGCCGAAGATCTGGGCAATCCGGTCACGAAATCCATGGTTATGTGTTCCCATTTCCATTCTGGGATCGGTAAGGGCTGAAGAAGTCCAGCGGGTCTCTGATGTTCAGCTTTAACCTGTTGGCAAACCAAACACCGAGAGACAAACCGGGCTATCTCCCTCTTCATGCCATTCCACCAAAAATGCTGACGAATATCACGGTACATCTTCGTACCACCCGGATGAATAGAATACTGTGAACTGTGGGCTTCTGCCATGACTTCCTGTCTGATATCTGCACTAGGTACACAAAGACGAGTGCCATGCCGAAGTGTACCATCTTCATGGATACATAACTCTGGCCTTCTTCCTGCTTCACACTCTGCTCTGAGTCGCTGGATCTTGGGATCTGTTGACTGCGCCATTCGGATCCTCTCAACTATGCTGGACTGAACCTGTAGGCTGGCCATCAATGCCACGCTGGTTGGAAGAACCACTTCAATTCCCATCTTCTGAAGATCTGTCAGTAATTCTGGTTGTGCCGTCAGAAAATAAACTCTGGCTCTCCTGCTCAATGCATCTGCTACAACGTTGGCCTTCCCGGGATGATACTGCAAATCCATATCATAATCCACCAATAGCTCGAGCCATCTTCTCTGTCGCATATTAAGGTCCTTCTGGGTGAAAATATACTTCAGGCTCTTATGATCAGTAAAGATCTCCACTCTATCTCCGTACAAGTAGTGTCTCCACAACTTCAAGGCAAACACTACCACCGCCAATTCCAAGTCATGGGTCGGGTAATTCTTCTCATGGTCACGAAGTTAACGTGACGCATAAGATATTACCTTTCCATGCTGCATCAAGACACACCCCAATCCTCTGCCTGAAGCGTCGCAATAAACTGTGAATCCTCCGGTCCCATCTGGAAGGGTGAGAATGGGAGCCGTTATCAAACCTCGCTTCAACTTCTCAAATAATTCCTGGCACTCTGCTGTCCAAACAAACGGCACATCCTTGCAGGTCAACTGGGTCATCGGTGCTGAAATCCTTGCAAAATCTGAAACGAACCGCCGGTAGTAGCCGGCCAATCCAAGAAAGCTGCGAACCTCTGCCACTGAGCTGGGTACCGGCCATGACTCGATAGCCACAATCTTCTGGGGATCCACTTCCACTCCTCCTCGGGTAATGATGTGACCCAAGTACGAAATGCGATCGAGCCAGAACTCGCATTTACTGAACTTGGCGTACAACTGATGCTCCCTAAGCGTCTGAAGGACGACTCTGAGATGCTGCTCATGCTCTGCTTCACTCTTGCTGTAGACCAGGATGTCATCTAGGAACACGATCACAATTGGTCCAAGTAAGGCATGAAAATGCGATTCATGAGGTCCATGAATACTGCCGGCGCATTGGTCGCTCCAAAGGGCATAATAAGGAACTCCCAATGTCTATACCTCGATCTGAATGCTGTCTTCGGGATGTCCTACTCTCTAACTCTGATCTGGTGGTATCCTGACCGCAAGTCGATCTTTGAGAACACTGAAGCCCCTCTAAGCTGATCAAACAAGTCATCTATCCTCGGAAGAGGGTATCTGTTCTTGATTGTCACCGAATTCAAGGTACGATAATCAACACATAGCCTGGACGTACCATCCTTCTTTTTTACAAGAAGCATCGGGGCTCCCCAAGGCGATCCACTTGCACGAATGAATCCCTTGGTCCTCAGTTCTTCAATCATCTTGTACAAAATCTCCAACTCTGAAGGCGCCATCCTGTAGACTCGCTCTGACACTGGTGCTGTCCCGGGAATCAAGTCTATAGTGAACTTAATCTCCCGTTCTGGCGGCATCCCTGGAAGCTCCTCTGGAAAGACATCTGAAAACTCTTTAACTATCCGGGGTAACTGCACTGCTGCTACTGCCATCCGCAATGCTGGAGAAGACGGCTCCACTGCGCCTCTGGAAAACGAAAACTCTGGCTCACCGGGGATACTAAAGACAACTCTGCCAATATGGCAGTCTATCCTAGCATACTGGTTCCTCAACCAATCCATGCCTAGGACTACATCATAGTCTGCCATAGGAAACTCTATGAATCTAGCGGGGAATTTCCTACCGCTAACTACGATCCGACACGAGAAAAACACTCGATCTACTCCCACAAGACCATTACCAGTAAGTATATTGAGCCTCACTGATAATGACTCAGGCTCCAATCCTATCCGTGTCGCGAATCGTGCAGACATGAATGAATGCAATGCACCAGAATCAAACAATACCGAAGCTGAAAAGGAGTTGACGAGAATAGTACCTGCCACTACCTCACCTGGTGCAACTTCTTCTTCCATAGCCATCATCATGGCCTGACCTTATCCTCTGGCTGCTGGTCCCCTCTGCTGGAAACCTCTCTGCCTATTCTGGGTCTGAGCTTGGGCTTGTGCATACTGCTGGGGGTGCTGTTGCTGGAATGCCTGAGACTGAGGCGGCAAGGGCCTCGAAGACTGATACTGCTGCTGCTGAACTGGTGCTGGGGCCGGTCCTCTCACCGAAGAGCTAGAAGGGTTGGATGCTGATGAACCACCCCTATTCGGGCAAGCCCCAACCCTATGATCTGCTGCTCCACAAGCCAGGCACAATCCTTGTGCCCTGCGACAGTCTGCCACTACATGTCCTGGCTTTCCGCAATGAGAACATCCCATCGCGGAAGTCTGCTTCTGCTTCTGCTGCTGCGGGTACGTCGAGGTCGAATGCTGAACCGACGTCACTGAGGTCGCCCGCCTCGGAGTTCCAATGGTCAATCTCCTAGCTGCCGGGGCTGGAGCTGATGATTGGTGCATCTGACTGTGGGACCGCTTCCTACCTCCGGTCCTATCCACGATCCTCTGGGAGGTGTACTCATGCCTCCTAGCAGCTCGAAAGACTGCATCGAACGTCTGGTGCTCGAACTGCTCAACTGCCAACAAGATCTCCAAATGCAGTCCCTGCTGGAACCGCTGGGCCCTATCAAACTCGGTCGCCACCAAGGTGGGGGCAAACCTACTGAGTCTAGAAAACTCCGATACATAACTGTCGACAGATCTGCCTCCTTGCTTCAAGTTGGTAAATCTGGTCTGCAAGTCGTATCGAGCCATAGTATCGAAATACTTCGTCTGGAATCTCTCTCTAAACACTGCCCAAGCAATGGGTGCCACTAATCCCATGGCTTGCGCTGCCCACCAACTGCGAGCCAAGTCCAACAACTGCAGGCGTACCACCGCCACCTTCTCATTCTCAGGTGTCCTAGCTGCTTCCAGAATCACCTCGATATTCTGAAGCCATGCATCCGCGGCAATCGCATCCTCGGTGCCGTCGAAGAAAGGAGGGTTCAATCGCTTGAAGCTGTTGGCCGCCTGGTTCCCTGGATGTCCGCCTCGGGTCAAAGTATCTTGAACTGTCTGGTGCAGGGCATCGCTTCGACGATCCTGGGAAGCTATCAAGGTTCTGATGAGGCCTACTAAGGTACCATCATCTGGCTCTGCGGGCTGGACGGGCCGAACTGGTGACTCTCTTCCAGTGGGTATCACTCTGGAGGCGACCCCGGAATGCTGGGCTTGATCTCCGGGTTGATGCTGGTCCACGGGAGGTGCTCTTCCTTGCTGATTGGCAGGGTCAGGTACAGTGCCGCTGAGGAAGACGACACAGGAAAACAATAAGGAAGGACCAGGACAGATCAACGATACAAGCATGTAATCAGGGCAAGAATTCCAGGGATTTGAAAATACGGGCGGAGATCAAGGGCGAATACTGATTGAGACATCTATTCGGTAAACCCTCACATTTCTTGATTGACAAGACCTGCATGGGCCACCACTTAAACCATGTCATGCCCCAGAACCAGAATACTGGAGAGCGGGGGCAGACATAGCCAGCTACGTATATTGAAATAGAATACATCTCAACTATACGGTCACGGCTGTCTAGATATGAGGGTTTACTACAAGCCAACAGTCTCTTAAGGTCAAGCCTATTGTCTCAATCTCAAGCAAGTAAGTAAAGTCACAAGATGTATGATCATTAAATATACAATAAAAGGCGTCCCAAATATTACATATCAGCTGATCATGAAGCTAGTCGTACAAAAATGTTAGGACTAGCAAGAGTTTAAGTCATACATGATCAACCCTAGGATTTGTCAATCATGTTACAGCCCGTAGGCAGACAGTAAGTAAAAGTGCATCGAGCTAACAGGTGCTCGTCGGCTAAACGACTCAAAAGAATAAATTTACAATAGAGTGAGGGAAACAAAATAGAAAACCCACTCGTAGCCCGGGTTCCTTCTAGTCGCCACCATCGGGCTGGAAGCTTGGTAGATCCTCGGGAGCTGCTCCAAAATCTGGCCACACAAAACCAGCTGGGTCAACCCCAGAAAGAGCAAGTGCCACAAGGGGGCCACGAAATAAGAACAAAAGCCAGCATCAACACAAGAAGATATAATATTAAAACTAGAATTCACGAAAATATGTCAAGATGATATACGACGAGATAACCATGGAACTATTCCGATAGCCAGGTTACAACCCGTAAACCAAACAAGGACCGGGGTTGTAACCCTTCATCTGAACAGAGCTTGGTTTTCCACCATTTATCGGCAAGATAATAATGTAAGCAATCAAGACAGGGAGCAATCTAGTACTGAATCAAGACATGCCCGGACTGGTTATACCTCATTCAATCAATCACGGCCAAGCAGATCCTACGGCTTACTACTTTAACTAACTAGGGTTATCACAGGCCTAATTACTAACAAGATGCAGTGAGATTGTTCCACAGCCACAAGCCCTGCAGACCATCCAGGCTACCCAGGACGAAAGATTAGGGTTGAATTCAGGTGGGTACATCGCCCGGGAGACAAATATACCCTTAGGTGACTTGGAGGGTGCAACACTCGACGGTGCGCTGGAAATGTGCCCTACTCGACGGCAGGCTACAGATCCCAAGAGCGCCCAGGTAACGGGATTGCCTGTAGCTGTGTCATCTCTTCATGACTACTATGTTATTCTAGTTATTAACCTTAATCCATTTTAGTAGGTACTCCTGACCGTGGTACTCAGGAGTCCCATCCTAGACATGATGCGAGACTGGACAAGTGGATTAACAAGCAAGCAAGAAGGAACCACCCACGGTGTCATGGCAAGTCAAGTTAAGTTATCAAGTCATGTCAAGTCAGGAGTGCGCCGCCACGGGCCACTATCAAGTCATGTTGGTCATGTCAAGAGTGCACCACTACGGGTCACTGTCGTGTTATGCTAGTCCCTTGCCATACCAAGTCATGTACAATGGTCATTCCAAACATAACAAGTAAAATCAAGTTCATGACAAAAGACGTAAGGATATAAAATGAGCATAAAATATCTAATAAAATATCAATATACAAGGTCATAGAAAAGCCAAGCCTTAAGGAAATAAAACCAAAACTCCAAGGGTCAAGGGTTAAACAAGGGGTCAGGGCAGCAGCGTACAAAAGTCACGCACGCTGAAAGAGCCGCGTTCGTGAAAGTCACGCGCGCTACAGAGCAGTGTGCGTGAAAAGTCACGCACGCTCAAGGGAACAGTGTGTGAAAAGTCACGCACACTCAAAGGAACAGTGTGTGAAAAGTCACGCACACTCAAGGGAACAGTGTGTGAAAAGTCACGCACACTCAAAGGAACAGTGTGTAAAAAGTCACGCATGCTCAAGGAAACAGTGTGTGAAAAGTCATGCACGCTCAAGGGAACAGTGTGTGAAAAGTCACGCACGCTCAAGGGAACAGTATGTGAAAAGTCACGCACACTCAAGGGAACAGTGTGTGAAAAGTCACGCACGCTCAAGGGAACAGTGTGTGAAAAGTCACGCATGCTCAAGGGAACAGTGTGTGAAAAGTCACGCACGCTCAAGGGAACAGTGTGCGTGAAAAGTCACGCACACTCAAGGGAACAGTGTGCGTGAAAAGTCACGCACACTCGAGGAGACACGCTTCCAACAGGAAGCGCACTCAAGCCTGCGTACGTAGCGCTAAAGAGCGCGCGTAGCTCAGTGTGCGTAGCTAAACAGCTCTGCACACTGCTCACTGTCTTCTCCAAACAGCAAGAACACATGGCTGAAACCAAAACTTCAAAAGTTCATAACTTGGCCATCCGAACTCCAAATTCGGATTTCCAAGGCTCCAACTGGAGTGAAACTGAAGGCTCTTCCTCATGGAAACATTAAAACTCACAGAACTCTAACAAAAGTGGATCAAAACATACAAAATCCGAAAATAGGAGAACTTAGATCTACAACAATAGAGGCTCCAAATCACAAAAACCCAAGAACTAATGTTGGTTTCCATGGCCTAATCTAACAAATGGACCAAGAAAATATGGTTCTCATGAAGTGGCAAGATGCACTTGCCTAAGGGTTGGGAAGTTGTGCGGAGGAAGAAGAAGAAGAAATTAATGGTGTTTATGAAGAGAGAGAAGAGGTTGGTGGAGATATAAAGAGGGTGTTGTGGTGTGCTTGAGGGTGGAGCTTAGGGTTAGGGTGTTCCACACATAAACCAAACCAAACCGATTCCAAACCAATTAAAACCGGGCCAAGCCCAAAACCCAAAATACGAGAAATACCGAGATTCCACAAGCTGAGAAAAATATAAAAATACATGCCAAAATCCAGATACGAGTATAAATACAAAATACTGGAAAATATGGGAAATGAGGGTGACAAGAAGCCACCAGAAAGTTTACGAAGTGTTCTTTAGCATAAGTAAACAGAGAATTCAGACGTGTTCTTTAACACAGTTCTGATCTGCAGCCTAAAGAGAGAGAGAAAAGGCGCCGCACCAGCGTTGCTCTTACACGGGAGTTAGTGTCCATCCGAGGAGTCAGAAGAGCAGGAGTGTTCCAAGTTCTCCGACGAACTTGCTGGTTCCTGGAAGCTGTTCGTGTAGGGCGAATAAAGCTTTGAGCAACGGTGATCATTCACCCCAGCATGCCATCTTCCACATTTCGCCTGTCATCTTCTTCGCTGCTGTGATTACGAAATCTGTTTAGATTCTCGTATATCATATTTTGCTGTGGATTACGAAATCTTTTTAGATTCTCGTAATATCATAACGATATCTTTTTAGATCTTCGTTATACTTGCGCAACCTTCCTAGAAGTGTTGCGTTGGAATATTGTTTTTATAATTGTTTCATATTCTCAGTTTTCCATCAAAAAATTGTGCCCCGGCACTAACAATCTCAAAGCTTTATTGCTACGATGGAAAACGTTAATGCTTCACTCCTCAATACTGACTTTTGTAAATTAGAAAAGTTTGATGAAGAGCATTATCAAGTCTGGAAGAGGAAGGTTTTTCTCACTCTTCAACTCAGAGATGTGGATCACGTGCTTCTTGAAGAGGAACCTATTGTTCCAGATACTGGGTCTGCTGCCGCAATCTCTGCGGCTACTAAACTTCAGGCCAAGTGGAGAAGGGAGAATAGCATTTGCAGGTTGCTTATCCTGAATGCTATAGAGGATTCCCTAGCAGAATCCTATTCTAAGAAGAATATCGCTAAAGACATATGGAAGTCTCTAGAAAAACTGTACGAAGAAGACAAGAACCGCAGTAAAATATTTGTGGTTGAAAAATATCACAAGTGGTTCTTTGAGGACGAAAAGTCTATGCTGTCGCAGGTGAAGGAGTTCCTGAAACTGCGACAGAAGCTGGAAGATGAGGCGATGCCCCTCCCCGACAAGTTTGTTGTTGGAGGGATTGTCTCAAAGCTCCCCGCTGGGTGGAGCAAGTTCTATGAAAACATGCATAGAAAGAAGTTGGAGATCACCCTTGAAGATCTCCTACAGAAAATCTATGTTGAGGACCAAATGCGGGCTCAACTAAAGGTGGACACACTGTCCAAGCAATTGGCTAACACCAATCTGGTTCAGACCAAGGAACCAAAGGAAAAGCAGACGGCTTTCCACAGCAAAAAGAAGAACCCTGATAATCTAAAAGTCAAGGGAACTTCTATCAAGAAAAAGAAGCCAAAGTCTGAAATGCCTTGCTTCAAGTGTGGCAAGAAGGGCCACTTTAAGAATGAGTGCAAAGCAAAGACCAAGCAATCAGAGCAAGGAGAGCCTAGTAAGGTATCTATGATCACTGACGTAGTTGCTATGATTGCACAGGTTGATGCAGTAAGGACTGACTCTGACTGGTGGGTAGACACTGGAGCCTCCTGCCATGTCTGCTCCAATAAGGAGTGGTTCACCACCTATACACCTACTTCTGAAGTGGTTATGATGGCGAACCAGGCACAAGCTGAAGTGCTCGGGATCGGTACGGTGGTGTTGAAGCTGACTTCGGAGAAGTCTCTGACGCTTCAAGGCATGAAGCACGTACCTGCTATCGCCAAGAACCTGGTCTCAGGAGGCCTACTCTGCAAAGCAGGTCTCAGGATGGACATCAATGCTGGCCAGATGGTGATATCTATCAAAAGAACATATTTCGGGAAAGCTTTTTATACCGAAGGAATGTTCAAAATTCAGCTTGTAAATCAGTCCAATGTAATTAATATGATTAATGAAGTCACTCATTCTGCTTATACTCTTGAGTTGTGGCATAATAGGCTAGGACATGTTCATTGTAAACGAATAAACAGAATGTCTAGTCTAGGACTTATCTCCAAGTGTGGGGATAAGGTAGAGAAATGTGAAGTTTGTGCTCAAACAAAGATCACAAGGAAACCCTTTCCTCGGGTTAATCGAAGTACAGATCTTCTAGAGTTGGTACACTCCGATATCTATGACTTCAAACAGTTCTCTACAAAGGCCGGGATAAAGTATTTCATAACCTTCATCGATGACTTCTCAAAGTATGCGTTCGTCTACTTGCTGAAGGCTAAAGATGAAGCATTCGAGAAGTTCAAGGAGTTCAGAGCCGAAGCTGAGCGGCAGACTGGACAACAACTCAAAAGGATAAGAAGTAATCGAGGTGGGGAGTACAGGTCTCATGAATTTACATCGTTCTGCAAAGAACATGGAATTGTCAATGAGACTATGGCTCCGTACTCTCCTCAATCAAGTGGCGTAGCTGAAAGGAAGAACAGGACGTTGACAGAAATGATAAATTCAATGTTGTTGACTGCTGGTCTTCCTAAGTGCTACTGGAGAGAAGCTGCACTGACGGCCACTTTTATTCTGAATAGGGTGCCTCATGCAACTTCTGACATTACTCCTTATGAACTCTGGTTCAAAGTCAGATCTAACTTGAATGTCATTCGAGTGTGGAGGTGTCTGGCATATGTCAAGCTTCCAGATCTGAAGATTCAGAAGCTTGGGACAAGGACTACTAAGACGATCTTCTTGGGGTATGCCGAGAAAAGTGATGCTCGGAGATTTCTTGATATAGAGTCAAATCATATCATTGAATCTCGCGACGTATCTCGCGACGTAGAATATTTTGAAGACAAATTTGTACGGCACAAGAATATTATTCTTGTGGATATTTCGGAGAACAATGAGGGTGCGCAAGAAACTGAAGTCTTCAATGAAGATGTGGTCCAAGAAGATGTTGTTGTTGAAACAACAGTTGAACCAGAACAAGTTGAGCCGTCAGCTAAGCGTATGAGGAGGCCGAAGGACTTCGGAAGTGACTTTGTCACCTATCATGTGGAAGCAGATCCGCTTACCTATGATGAGGCGATGAAGACCAGAGACACGGTTTTCTGGAAGGAGGCGATTGACAATGAAATTTATTCCATCACCTCAAATAACACTTGGGTGTTGGTTGATCTTCCTGAAGGAGCGAAACCCATCGGATGCAAATAGATCTTCAAGAAGAAGATGAAAGCAGACGGACCTATTGACAAGTTCAATGCTAGGTTGGTAGCCAAGGGGTTTTCTCAGAAGCAGGGAATTGACTATTTTGACACGTATGCTCCAGTAGTCCGGATGACCACCATCAGAATGATGATTGCTCTCACAGCAATACATAAGATGGTGATACATCAGATGGATGTGAATACGGCTTTCCTAAATGGCGAGCTGACCGAAGAGATTTACATGCAACAGCCAAAGGGATTTGTCATCAGGGGTCTTGAAGACAAAGTCTGCAAGTTGGTAAAATCTTTGTACGGTCTTAAACAGGCTCCCAAGATGTGGCATGAGAAATTTGACAAAGTTATAAGGTCAAATGGCTACATGGTCAGCGATACGGACAAGTGTGTTTACACAAAGTTCGCTGATGAAAGAGGTGTGATCGTTTGTCTGTACGTGGACGACATGCTTATCCTAGGTACGGATATTAGCTGTGTCACGGAGACAAAGAAATTTATCTCAAGCAAGTTCAGTATAAAGAACTTGGAGGAAGTTGATATGATCTTAGGGATCAAGATCATCCGGACAGACACTGGAATAGCGCTGTCACAGTCTCATTATATTGAGAAAAAGATCACTCGTTATGGGTGGGATCTTCCAGGGATCGATACGCCGTACAGATGTGATCTGAAGCTGAAGCCTAATTCAGGGGAGAGCGTAAGGCAGCTGGAGTATGCAAGCGTAATAAAAAGTTTGATGTATGCTACTACTGCCACAAGGCCTGACATAGCTTTCTCCGTTGGAATGCTGAGTCGTTTCACGAGCAACCCAGGTGCTGAACACTAGAAAGCTGTGAAACGGGTTATGAGATATCTCAAGAAGACTCGGACATATGTACTGTACTACAGCAGAGATCCACAAGTAGTGGAAGGCTTCAGTGATGCCAGCTGGTGCTCAGAGGTGGAAAGCGAGAGGTCCACAGGTGGATTCATTTTCACAATGGGTGGAGCTGCTATATCGTGGAAGTCGAAGAAGCAGACTATGCTCTCACGGTCATCTATGGAATCTGAGTTCTTTGCACTTGATACCACGGCCGAGGAAGCAGAATGGCTTCGGGAGCTCATGTATGATCTTCCAGTGGTTGGGGCACAAATACCGGCGATACCAATATACTGCGACTACCAGGCGACTGCGGCGGTAGCATCAAATGACCTCTTCAACGGGAAAAAGAGGACTGTGCGGTTGAAGCACAGGATAGTACACGAACTTATCTAGAGAGGTGTTATTGCAGTTATTGATGTTCGGAGTCAGGAGAACCTGGCGGATCCGTTCACCAAGGGCCTCAAGCGCCAGCTGGTCGTTGACACAGCTTATAAAATGGGCTTGAAGGCATTCTGATATTGTATTATTGTATTCATACCATAAAGTTTTATGCTATTAGTTTAAAGATTTATCTACTAGGCATCTAGCTTTTGGTTCAAGGGAGGACCACTAATCGGAAGAATATCAGGAACGGTGGGTATATGTTCTATTGGGCATGGAGAGGTTACGGACCTATAACCACTGTTGTCTACTGTTGTTTTCTGCGAAAAACGGTTCCTGTGGGAAGGTTGGCTTAATTGCCTTAATGAGTTCTCAGGCAGAGTGAATACCTGGTGTGCCTTACAGGAGGCACGGTAGAGCAGCACTACAAGGAGTGAAACTCCATGCTATTGTGGGGTGACTCCACAATGAGGTTCCTATATGTGGGGTGCTGCTGTCACGACCCGTACCCTAGAGTAAGGGCACGAGACGTGGGTACGTCCAGCCTACGCCGCAGTATCGGCAGTAGAACGCTGTCCTAGGTCAAATATCTAACAAAATAAAGGTACCTGTACAGTATATACTCTTCGAATGGAGGTGACATAGCAGATACAGTCTCAATCACATCTAAGGTAGAGCATGATAAAGATAGATAAAATATAAAATCCAAAAGAGATACCGCAGATAGAATTCTAAGTGTCTAAGATACACAAATCCAGAAATACATCTCAAAGCTCAAATACAGTAATCCATAAATACAACTCAAGACAACTAAAAATAAGCTATGAACAAAACCCTAGCTATCTATACAACCTCTACTGTGTCTCCTCTAGGCTAGCAGGCAACCTCCAGGCTATCTATAAAATTTTTCAACAGGTCCAGTCAGGATGGGAGCGAGCACAATAAATCTCACGCAGATCATAACAGGTTAGAGAATATAAACATGCAAGAGAGTACGATACATGAAACTGAAAGAAAGTACATGATGTAAACAGAGCGAAAACTATAATAGAAATATCTACTATAAGTAGAGAGCTACCAGTGACTAGTGATTTAGAGTACAAAGTCGACATGTGAACGGCTGGATTTGTACATGACTATACTAAAGAGGCGCACATGGCTATACTACTTTGGAATTGTTCACATGACTATTTATACTCCCCCATACCCCAATCAATACACAAGGATCCAAACAAGTTATGTTACGTACATGGTTTTCACATGAAACCCATAAATGGGTGCACATAAAGTATACATGAGAGCTCATATATGAGTGCACATGAAGTTCACATGGGGGCCCATAAATGGGTGCACATGAAATTCACATGAAGGCTCATAAATGAGTGCACATGCAATATAGGTTATACATGAGATACATGAAAAACATGATCGATTCATGATAGCACATGAGAGTTCACAAGCGAGCACGAACGAGCATGAAGCACATGATAACATGAATAACATGAGAGCGAGGAACACACGATGTACATGAAACATATGACACAATGTATCCGATGCTCCCGAAGGGGATAACATCTCAATGTAGGGATCCATATAGTACCAATCCGTGATAATATCATGGCAGCATCAAATAAGGTAAACTAGAGCAGGAATATAATTCTTAGCAAGTTATAAAATGATCAGAGAATGTACTCGCCTGCTATCTGAATGTCCAAAGGAAATGTACTATCCGAGGAGAGGTGTCTGGCTCATATTTAGAACAGCACAAGTCACAACAAGTCCAAAATGGTAAAATAAAGCTCTACTATGCATTCTACATGATTCTAGGTCATTCTAGGTCAAAGTCAACTCTTGGTCAACTCTGGTCAACCGTACTAGTCAAATTAGGTTAACTAGGCAGTACTAGGTCTAAACCTAGACTAACAAGTCTCATTAGGCCTAACCAAGCCTAGACTAACACTCACACAAAATCACAAAGCTACATAAGTTATCAAACACACATTACATATATATTCATATATATATTTTTATTACAAGCAAGGTGCATAAAGACAAGGAGTGAGTGATACATGAATATGGATATGGCAATGTGTACATAGTAGTACAATGTGTTCAAGTGTGAGGGTATTATGTTAGAAGGATAACATTTAGCAAGGGTTCATTGTGTCACATAGAAGAAATAACATGTAAAGCATAGGTTTAGCATGTGTGTGTGTGGGTGTTAATCATAACAAAAAGGGTTTATTTATACATCAAAGGGTTTACTCATAATAGTAAGTAGGTTTTATGTGTATTCATGCTTGGGGTTACTGTCAACATGTAGAAGGGGGTTTTAACATATGAACATGGTGCTAAGTGCTAATATGGCATCATACATTCCTATCATGTTGGCATTCATATATAGCATACATTCATACTTGATTACGTTAATTACTTACATATGGATACTTGCATACATGTTTCAATACCTTGCATTACCCACATGCTTGTATTTCATCCATTCATTCATGCATCGCATTCATTCATTCATTCATTCATTCATTCATTCATTCATGCACCTATACATACATATTTGAATACATTATATACTTTCATACATTATATCATTTATGCATACTTTATATTATATTACATTCTCTTAACACACACACACATATATATATACACATACATACATACATATTTGTACATACAAGGATATACAAAATACATATGTCGTATAGTAATCTTCTACTTAAAATCAATACTGTACAAATTAAGCATTTATTAAATTCTAGGATTAAAGTATGTTATATATCTTTTGTTAGCTTTCTGAAACTTTAAACGGATCGCATTTTCGTGTCCGGAAGCTCCCGGAATCGCAAAAATACCGAAACGCGTTCGTCTTTCGTACAGCTGACACTCAAATAATTTTACAGAAAGTTTCAGAACGATTTTGGCTTATTAAAATATACATTTGGAAAGCTAACTTCGATACGGTTCTTTTAAAAAAAATGAGAGATAAATCGGAGTTTTAAGCTAAACGTTATGATATTTCTAAGTTGCTATTGCTACTAAAAACGTGGATAAATATTATGACGAATTTAGGTAGTTTGAGACAAAAGAAACACAAGTATATAACATAATATATCAAGAACTCACTCTCTACACTAATTATATATATATATATATATATATATGAGACACTATATAACACATCTCCAATACAAAAATATGAGATTAAACATGTAATAATTCATTCATACATAACAACAACACATAGTGTATCCAAATTTGGGAGTTTTCCACATGGACACAACCACAACACAAAGGACACTCCTATGACCTCCAAATGGACACGAAATGGACACAAATGGAGATACAACCATGGAGGTCATTCCTATGGGTTCAAAATATTTCTATATACATGTAGGGATAGATTAGAGGAGAGATTATACCTTCCGGGAGAGAGATTCAAAGGAAAATCCTTCCGACACGACACCGACACGTAGAGATTCTAAAAGGACACGAACGAGCTCCGAATCCTCCCAAACTTGGCTAGCACCCTCTAACCATGGAGTAGAGGAGAAATGAAGAAGATTTGGTGGAAGAAATGGTTGATTTGGAGATAAAATCAATGGAGGTTCATCTCTAAATTAATTTGGGGAAGAACAAAAGAGAGAAAGTGGATGAACAAATGAATGAAGGAGTGACTCACTCCTTATCCCCCCCATAGGTGGCTGCCCAAGAAGGGTGAGGTGTCCCCTATTTGAATGTCCAAAATGCTCTCCACTAATCTATTTGATTTAAATTAGGAATGGGTTAAAGATTGAGGTCAATTTAGTCTAGTTTAAGTCTCTAATTAAACTAAACCTATCCATAAATAATTAGTCTAACTATTAACTAAAATTAATATCATGTGGACTAAAATTAATATCATGTGGGCCATGCCTAACTAGTGTGTGGGTCCCCACTAGAGTCAAACTACCCCCCGGGTCCCCGTTTCAAGTCGGATTGAGTTGAAATTCGAACCCGACTCAAATAACCCCAAAATAATATCATAAATAATAAAATAAATTTCAACCCCAAAATAATATCATAAATAATAAAATAAATTTTGAAAATATTCAAAAATATAAAATGATAAAAATACTCTTGTTTCTGAAAACTGGGGGTGACAGCTGCCTAGTAATAGGATAAAGCCTCGGCTTTGCAGGCCAAGTCACAGCGGTGTAGCACCGCAAATAGGCAGTTAGCCTAATGCTGTATGATAAAAATAAAAAGGGGTGTAGTCAGCACTACAAAGAGGAGGAGTTTCTCATGTTACAGTGGCACGACACCACCCTGAGGTACCCTGTTAGGGATAAAGCCTCGGCCTTGCAAGCCATGTCGTTGCGGCGTAACACCGCAAGGGAGCCTAAGGCTTCATGCTGGGTAGTTTGGCACTACAAAGAGGCGGTTGCCTCATGCTACAGTAGTATGACACTACGATGAGGTTCCCGGTACGGGGTAAGGCCTCGGCTTTAAGCCATGTCATAGCGGCGTAGCACTGCAAGGGAAGCGCAAAGCACTTCATGCCATGTCTCTTTATAATGAACTCACCAATTGTCACGACCCGCACCCTGATTAGGGACACGAGAAGTGGGTACGTCCAGCCTACGCCGCAGCATCGGCGGTAGAACGCTGTCTAGGTCATCTAGAATACTACAACTAAACAGATAAAGGTACCTGTACAGTATATACACTCCGAATGGAGGTGACATAGCAATACAGTCTCAATCACAAATGTAAAACTAAGGTAGATAGCATGGAAAGGAAATATGATAGATGAAGCAAGAAATAAGTTCGAGATCAACACAAGTCCAAAACTAAACGTAACATCACAGAATAATATATAATACTACATTCTAAAATCTAAAGCTGGATCGCAGTCCAGTCAAGCCTAACAAGTGCTAACTACTCAGGGAGTATAAAATCTAGTGGCCAATCTATCAGGCCACTGCCCTGGCCTGAGTCTCCATCTGTCTCAGAAACATCTGTAAAATATCATAACGGTATCCTGTCAGGAAAATGAGCAAGTACAAACACCAACAGCAGTTCCATGTGAATTGACAAGTTCTATAAGAGACAGTATAATGAAATACAAGACAAAGATATAGGCGACTTGGGAACCATTCGAAAGCCGAGTTACAACCCTTAAACCAAACAAGGACCGGGGTTGTAACCCTTCTTTCAAACAGGACTTAGTCTCAATCATAGTACAGTATAAAGGCAGGTAGAGCATGTGAGTAACTGTATATCATGCATGGTGAGAAAGTACTGAATATAGACAGAACAGGATATATGACAGGAAAAGTAAACATAAAATGTGCCTCGAATATTATAGCCTAATGTGATCGGTATGGGTCAAGTATCAGGCTTCCAGCCGACCGGCTACAAGTACGTGGACTCAGCCCGGCCGGGATGGTAAGCTATGGAGCAAGTAGTAGCACAGGTCAGGCTATACCCATCGTGAGGTGAGGGTATAGCTATGATACAAGTAGTAACTCAAGGTGGGTATTGATCACACTATCTATAATATTCCTCATTCCCCGAATAGTATACGGATCCGGACATAGCACGTCATGACGCGGGATTCCCTAAGAGGAGAGCAAGTCCTCTTCAGGAATCGGCGTCAATACAAGTACAAGAATCAAGACTAAGCAAGTACCAGTATCCCAAGAAATCCAGGAATGACATCTCATGACAGGAATCTGACAATACTAGTCCGTGCACTATCGTGTCTGAGAATCAAGTAAGACACTACGACTGAATCGGATATAGCAAATATTAAGACAATGAAAACTATCAGTGAATGTACTCGCCTGCTGTCCTGAGCTGTATGGTATATCAATGCTCAGAGCGGTATCAGAAGACCTAAATATGAGATACTGTAAGTTAATTTAGGTTTAAACAAGTTTAGGAATGATTTACAATGAATGATATGCAATCTAGGTCAAACTAGGTCTCACTGAGTCACACTAAGTCCAGTCAATTCAATCTAGGTCAAATCAAGTCAATCCTAGGTCATACCAGGCATCACGGGTCAAAATAAGTCGAAGAAAGTCAAACGGGATCAAGAGTTGGCCTACAGTTGACTTTTGGTCAACTGGTCAACTCTGGTCAACTCTAGGTCAAACTGGTCAAATGTTGACTAACAGTTGCTTTTTGGTCAACTGGTCAACTCTAGTTTGGATTTGGTGAAATCTAGACAAAGTGTTGACTCACGATTGACTTTTGGGTAAAAAGTCAACTCTGGGTCAACCGAGCCAAAAGTCGGCTCAAATATGACATTTGTGGGGTGTACCCAACATGCCACCCAAGTTTCAAGTCAATCCGTCTACCCGAACTCCGATTCATTCTCAAACTCCTATTCTCCTTCTCATTCTCCTTCCTATTCTCCTTCCCATTCTCCTTCCTCATTCTCCTTCCCATTCTCCTTCCCATTCTCCTTCCTATTCTCCTTCCCATTCTCCTTCCTCATTCTCCTTCCCATTCTCCTTCCTATTCTCCTTCCTCATTCTCCTTCCCATTCTCCTTCTCATTCTCCTTCCTATTCTCCTTCCTCATTCTCCTTCCCATTCTCCTTCTCATTCTCCTTCCTATTCTGACACATACATATCTATATATATATACAGACACATGCACATATATATAAATACACACTCTCAACACCACTACCACTCTCCTCTACACACACAAATACACATGTATATATATATACCTCTCTAAAAGGATAAATCCATAAATAATCCTTAAACTATATTTCTGGGAAAAATCTACAATTTTGTGGGCAAAAGGAAGAGGATATTCCCCTCTTCATTTAATGTGGAAGAACTATATGCAAAAGAGAATTAATGGAGAAAATATGAACATACCTAGATGTAGGTTGGAGGAAGAAAAAGAAGCTTGAGGAGAAAATGAAATTGGAAGAGAGAGAGAGTGAGTGACTTAGTGAAGAAGAAAGGAGAGGTGGAGGGGGTGCTGTAGGTGGCCGGCCAACATGGTTGGGTGAGGGGCACTTGTAAATTACAAGTTTGCCCCTCCCTAAGCCTAATATTAATTAAATTCCAAATTAGGTTTAGGAAGTTGCTAAAAATAAATAAAAATCATAATTAAACTAAATTACTCATGGGGAACTAGTCCAAACTCTTAAACCCTAATTTTTAGTGTGGTGGGCCATGGTTAGCTAACAGGCTAATTACAGCTCAAGTCGAAATTCACCGGGGTCCCGAATTAACTCGGAATGCGATAAAATTCGAACCCGACTCCTATAATAATTAAATAATATTATTCATGAAATAAAATTCCCAAAATAATATAAAATGGAAGATTACCATTTTACCCCTAACTGGAAAAAGTGAGGGTGACAAGTCTATCCACCTTAAAAAAATTTCGTCCTCGAAATTAAAACCAAACAATAGTAAAATCTCAAAAGTCCAAGCAGGAATTAATTGACTAAATTTATAAAATTTAAAATTACTCTCAATATAAGTCTATCCACCTTAAAAGAATCATCCAAAAACTTAAAACGAAGCAACACAGAAAATTCATGCAATTTGATAATCGTATGCGTCTGTCCAATAATCATGATACTCAGAATCTCCGTCATGCCAGTGAGCAAGGCTACGATAATCACAGAGTCCTCAGCTACGGTACATACCTCTAGAATTATGGTATTTTAAAATTTTCGTATTGCCGCTAGCTTGGCAGCGAAAACCTTAAATTCCCACACCCTAGGAATACGTCCATAGTCCGACTATATGTCCTCACTCTGCCTTCTAGCATGACCCTAGAGGATTCCAAAATCTCATAATCGAGGTGACCTAGCCCATACGACTTATCTCAGAAAATATCACATCATAGGGACAAAAATTTTATCAAACGATCAAGGAACATATGGAATCGAATTTCAAGACAGTTTATAAGAAGGCAAATGCGGAAAGGAGATCGAAAGATTGGAACCTGCTATCTGCTCTGCTTCTGCCTGAGTGGGCTCAACTGTCATGGCGAAAGCACGCCCTTGCTGGCCTCCTCTAGCCTGCTGCACTCCGTCCTGGCCTACCTGTCTGGCTGCACGGGCAGCACAGTTCTTCACCTGGTGGTCTGGAGCTCCACAGAATAAACAAACTCCTTGCTTCATCCTACAATCCTCTCGAGTGTGCCCCATCTTCTTGCAAAAAGCACACTGGACGGCCTGCCTCTTGCCCTGACCCTGCTGCTGGTCGTCACGTGCTGGTGCCTGATGTACTCTGTCCTGGTCTCTTCGGATTCCACTAGCATGGCAATCCTTCAGCTGGTGATCGGGCGCCCCACAGTATAGGCAGACGCCCAACCTCTTCCTACAAGCCTCTCTAGTGTGCCCTGGCCTCCTGCAGAAAGCGCACCGAGTAGCCTGCCTCTGGCCTGGTCCCTGGTGCTGAACTGGGGTACCCTGAACTGTACTCGGTACAACCCTCTCAAGTGCTGTCATCGCCAGCTGATGGGAGTTCTCCATGCTCCGCCGCAACAGGTCTGCCTGCGTGCTCTGAGTCTGCAATATCCGCTGCAGAAGGGCCATCATCCCCTGAGTATCTGTCGGTGGCGGAGGCGGCGGTGGAAGAATATCAGGAACGATCATGGACATTCCCGCTGCTAGAGGTGGAAGACCTCCTGGAACCGTCGCTGCTGCTCCTGCCTGAAGGGCAGGGACTGAGGTGGCAGCTCTCTCAACTGTAGCTCCCGCAGCTGGAGGTGGAAGACCTCCCGGATCTGACCTCTCTGGGGCACTAGGCCCTGCTGCCCGAGAATGAATCACTGTCATCCTGAAGACGAATTGAACCCAAAAGATCAATATGGCACAAGATAAGATATTATCAAAGGAGGACAATTGAATTCAAATGCAAGAAGAGTTGTCATGGTAATCAAAAGATCAGAATTTTCCTAAAATGTGATTGAGTAACTTCAAAATATATCCTATTCCTACTGCAGGCTGTAGTGGTACTCAAGTTCGAATACCACTACATAAACTCGACCTGCGTGGGCCACCACAAAAAGTGTCACGACCCGCACCCTGATTAGGGGCACGAGAAGTGGGTACGTCCAGCCTACGCCGCAGCATCGGCGGTAGAACGCTGTCTAGGTCATCTAGAATACTACAACTAAACAGATAAAGGTACCTGTACAGTATATACACTCCGAATGGAGGTGACATAGCAATACAGTCTCAATCACAAATGTAAAACTAAGGTAGATAGCATGGAAAAGAAATATGATAGATGAAGCAAGAAATAAGTTCGAGATCCACACAAGTCCAAAACTAAACGTAACATCACAGAATAATATATAATACTACATTCTAAAATCTAAAGCTGGATCGCAGTCCAGTCAAGCCTAACAAGTGCTAACTACTCAGGGAGTATAAAATCTAGTGGCCAATCTATCAGGCCACTGCCCTGGCCTGAGTCTCCATCTGTCTCAAAAACATCTGTAAAATATCATAACGGTATCCTGTCAGGAAAATGAGCAAGTACAAACACCAACAGCAGTTCCATGTGAATTGACAAGTTCTATAAGAGACAGTATAATAAAATACAAGACAAAGATATAGGCGACTTGGGAACCATTCGAAAGCCGAGTTACAACCCTTAAACCAAACAAGGACCGGGGTTGTAACCCTTCTTTCAAACAGGACTTAGTCTCAATCATAGTACAGTATAAAGGCATGTAGAGCATGTGAGTAACTGTATATCATGCATGGTGAGAAAGTACTGAATATAGACAGAACAGGATATATGACAGGAAAAGTAAACATAAAATGTGCCTCGAACATTATAGCCTAATGTGATCGGTATGGGTCAAGTATCAGGCTTCCAGCCGACCGGCTACAAGTACGTGGACTCGGCCCGGCCGGGATGGTAAGCTATGGAGCAAGTAGTAGCACAAGTCAGGCTATACCTATCGTGAGGTGAGGGTATAGCTATGATACAAGTAGTAACTCAAGGTGGGTATTGATCACACTATCTATAATATTTCTCCATTCCCCGAATAGTATACGGATCCGGACATAGCACGTCATGACGCGGGATTCCCTAAGAGGGGAGCAAGTCCTCTTCAGGAATCGGCGTCAATACAAGTACAAGAATCAAGACTAAGCAAGTACCAGTATCCCAAGAAATCCAGGAATGACATCTCATGACAGGAATCCGACAATACTAGTCCGTGCACTATCGTGTCTGAGAATCAAGTAAGACACTACGACAGAATCGGATATAGCAAATATCAAGACAATGAAAACTATCAGTGAATGTACTCGCCTGCTGTCCTGAGCTGTATGGTATATCAATGCTCAGAGCGGTATCAGAAGACCTAAATATGAGATATTGTAAGTTAATTTAGGTTTAAACAAGTTTAGGAATGATTTACAATGAATGATATGCAATCTAGGTCAAACTAGGTCTCACTGAGTCACACTAAGTCCAGTCAATTCAATCTAGGTCAAATCAAGTCAATCCTAGGTCATACCAGGCATCACAGGTCAAAACAAGTCGAAGAAAGTCAAACGGGATCAAGAGTTGGCCTACAGTTGACTTTTGGTCAACTGGTCAACTCTGGTCAACTCTAGGTCAAACTGGTCAAATGTTGACTAACAGTTGATTTTTGGTCAACTGGTCAACTCTAGTTTGGATTTGGTGAAATCTAGACAAAGTGTTGACTCACGGTTGACTTTTGGGTAAAAAGTCAACTCTGGGTCAACCGAGCCAAAAATCGGCTCAAATATGACATTTGTGGGGTGTACCCAACATGCCACCCAAGTTTCAAGTCAATCCGACTACCCGAACTCCGATTCATTCTCAAACTCCTATTCTCCTTCTCATTCTCCTTCCTATTCTCCTTCCCATTCTCCTTCCTCATTCTCCTTCCCATTCTCCTTCCTATTCTCCTTCCTATTCTCCTTCCCATTCTCCTTTCCATTCTCCTTCCTCATTCTCCTTCCCATTCTCCTTCTCATTCTCCTTCCTATTCTCCTTCCTCATTCTCCTTCCCATTCTCCTTCTCATTCTCCTTCCTATTCTCCTTCCTCATTCTTCTTCCCATTCTCCTTCTCATTCTCCTTCCCATTCTGACACATACATATCTATATATATATACAGACACATACACACATATATATAAATACACACTCTCAACACCACTACCACTCTCCTCTACACACACAAATACACATGTATATATATATACCTCTCTAAAAGGATAAATCCATAAATAATCCTTAAACTATATTTCTAGGAAAAATCTACAATTTTGTGGGCAAAAGGAAGAGGATATTTCCCTCTTCATTTAATGTGGAAGAACTATATGCAAAAGAGAATTAATGGAGAAAATATGAACATACCTAGATGTAGGTTGGAGGAAGAAAAAGAAGCTTGAGGAGAAAATGAAATTGGAAGAGAGAGAGAGTGAGTGACTTAGTGAAGAAGAAAGGAGAGGTGGAGGGGGTGCTGTAGGTGGCCGGCCAACATGGTTGGGTGAGGGGCACTTGTAAATTACAAGTTTGCCCCTCCCTAAGCCTAATATTAATTAAATTCCAAATTAGGTTTAGGAAGTTGCTAAAAATAAATAAAAATCATAATTAAACTAAATTACTCATGGGGAACTAGTCCAAACTCTTAAACCCTAATTTTTAGTGTGGTGGGCCATGGTTAGCTAACAGGCTAATTACAGCTCAAGTCGAAATTCACCGGGGTCCCGAATTTACTCGGAATGCGATGAAATTCGAACCCGACTCCTATAATAATTAAATAATATTATTCATGAAATAAAATTCCCAAAATAATATAAAATGGAAGATTACCATTTTACCCCTAACTGGAAAAAGTGAGGGTGACACCAATAGTGTATGGACAAAGAGATATCATGCCGTCTCTTGAGGGTAAACTTGTAGACGCCCAAAATTATACACTAAAACCAGGCTGGCACAGGACCTTTAATGTGTAGCCAGAAGCACACGTAACTACATTGTGCGAGTGAAAAGAATTTTAGCTATGATACAGAATTCAAGGCTTAGTCCATTCTTGTATTATAGTCTGTTGTTTGACCCACACGGGAAGATTCAAGTCGTAAGCGACATCTCTCCTAATGAATGATGGACAGTTACTGTGGAAAACACTTATACCCATATATATAGAGGTATGTGGGGGATTGTTGGAGTTTGGTCTATTTCAAAGAGAATTTTAGTCCCACATCGGATAGACCAAAGGAGTTGTATCTCTATATAATAGCTTTCCTATTTTAGAGATGCACATGTGGTGTGGAGGTGCACATGGGTGTGCCATGTGGGGTTATTTTTCTAATGGAAAAAAGGCTAAATCAACAATAAAAGCATTCATGCTTTTTGCTCTTGGGAAATTCATTTCTATGTATAGCGACTCGGACTCGAACTCAGACTCGGACTCGGGCTCATGGGCTCATGAGGCGTAATATGGCATTTTGTTGGCGCACTTTGCACTTAGCACATCAGCATCGTCGCTAGGCGCATAGTGCGCTTTAGTTGCGTTCGTTGCACGAGCCACTTGCGCAAGCCCAGTTGCGCTGTCCAGGTGCGCGTCCAGGTTGCGCTCAGGTTGCGCTTGGGTGCGCTGGGTTGCGCTGCGGTGCGCAGGGTTGCGCGGGTTGCTCGGGTTGCGCTGGGTTGCGCAGGGTTGCGCGGGTTGCTCGGGTTGCGCTGGTTGCGCTGCGTGCGCAGCGTGCGCAGTGTGCGCAGTGTGCGCAGTGCGCGCTCTGTCGCGCAGAGTGCAAGGAGCACTGGGTGTGCGCAGTTGGCAGCAGAACGTGCGTTTGCATGTTCTGGGCGGCTGCTACATGTTCGGGGTGGTTATTACCACGTTCCTAACTTTGTGGCAACCGACCAGTTGCTGCAGGGCCTATAAAAGGCATCCTCTCTCTCAAGGCTCATTACAGAATAGAAAAGAGAAGCCACCAGAAAGTTTACGAAGTGTTCTTTAGCACAAGTAAACAGAGAATTCAGACGTGTTCTTTAACACAGTTCTGATCTGCAGCCTGAAGAAAGAGAGGAAAGGCGCCGCACCAGCGTTGCTCTTGCACGGGAGTTCGTGTCCATCCGAGAAGTCAGAAGAGCAGGAGTGTTCCAAGTTCTCCGACGAACTTGCTGGTTCCTGGAAGCTGTTCGTGTAGGGCGAATAAAGCTTTGAGCAACGGTGATCATTCACCCCAGCAGGCCATCTTCCACATTTCGTCTGTCATCTTCTTCGCTGCTGTGATTACGAAATATGTTTAGATTCTCGTATATCATACGTTGCTGTGGATTACGAAATCTTTTTAGATTCTCGTAATATCATAACGATATCTTTTTAGATCTTCGTTATACTTGCACAACCTTCCTAGAAGTGTTGCGTTGGAACATTATTTTTACAATTGTTTCATATTCTCAGTTTTCTATCGAAAAATTGTGCCCCGGCACTAACAAGTATATATGTTGAGATAACTCATGGTGCATTTTCGATGTGAAACTAAACTTTTACAAGACATGTTGAAAGAAATCTCTCTCCATGTAAAGAAAGCACCAACAACATGTTGGAGGTAATGGGTTAATTTTCCGCTAACTCGGTTGGCAATGATGAATAGTGTTGTTTTCTGCCAACAGAGTTGGTCACATGTTTCGAAATTTCTAGATTTTTAAAATCGTTTCGTTTTAAGCTGATTTATTCAAATTTTATTACACTAGAGCGAATTTTCAGAAAAAGAAAAAAATCGGTGTACGTCGCCAGATGTGAACGCATCACATAAGGCTCTTTTTACATATTCTGGATCCCACTCCTTCCATCCATCAGCCGCGAATTTGGCATAAACCAAGAGACAGACATGGCACGGAAAAGAGAGAGTTCAGAATCATATTCTCCAGCCACCCAACCCAAACGCGACCACTTTATATCATGCGTCCTTTTACTTGAGCAAGCATATATCATGCACGATGAATTGCATCTCCCTATCGGCTATGGTTGGTCGGAGCAGAATGGAGCGATGCAAGCAGTGCGGCGTCCAGCTCCTGGTCCCGCCGCTGGCCCGGACCATCCGCTGCGCCGCCTGCAACGCCGTCACCAATGTAGCCAGCCCGCCAGCGAAGGACCACCGGTTCCATGGGCCGGTCCGCCACGTGACCGGCTGGGTCAAAGGCATAATCCACGACTTCAGCTCGTCGTCGTCCAACCCCTGGGCAGGAAGGATCAGCGGCGAGCCGGCCGGATCGGGCGCGTGGCCCGCGAGCTATCCGTCTGTGCGGGGGAAGAAGAGGGCGGTGCTGTGTGGGGTGAACTACACGGGGAGGAGCTACGAGCTGAAAGGGACGGTGAATGATGTCAACTGCATGAGGTACTTGCTTTGTCAGCAGTTTGGGTTCGTTGAAGAAAGCATCCTTGTCCTCACGGGTAATTTTCTTTCTCATTATTTTTTATTATTATTTAGTTAGTGACATAGATAACTATTAGTATAAATATTTGGATGTTGTTTAGTTCAAGTTTGAGAGGTTTGAAAATAAATTTTCCATTACTTACTGATGTTTGGTAAGTCTTGGACTAGAAAATAAGAGAGAATATAATTTTTTTCCTCACATATATGGAAAAGTAAAATTCAAGGCTCCCCTTAAAAAAAATTTTGCTTTCCTGAAAATTTTGGTTGGGTGTATTAATTATAATTATAATTTTTTGGACGGTAATACCTTCTATAATATCAACTGAATTTAGGTAACAGTAGCATCAAAAAATTAATGAAAGAGTTTTTATGAAAAACTAAACAAATTAAAATTCAATATTCATGTCTGAACCAAATATGAAAATAGAAAATATTGAATTTTTCGGACTACATATTCCTAACCTAACCAAATATGAAAATAAAGATATTGAATTATTTCCAATGGAAAATGGATTCCTATAAATACAAAACCTTCGTCCAAAAGACACTTTATATTATGCTAATAATAATATAAGGAATAATTATATTTTAGTTCCTATTTTGAGTCGGCCCTTAATTGGTGGTGCTTCACATCTTACTAATTAGAGTTGGTCAATCTAGATTTCAGAAACAGTGTAGGTATCATTTTAGAATCACAATCGAAGTGATTACTGAATACATGTGATTGTGATATTGAAACCACACTCACTGTGTATCTAATAGTCAGTATCTAAAATATTTTTCTAAGGATGCATTTGATTACAAGGTGAAAAATATGTAAAAAAAAAAAACTTAATTCCACGGAATTATTTTACTAGAAAAAAAAATCCATGGAAAAATTTCAACGGAATTATTTTGGATGTTTGATTGTCGTTATTTTTCATGAAAAATATTTATTTTCCAGGACAATTATATTTTCCTATGGGCTGTGCCAGTTTTATTCCACCATTTTGGAGAAAAATATGAAAAATGGTAGATTTTTTGAAAATAATTTCATGGAAAATATGGGCTATCAAACACTACAATTGGTGAAAAAATTGTGATGGAAATATTTTCCATGAAAAAAAATTTCAATCAAACATAGCCTAAGTGATTAATATAGATAGGACAAGTAATTGTGATTTAATTTTACTCAAGTAAAATAAATTTGACTTTAAATTTAAATAAAATACAAATATTACTTTAAACTTAAATAAAACATAAATATAACTTCTGTTATATAGCTTTAAATTTGATAATTCTAAATAGGTAAACATAGCTGATTTTAAAAAATTGGAATAATGACTTTTTTATTGTCATATAAATAATTGTATACGTTTACATTGAATAAATAATTAGATAGTTGTTTAAATCTGATGTGGTGTTGGCTTTGGCCTATGACTCGGCGGCTGGGTTCGATTGGCCTACAAACTGAATTGTTTGATCCACCACGTCATGGTCCAAGTTACCAGTCAATTCATCTCGTCCGTTGAAACAAAACAAAGTGTCCAATAGACGAAGAAATGACTTGGTTAATGTCCAATGGAAAAATTATTGACAGTCGGACGATATATCGACAGTATATTGTGGTATATCAGCGATATACCGGTCTGAGCGTCAAATTTTCCCTTTGGAAAAAATCTAAGGTTCCATTCTACGCACGTGTGCTAGAATAGATCTATAGCAATGCCGAAAGGTATTCTACAAGTCTAGTATAGTCTCTATCATGCTAAATACATTTTAAGTACAAAAGATACGATAAACAAGATATACGAAAATATGAAATAGAACATAAGCTCCCTTTACAGGAAACAAACTAAATACCAAAAATTTAAAAGTATGAAATTCCGGAATGGATGTGACATTATCGTTATAATTCATGTCGCTCTTCCCAATTCGCCGTTCGGTGAATTGAATCCTTGATACAACGTATCATGGATGCAAGATGGCAAGCACCATCAATCACGTCATATTTGCCCTCGTGTGTGTTATAGGAAATATGACACTAGGGTTCATCAGCTAGACCACTAGGCTATATGGCATATGTTGGACCCTCGTCCCAACTGACCTAGATTCAGCACAGATCTATTAATATTTGCCATTCTCACTAATATTTTGTAGCTAATTCTATGAACTATGCAGGAAATAGGAGAGGAAGAACAGAACAGAGAGGAGAAATGTTGATTTTCTTATTGAATTGAAGAATGCAGGAAAGAAAATTACAGAGAGCTATGGCTATAGAAGAATTGAGGAAGAAGGAAACTCTATTCTCATTCCACCCTCCTTAGCGTAGCATACCAGCTACTATTTATGCTGAGGAGAGGAGAATACATGAATTATCTATATTGCCCCTCTCTCTCGAGCTACTGATTACAGTGGCGAAAGGCTCTAGCCTGCAATTCAGTTAATACAGTTATTGGAAAAGTGAAAAGACAAGGCCAGCAAGGCCTGAGACTTAGGCCTGGGCTTGAGAAAGCCTAAAGGCTACCAGTCTCACTATACTAGTGAGGCTATCCTGGCCCAATTATGATGGGTACTTATCAATGGTCCTCCCTTAAATTGACCTTGTCTCAAGGTCAACCAAGGGATAATCCTTGATAAATTTCTCATAGTGAACCCACGTGGCTTCTTCAGGTGTTCCATCTTTCCACTGTACAAGCAGATCAACAGCAGCTTTATTTCCTCTGGAAACCATCCTCCTGTCCAGGACCCAATCAGGTTCTAACAGAAGGTTTTCTTGATAACTGGGGTTTTCAGCTTGCACTGTCACTCTTGAGCTCACCCTGATCTTAGTGTGATTCCTGGATCCCATACCCTCATTAATTCTTCTTTGGATTTAGGAAATCGCGGGGCATCAACCTGTCTCACCTCTGGCCTTGCATTTTCCACTTTTTTTGGCTTCCCATCATTTAGCTCATTCATTCCCTTAACTTCAGAAAATACAATGAGAGCCAATTTATATAAACTCGTGGCTGAAATATACAGCTCATTCCATATAAGATTGCCTTTTGTGATTGATTCATAAATGCTCCTGAACATATCTGGTACTACACTAGATCGAACAACCTCTGCAATTTCTTCAGTTGACAGCCACATGTCCCTGCAGTATACACACTTCCCATCCTTTGATATTCTAATAGGTTCCCTCTCGAATTCAATGTCAACTGAGCCAACAAAGGCATATGCTACAACCAGCGGAAAACCATCCTTTTCGATTTTATTAGATTGAGTGAGCTCGGCATTCTCTATGCTCACATAAAGTCTCAGATAATGCAAAGAAACACCTCTTGTTGTTCCCATGAGCTGAGAAGGAATTGAAGGGAAGCAAGAACCTATCCCTATTGATGAATTGACATAAGCTTTCGAGCCACTAGAGAAAGAGATCGATGTAAGAGGAAAACTAGCACCAAAAGGAATTCCAGCAAATGGAAATGCAGAAGCAGCAGAAAAGGCCATTGCTGGAGAAGAAGAAAGCATTGGACCTCTGTACACATCACCACCTCCCTGGATGTTCTGATTGGTACCCACTAAAGGGGTATGCAAAGCAGTAGCTTTACTACTGTTGCCTTGATCAGCCTCTATCATGTGTACATTACCAGCCTCGTACTGACCTGATACTTGATATAATATACCTGGGTTCCATACTCTATCCAGACTGCAGAACACTTTAAAATATAAGACATTTGTGGAGGCAAGTTTGAGCAGACTCCTGATTGCCATTAAAGCCTTTTCCTTCTTATGAAGCCTAATATCAATGCTAGAGTTGCTCATTATATCATGTAACATATAATTTCTATTCTCTAGATAGAATAATCCATGTCCATAGCCACTATTTCTGATTAAAGCAGATATGGCATATAATGCCTTAATGACTTCTCCAGTAAAACTGGATCTTGCCATCTCGACCAATATTTTTAACACTCTGAGCTCAAGGATCTGGTTTTGCACAAGTGCATTATTTTGACTAGCCAATGAAAATTCTGTACTAGGTCTGATGAAAGAACGACCTACATCTGTCTTGTACTTACTTGAAGTGTCCACTCGTCCTTCTGTTTGTGGGCTAGCATTTTCAGAATTCGAAGTTGATGAAGATTCAGTATTTTGCGCACTTGAGAAGACGGTGCTACTATCTCCTCCGTTGAGGCACGCCGAGCCATTGTCAGAACTGGAAGAGCTCATTATGGGTTCACCACAAGCATTGATCATCAGAAATGATGGCTCGTCACCATCCTTTGAGTAGCAATCGGACTTTGCAATAGGAACAAATCCACCGTTGCTACTTTTTTGCTCGTCTTCGTCATTCTCATAATTATTCGAAGTGTCAGCTTTGCTCTCATCTCCAGAAACCTCAATTAAGCATCCAGTTGTATAAGATCTGTTGAATTCAATTTCACCCGATGGCTCATCCACGAGAGCACTTTTTATGATACAATCAGGCTCAGAACTGCTTCTGCTGTCTTTTCTCCTCACTCCTTCGTCAATAACTCGAGTTCCTCCTCCCACATGCATTTCATCAAACACAAAGGCCTCATGCTTAAAAACTACTCCCACAGGCATTTCATCAAACACGTACCTGACAGATTGATACTGCTGCTGCGGTGGGGAGATCTGCGGCGACTGGTGGTACCACGACGACGAGTTTTCGTACGACTGCGATAACGTTGGGTACTGCGGCTGCGGATACTGATACTGCTGTGGCGACGGAGTTGCGTACAACTGTGGTTGCTGGTTCCTTGTCGACGAGTTTGCGTACGGCTATAACGATGTCGGGTACTGCTGGTACTGTAGATACTGTGGACACTGCACCGAGAACTGCGATATCAACATCTGTGGATAGCCGTAGTAATCCGGAGCGAGTGATGGTGGCGGAGTCGGGGGCTCCATGGCCGGAGCATAGGATTGAAGATGAGATCCAAAGCCATATTGAGGAGATCTAAAGCCATATCCAGGAGATCCCCAACCATATTGATGAGATTTCTCTGTCGATCCTTGTCGAGAGCTCCAGCTGCTCGAGTTTGATGGCTTTGATACCAAATTGTTGGACCCTCGTCCCAACTGACCTAGATTCAGCACAGATCTATTAATATTTGCCATTCTCACTAATATTTTGTAGCTAATTCTATGAACTATGCAGGAAATAGGAGAGGAAGAACAGAACAGAGAGAAGAAATGTTGATTTTCTTATTGAATTGAAGAATGCAGGAAAGAAAATTACAGAAAGCTATGGCTATAGAAGAATTGAGGAAGAAGGAAACTCTATTCTCATTCCACCCTCCTTAGCGTAGCATACCAGCTACTATTTATGCTGAGGAGAGGAGAATACATGAATTATCTATATTGCCCCTCTCTCTCGAGCTACTGATTACAGTGGCAAAAGGCTCTAGCCTGCAATTCAGTTAATACAGTTATTGGAAAAGTGAAAAGACAAGGCCAGCAAGGCCTGAGACTTAGGCCTGGGCTTGAGAAAGCCTAAAGGCTACCAGTCTCACTATACTAGTGAGGCTATCCTGGCCCAATTATGATGGGTACTTATCAATGGTCCTCCCTTAAATTGACCTTGTCTCAAGGTCAAATAAGGGATAATCCTTGATAAATTTCTCATAGTGAACCCACGTGGCTTCTTCAGGTGTTCCATCTTTCCACTGTACAAGCAGATCAACAGCAGCTTTATTTCCTCTGGAAACCATCCTCCTGTCCAGGACCCAATCAGGTTCTAACAGAAGGTTTTCTTGATAACTGGGGTTTTCAGCTTGCACTGTCACTCTTGAGCTCACCCTGATCTTAGTGTGATTCCTGGATCCCATACCCTCATTAATTCTTCTTTGGATTTAGGAAATCGCGGGGCATCAACCTGTCTCACCTCTGGCCTTGCATTTTCCACTTTTTTTGGCTTCCCATCATTTAGCTCATTCATTCCCTTAACTTCAGAAAGTACAATGAGAGCCAATTTATATAAACTCGTGGCTGAAATATGCAGCTCATTCCATATAAGATTGCCTTTTGTGATTGATTCATAAATGCTCCTGAACATATCTGGTACTACACTAGATCGAACAACCTCTGCAATTTCTTCAGTTGACAGCCACATGTCCCTGCAGTATACACACTTCCTATCCTTTGATATTCTAATAGGTTCCCTCTCGAATACAATGTCAACTGAGCCAACAAAGGCATATGCTACAACCAGCGGAAAACCATCCTTTTCGATTTTATTAGATTGAGTGAGCTCGGCATTCTCTATGCTCACATAAAGTCTCAGATAATGCAAAGAAACACCTCTTGTTGTTCCCATGAGCTGAGAAGGAATTGAAGGGAAGCAAGAACCTATCCCTATTGATGAATTGACATAAGCTTTCGAGCCACTAGAGAAAGAGATTGATGTAAGAGGAAAACTAGCACCAAAAGGAATTCCAGCAAATGGAAATGCAGAAGCAGCAGAAAAGGCCATTGCTGGAGAAGAAGAAAGCATTGGACCTCTGTACACATCACCACCTCCCTGGATGTTCTGATTGGTACCCACTAAAGGGGTATGCAAAGCAGTAGCTTCACCACTGTTGCCTTGATCAGCCTCTATCATGTGTACATTACCAGCCTCGTACTGACCTGATACTTGATATAATATACCTGGGTCCCATACTCTATCCAGACTGCAGAACACTTTAAAATATAAGACATTTGTGGAGGCAAGTTTGAGCAGACTCCTGATTGCCATTAAAGCCTTTTCCTTCTTATGAAGCCTAATATCAATGCTAGAGTTGCTCATAATATCATGTAACATATAATTTCTATTCTCTAGATAGAATAATCCATGTCCATAGTCACTATTTCTGATTAAAGCATATATGGCATATAATGCCTTAATGACTTCTCCAGTAAAACTGGATCTTGCCATCTCGACCAATATTTTTAACACTCTGAGCTCAAGGATCTGGTTTTGCATAAGTGCATTATTTTGACTAGCCAATGAAAATTCTGTACTAGGTCTGATGAAAGAACGACCTACATCTGTCTTGTACTTACTTGAAGTGTCCACTCGTCCTTCTGTTTGTGGGCTAGCATTTTCAGAATTCGAAGTTGATGAAGATTCAGTATTTTGCGCACTTGAGAAGACGGTGCTACTATCTCCTCCGTTGAGGCACGCCGAGCCATTGTCAGAACTGGAAGAGCTCATTACGGGTTCACCACAAGCATTGATCATCAGAAATGATGGCTCGTCACCATCCTTCGAGTAGCAATCGGACTTTGCAATAGGAACAAATCCACCGTTGCTACTTTTTTGCTCGTCTTCGTCATTCTCATAATTATTCGAAGTGTCAGCTTTGCTATCATCTCCAGAAACCTCAATTAAGCATCCAGTTGTATAAGATCTGTTGAATTCAATTTCACCCGATGGCTCATCCACGAGAGCACTTTTTATGATACAATCAGGCTCAGAACTGCTTCTGCTGTCTTTTCTCCTCACTCCTTCGTCAATAACTCGAGTTCCTCCTCCCACATGCATTTCATCAAACACAAAGGCCTCATGCTTAGAAACTACTCCCACAGGCATTTCATCAAACACGTACCTGACAGATTGATACTGCTGCTGCGGTGGGGAGATCTGCGACGACTGGTGGTACCACGACGACGAGTTTGCGTACGACTGCGATAACATTGGGTACTGCGGCTGCGGATACTGATACTGTTGTGGCGGCAGAGTTGCGTACAACTGTGGTTGCTGGTTCCTTGTCGACGAGTTTGCGTACGGCTGTAACGATGTCGGGTACTGCTGGTACTGTAGATACTGTGGACACTGCACCGAGAACTGCGATATCAACATCTGTGGATAGCCGTAGTAATCCGGAGCGGGTGATGGTGGCGGAGTCGGGGGCTCCATGGCCGGAGCATAGGATTGAAGATGAGATCCAAAGCCATATTGAGGAGATCCAAAGCCATATCCAGGAGATCCCCAACCATATTGATGAGATTTCTCTGTCGATCCTTGTCGAGAGCTCCAGCTGCTCGAGTTTGATGGCTTTGATACCAAATTGTTGGACCCTCGTCCCAACTGACCTAGATTCAGCACAGATCTATTAATATTTGCCATTCTCACTAATATTTTGTAGCTAATTCTATGAACTATGCAGGAAATAGGAGAGGAAGAACAGAATAGAGAGAAGAAATGTTGATTTTCTTATTGAATTGAAGAATGCAGGAAAGAAAATTACAGAGAGCTATGGCTATAGAAGAATTGAGGAAGAAGGAAACTCTATTCTCATTCCACCCTCCTTAGCGTAGCATACCAGCTACTATTTATGCTGAGGAGAGGAGAATACATGAATTATCTATATTGCCCCTCTCTCTCGAGCTACTGATTACAGTGGCAAAAGGCTCTAGCCTGCAATTCAGTTAATACAGTTATTGGAAAAGTGAAAAGACAAGGCCAGCAAGGCCTGAGACTTAGGCCTGGGCTTGAGAAAGCCTAAAGGCTACCAGTCTCACTATACTAGTGAGGCTATCTTGGCCCAATTATGATGGGTACTTATCAGCATACATGAGATATCGCGTGTCTCTGAACACTAATACTATATACACATATGCCATTTAGATGGCGTTTGGTATGCGGTATTTTTTTTTTTTTTCGAAAAAATTTAAGATGAGAATCTGCTGTCATGTTTGTTTGACTTATAAAAAATTTATTTTCGAGAATTATAAATATTCGGGTAAATAGTTTACCCACAAAATATGGAAATTCTATCCCTTGAGAATAGGTGGATATTTTTTTTTGCCCGGACAAAAAAAATTATCTAAATTTTTTTCTTCTTTTTTAATCAATTTTGATTAGTTTTGAACATTTTTTTCTTTTTTTTTTGTCGTTTTTATAGCTTTTTTGTCATTTTTTGTCGTTTTTACCAATTTTTTGTCGTTTTAAGCGATTTTTTTGTCGTTTTTACCCATTTTTTTCTTTTTTGTCACTTTTTGATTATTTTTTGTCGTTTTTATCCAATTTAGGGGTGCAACTCGGCCGGGTTGGGTCGGATTTGAGGTCAACCCGAGCCCAACCCGATAGATCATAAGCCTAGCCCAAGCCCAAGCCCAATCCCGGCCCGACTTCGGGTTCAACATATGAAGCCCAAGACCAATCCCGGAGGATCGGGTTGGACTCGGGTTGGGTCGGGTCCATCGGGTTTATCGGACTCTAATATGATATTTGAAATAATTTTAAACAAGAGTAATATTAAATGCATAATCAAATAGCAATCAAGTCTCAATCATCACAAAATAAAACCGAAATGAGATTTAGGATAAGGAATTGAAGAGTTCGGGTGAAAAAAATTATAGTTTAAACTTTTTATTTAAGTAGTATGAAACAATATATATATATATATATATATATATATATATATATATATATATATATATATATATATAAACTTTTTATTTAAGTAGTATGAAACAATATATATATATATATATATATATATATATATATATATATATATATATATATATATATATATATATATATATATTTATATATATATGAAAAAAATATATATATATATATATATATATATATATATATATGTCGGGTTTCGGGTTACCCAACACATGAACCCAAGCCCAACCCGATTTTTGAACCGGTTCAAATATTTTAACCCGAGCCCAAGTCCGAACCCGAATATCTTCAACCCTAACCCAACCCATTAACGGGTTTACCCGATCGAGTTCGGGTTTAGCCCGCCCAAGTTGCACCCCTAATCCAATTGTTGTCCTTTTTGTCGCTTTTTTTTGTCAAATTTTTATCGTTTTAAGCGTTTTTTTTTGTCTTTTTTAGCTTTTTTTGTTATTTTTACCGATTTTTAGTCTTTTCGTCGCTTTTTGGTCATTTTTACTTATTTTGTCGTTTTTGTCTCTTTTACTGATTTTTTGTCGTTTTTTGGTTATTTTTTGTCATTTTAACCGATTTTTTGTCGTTTTAACCGATTTTTTTTTATCATTTTTTGTCGTTTTTATCGATAATTTTTCGTTTTTGTCGTTTTTTTTGTTATTTTTTGTCATTTTAACCTATTTTTGTTGTTTTTAACCGATTATTTGTCGTTTTTACCATTTTTTCCGTTTGTACCGATTTTTTGTCGTTTTTACCCTTTTTTTTATATTTGTTCATTGTTTTTCGTTATTATTATTTTTTATTTTTTTTTGGAAAATATTTATATTGTCAACAAACATGGAAATGTAATTTTTCAGAGAATTTAATTCCTTGAAATTTGATTCCCGAAAATATAGAATTTTTGACTATATAGTATTCCGCATACCAAATGCCCCCTTATACAAGTTTCACATAAATCAGCCCCTAAATGGATATTTTCTGCATAAGTGGTATATTGTCGGCATATTGCCATTGCAAGGAACCCTAAGTCTAGGATTGGTTCGTGTACCAAATGCAATTAGTTTTCATTCAAACAAAAGAAGCACAAGTGGACCCTTCTAACTCTAGTCCATGCACATAATAACACTTGCTACTATGCTAAGATAGCATGCGAAGGATTGGGTTGGTCTAAGTGAGGGACGAAAAAATATCGAGGCAGCACGGTACGCGAGTACAATACCCCATGGTACGCATGCACATAATAAACCGAATATCAGTAGAAGAGATGTTATCTCGTAGCCCAAGAAATAATCACACAAGTGGAAACATGTGTTGGGTATCATACTAGAACGAATCTAACTTTTGCTCTGATACCAATTGTTAGACACGTGCAGAAGCGTTTGCCAATTCATCTGACCAAAACTAACTCCCGTCTAACGAACACCAAGCACAAGATGAAAACAAGTATATGGCGGTGACGTACGTCACCTGGACAAATTTCAACCTTTAATAACTCAGATAAAATTACAAGATGGACAGAACTCACGTTGAACCCTTTGTCCTAATAGGTTCAACCTCTCACCACTCTTGAGAAGAAAAACAAAATAATATTACAATTGAGATCACTCACCAATCCGTAGCAATCTCCCTAACCGAGGTTGACGACTCCTCGATTAGATCTTCTTCTTCCTTCTGTCTTTGATGGCAAAATCCTAAGAATAAAATACGGATTTTCTCTTAGATTTTCTTGTGGACAAGACCCCGAATCTCCACTTTTGTGCTTTGTGCTTATTCTTTGTGCCTCCACCCTCACCCCATACATATATGATGAGAAAATCCTATTTTAGGTCATAATTTGATTTCTTAATTAGGAAGCCCTCAAATAAGAATCCTATTATACCTAAAATAGTCCATCAATTATTCTATTTTAGATCATAATAGGATTTCCTAAAATAAGAATTATATTATATCTAAAATAACACAACACCAATTATGGACATTCAAATCAAATCAAATCAAATCAAATATTTAATAAGATTTGGATTCCGCAAGTGTGTTGTTACCAAATCCAGACTGGACTCCAACAATCTCTCCCTCCAGTCTGAGAGGGTATTGACCCCATGGGTCTTCAACTGAACTCCATGAATGTCGTCCTACGACAGAATTCCTGCTTCCCCATATCACTGATCTCCGATCCCCCGAGTTTCTTTGCATCTTTCTTTGTCTCCAGCTCCTCGACCGTCACGTCAACGCTAGCTGCCATACGTAGCACCTCCTGCACCACTGGGATCCGGCCGATATCAATAACACGATAAAGACCGAAGTCCCTGACGATAAGTCTCACCGTACGTCTTGGCTGCTTGTCCGCGACTTCCGTCTTCTACCGGAAAGTGTTAACGTTTTGACGAGCTTTTTCACCCTTGGTTGGACCAACCAAGCGAACGCTACGGTTCTCACAAGATTCGAACTCCTGAACCTGTCCACCTTCGTGTCCGAACTTGAAGCTCCCCCATATACATGCGTGCTCGAACAAAACATCACGCACTGTGCATGTCGTCGATGACCTACAGCTCCCCTTGAACTGTGTGAATGATGACGCTCCCGTCTCAGATTGAGTTTGCTGTAAAACTTGATCTCCTTCCTGGCTTCGAACTGCAGAAACTGATGTCGCTCCGTAAAGATTTGGCAAACCACATGTCGCCAAATCTGGATTCGTAGAGCAACCCCCACCTAGAGACCGACCAGCAGTCATGGGACCGACAGATTGACTCTCAATCTTTGACTCATCACCATCCGTCGCTTTGTCGCGACGAACCGAATCCTCCGTAACCCTCAAAGCATCTTGAAGTCCCTCCTTAGCAAGTTCTCGACTATCCACCTCATGTCGAACACCCCTCGAGCCTCCATCCGGTGTCTGTGGCCTGCTTGTACAGCTCAGCGGCTTTAGCCTGTACATGCCACAACACAAATCTTCCCGAACCAGCTGTTGGGAACCCTTCGCAAGCATCCAATCTTTGCTCCCAAACAGACTGCGACAGCCATCATCTGCCAGCCTCCCTACTGAAACCAAGTTGTAGTACAAATTCGATATATTTCACACACCTTTGAAGACGAGTTTTTTCACCAAACTCCGTCGTCGAGTGCACATCACCGATGCCTACAACTGCAGCAATTTTCTTGCCGTCCATCTTCATACGTCCAAATCTGCTGTCGCAATATGACGTAAAGATCCTCTTATGTGGAGTGGCATGATACGATGTCCCCGTATCCATGACTCAGTCGCCATCATGACACATGCCACAAGGTTCCTCTGTGTCGGTCGTTACGATGATGATACCTTCTATTGCTGTGAGATCCTCCTGATCATCCTTGACTTTGGCCTTCTCAGCTTTGAGTTTCATGCAGTTCCTCTTGATATGACCCATTTCGCCACAGTAATAGCAGCCCTCCTTGCGGTATACAATTGTAAGATTCCGAGAACTCTCTCAAGTCCTCGCCTGTGACTTGGGTCTTTCCTTTCCATAGGAAGTCACCAGAGAGGACTCCTGCGACGATTCCACTTGCTTGCGCCAGTCCTCCTCATTCAACAAGCTACTTTTGACTGTCTCCATCGTGACAACTTTATCAGGCGCGGAGTTGCTCACTGACACCACCAACGTCTTCCAGCTTTCCGGCAAAGAACTCAAGAGCAGTAGGGCCTGAAGCTCATCATCAATTATCATCTTCATCGCAAACAGCTGATTGATGATACCTTGAACCTCGTTCAGATGTTGTGCCACTAGGGCACTCTCCGTATACTTCGAGTTGACGAGTTGGCGAACAAGAAACGCCTTGTTGTCAGTTGTCTTCCTTTCATACAACGAATGCAGCTTCTCCCATAATACTTTTGTCGAATTCTCCATGGACATGTGGTGAAACACCAAATCATCCAACCATTGGCGGATGAATCCAACGGCCTTCCGATCCAGTCGTTTCTAGTCTTCAGTAGCTTTGTCCGTTGACTTTGCGTTGTCGTCCTCCAACGGACCATGCAAGTACTTACACCAGAGTAGATCCTCCATCATTGGCTTCCAAATCGTCCAATTTTCTCCTGTGAGGGTGATCATACGTGTTCATCTGCTCCGTAGACATGGTTGCCAGAACCTCTAAAGCTCTGATACCAATTGTTGGGTATCAGAGCAGAACGAATCGAACCTTCGTTATAATACCAATAGTTGGGGTGTGTGCGGAAGTGTTTGTCAACCCACCTGACCAAAACCAACCTCCGTCTAACGGACACCAAGCACAAGATGAAGACAAGTATATGGCGGCGACGTACATCACCTGGACAAATTTTAACCTTTAATAACTCAGATAAAATTACAAGATTGACAGAACTCACGTTGAACCCTTTGTCCTAATAGGTTCAACCCCCTCACCACTCTCAAGAAGAAAAATAGAAGATTACAATTGAGATCACTCACCAACCCGTAACAATCTCCCTAACCGAAGTTGACGACTCCTTGATTGCATCTTTTTCTCCCTTCTGTCTTGGATGGCGAAGTCCTAAGAGCAAAGTACGAACTTTATTTTAGATTTTCTTGTGGACAAACACCTCGAATCTCCACTTTTGTGCTTTGTGCTTATTCATTGTGACTCCACCCTCACCCCATATATAGGATGAGAAAATCATATTTTAGGTCATAATATGATTTCTTAATTAGGAAGCCCTCAAATAAGAATCCTATTATCATCAATTATCTTATTTTAGATCATAATAGGGTTTTCTAAAATAAGAATCATATTATATCTAAAATATCACAACACCAATTATGTACATCCAAATCTAATCAAATCAAATATGTAATAAGATTTGGATTCCACAAATATGTTGTTACCAAATCCAGACTGGACTCCAACAACATGTACCAAAACTAGAACGAGATGTTGCGCCAACATGACTGGGCTAGAGCAAGTGCTTTATGTATCGAGACCAAGTCATGCAAGCAGGATATATAAAATCGGTAGACGGGAACTTAATAAAATTCACACACAATCGAGAATAATAAAAAATTCTGAGTATGGTCCATATTATCATCAAAAGCTAAAATTTAAAGATACAAATTATCAATAAAACCAAATAGAGAAAACAAATAGTCAAAGAATATATCACAATACATATGATAATATACTAGAAGATCGAGGTGAGATAAGTCACCAACGGATAAGAAGTTGAGCGCCAACTCAAATCAGACTGAATTATTACCGGATTATGTCCGGACGGTATATCCTCGGTATACTTTCCGACCTAATAGTACCTAGAATTCACCAAGGAATTTAATTTTCTCTTGCTGTTTCTCGTCCAATTTCGATTTTGCAAATTGGGACATACTCTAATCTGAAAATGAATGGTGGGAAAACAAGTTTGGTGCCAAATAGTGGAGTGTGCACATAATTAGGTCGATTTATCCTACGAGGGATATGCATGTGCGATATCGTGCACACCAATCGAGAAAATTAAAAAAACAAGAACAGACATGTGAAAATATAGACCAGCAGTAATAGTTATTATGGAGTATGGGCACACGATGGTACACGAGTACAACATACAATATCATAATCGAAAAATTACATCAGAAGCATAATTTTTTTAAAGAATTGCATAAAAGGAGCAAAATTTTAGGAAAAAAAATTACAAGTTGGGAACCGTTGTGCCCTAAAATTGGGCGTTAAAAAATGCCCTAAATTTGGACGTCAAATCTTTAAATATAGTTTTGTCGGTCAATTAAGATAACCACCGATAACCAAATTCCTTAACCAAATTTCTTAACGACAATATTAAATTTCATGCCACAAAAATAGGACATTTTTTTATTTATTTATTTTTCACGCCCAAAATAGCGCATTTTTTTTTAGTTGGAGCAGGTTTGAATTTTGGAGTTGAGAAGCTGCAGTTTAAGCTAAGGCTGGATTTGTTTATGTAGTTGCTTATGCTTCTTTTTTCTACCAAAAAAGAGCATCTTAGAATCCACATGTTCATGTTCACATCACTGAGCCAAGCCTACAAAACTCCTTCTTGTCAGCATCAATAATAATATGTATATAAATGGTATGCTAGCATGTCCATGAACTAAGTTAGCCCAGGAACCTTCTTCCTCACAAACTCATCGAGCATTATTATGGACTCTCATTAGGGAATTTAATATCTCATTAGGGAAAGTTGGGCGCAAAACTAAACGCCCGAAAGTTGGGCATAAAAAATTAAAAAAAAAACGCCCTACTTTGGGACGTGGTTTTTAAGTGAGATCCGTTTGGATATGTTTTCTGAAATTTTTTTCCAAAAACAGTTTTCTGAAAGTAAGTTATAAATGTGTTTTCTGAGTATAATTTTTTTTACTTTGCGTTTGGTTACTTTCATCTTAAAAACTGATTTCAAAAAACAAAAATTAAAAACTGTGTTTGGTTAAATATTTTTAACTGTCAACAGTTCTGTTCTTGTCCAACTGTGTCCTCCCACAACTCTGTTCGTGTCCAACTGTATCCTCCCTCCTACACGTGTCCAATCGTGTCCCTCCTAAACTGTGACAGGAGAACAGGTCGGGAACAAGCCCAAGGCCGATTCGACGAGCTTGGACCTGCCTCCGCCGTCCTCGAGCCCTGGAGTAGGCGCACCGCCCAGATCTGGTTCCTCCACCGCGTCGAGACCTAGAACGAGGTCGAGACCCGCGTCGATAGACGAGCTCCACCGGTCGTTCGTGTCGAGGCCCACGTCGAGTCCTCGAACGAGCTCGCCGACCGGTGATGGCTTCCCTCGAACGCAGAGGGGGAGGCGTCGGCTTCGAGGTCGTAGGAGGAGGAGGGGGAGGGGAAGCGGTCAGGCCGAGGTCGAGTCCCTCCACCTTCGTCGATCCCTCCAGAACTCCGGCCATCATCGAGGTCGCCACGTCGAGGTCGAGTCCCTCCACCTTCGTCGTTCCATCCAGAACTCCGGCCATCGTCGAGGTGGAGGTCGAGTCCGGCCATCTCAGAGAGGGAGTGGGAGAAGAAGAGGGTGGGGTTTGATGAGGAGGAGGAGGAGATGGAGTTCAAAGTCTCCATTTTTTTGCTGCCAAAAAGAAATGAGATGTGCGAGAGAGAGAGAGAGAGAGAGAGAGAGAGAGAGAGAGAGAGAGAACGTGGGAATGTCCACTCAGAAAGTAGCTTTTTTTTGTTTTGGGAAAATAAGGTTTAAACGTTACTTTTAGGACATTGCTTTTTAAAAGCAGTTTTTTGAGTGTGCCAATCCAAACAGCATTTTGGTCACCTGCAACATTTAAACTCAGAAATCTGAGTTTAAATGGGTAACCAAACGGACCCTTAATCTCCCATTAGGGAATTTGTTTATCGGGTTAACTAAATTTGTTATCGGTGGTTATTATTTAAACCATATTCAAAAGATTTGACGCCTATAATTAGGGCGTTTATTTTTTACGTCCTATAATGGTTTCATACTTACAATTTTTCTAAACTTTATTTTTTTTTTTCCGCAATTTTTTAAAGTTCTTATGCTTCTGATGCAATTTTCCGTATCACAATACAAGATATTGGATATGCACATGAATACTAGAATACAAATACGGTATCGAAATACGGGACTTTTACGCATCCACACACTCCCTCCTAAAATTTATACTTTCTTAATTGTTCATTTCAAATCAATAATACAAAAGACAGATGATTGGTTATAAATTATATATATATATATATATATATATATATATATATATATATATATATATATATATATATATATATAGATGTCTCCGAATTTAAAAACTTGGAGGAATCATCCATCCATTCATCTGATGCCTTGATCTATCAATCTGTTTCCTTGTGAGGACAGAAGAGGAGCGTGACCCGAACCGCATCCCAACGAAGGAGAACATCCGCGCGGCAATGCGGTGGCTGGTGCACAGGTCGGGGTGGGGGGACTCGCTGGTGTTCCACTTCTCCGGGCACGGGTCCCAGAAGGTGGATGGCGGCGGGGACAGGGACGAGGTGGATGGGCTGGACGAGACCCTGTGCCCCCTGGACTACGAGGCTAACGGGATGATCCTCGACGACGAGATCAACGAGGCCCTCGTACGCCCCATCCCCCGCGGGGCCAAGCTCCACGCCCTCATCGACGCCTGCCACAGCGGCACCATGCTCGACCTCCCCTACCTCTGCAGGATCAACAACAGGTAGTAGGTCATTCATTTAAATTACTACTACAATCTTACTTTTTTAGTTCTTACGCACGCACGCTAGCTACCATTCTCTTCTCATTATTGTTCCACATATTGAATGTATTGTAGGCTCACTGCCTAAAGAAAAAAAACAAGAACAACATTCTATTCTTGAGCTACTACCGTCAACCAAAAACAATAAGCGTATATATAGGGTGAGACCGGATCGGGGGCCCCGTCCGCGGAGCCCTGCAAGAGTCCCATCAGTCTCGACCAAGGGCGGATGCAGGAATTCAAGAGAGGGGGGTCGGTCTTAAACATAAAGAGTGTAAAAATAAAATCACATTCTAACAAACACAAGATAATTTTCAAAACACATACATGTGTTCATTGAATAATGTCTTACAAAACACAAGATAAGTAATCTCAGATTACAACAACTAATTTCAGTTTACAATACTCCTCTGCGACTGATATCCAATTTAGTCAAGAACTGATGCTACTCAGTTCGGTCCAACTGAACCCCTGCACTTCCTTGGGTTCAGTCCAAATGGTATGAATCCCCCCACATTCCTCTCTCCATTGATTAGGTGAACATGAACACCAAAATCCTCATTACCTACCAGTTCAGTCCAAGGACTGAACATCACTTCAGTTTTGAACAACTAAAATGAATCAGTCCTAAAGAGTGGGCTACACCGAAGGTAAACAAAACCCTTCCCTAAATCCTTTCTCTTCTATCTCAGTCTGCAGGCAACCCTCTCTTAATTCCTTAACCCTTCACACACACCCTATTCAAGACTGAACATCACTTCAAACTAAATGCCCTGCTCCACTATTAATTCCCTGCCTACTGGTACCACTATTAGTCGAAGGACTGATAACTAATATCAGTTCAAGGAACTGATACTCCAGGTTCAGTCCACAAATTCGACTGAATCCCCCAACTCAGTTTGTATAAACTGATACCATATCAGTTAATGAAAATTGATAGCCCAATGAATCAGTCCAAGTGAACTGAGCACACTCTTCAGTCCCTTCATCTCCTATTCAAATTTTCCCCCCAAATCATCATTTTCCCTCTCATCTCAATACCCCAACTACAATTTGTTTAATAACTGATACAAGTATCAGTTAAGAACTGATATACTAACATCAGTTCCAAAGTCTGAACACAGAGCCCAAAACACCCCTCTCTTCACTGTATGCAAAGTCCAGTTCCGAAGATGGACTAAGCTCCCCACTCTCAGTTCTGAGATTAAAATAATACAATACAAAAACCTGCTGCCTTCATTGTATCAGTCCAGTTCCTAAGATGGACTGAGCCCTCCCTGCTGATGGATTGAGCCCTCCCTGCTACAAAATAATACAGTACAAAGTCCAGTTCCTAAGATGGACTGAGCCCCTGCTGCCTTCATTGTATCAGTCCTGGACTGATACACAACCATTCAGTTCCTGCTAATCCCCTTTACATATATATAATACAGTACAAAAACCTATATGGCAGTATATAGCACATGTATATGACACATGTATATGCCCATTACGACGTGAATAATGTGTTCATTGCATAATGTCTTACAAAACACAAGATAAGTAATCTCAGATTACAACAACTATTTTCAGATTACAATACTCCTTTGTGATTGCACATCTTTTGAAATCGTTGAATAATGTCTTCATTGCTTACAGTCCCAGACATGTCTTTCTCAATATAAGCAATCAAACAGTCATCCATAAACTCATCTCCAAGTAGAGGTGTCAAGTGGGCCGGGCCGGCACGAAATTGAGTGGGCCGGGCCGGGCTCGGGTCGGGCCTCTTCGGCCCATGAAATTTAGCGGGCCGGACCGGGCTATGGATGGAAAATCTAATCCCATCCCGGCACATGACCCGCGGCACGGTGGGCTTCGGGTCGGGCCGTGCCGGGTCGGACTTGGGCTGGTAGGAAAAACCTAAGCTGATGTATGGATGCATGCATGTATGTTGTTGTTGAATTAACTTGCAACTAATATATATTGAAATGAATTGAATTGAATTTCATTTCAGACATTCATTTCATTCAATTCAATTTACTATTACACTAAATATAATCATAATAATAACAGAGGCCACACTTGCACTTGTTGCTATCGGGCATTGGCTGTGTCCTATCTTGGCCAGCAAAGTACAAGCCATTTGTTTGGAGGACAGAGTGTTATGTACATGTTTTTCTTTTCTTTTCCTTGTGAAAGTGACAACACAGCTGTTAGCTGGTAGAATTTACAAATCAAAGAGATTGTGCAGGCATGTTGCAACCGGTTCAAGATTCGGGCCGGGCCGGGCCTATATTACGGGCCGATATACGTGGCCCGGCACGACCCTATATACGGGGCCGGGCCGGCCCGGACCCGCGATTAAACGGGCCGGGCCGGGCCGGCTCATGGGCCAATTTTTCGGGTCGGGCTCGTGCTGGGCTGGGCCGGCCCGGCCCAATTGACAGGTCTATCTCCAAGTCGATTGCGTAGTTGAGTCTTGATAATTTTCATAGCCGAAAATACTCTCTCGACAGTTGCTGTTGCGACGGGTAAGATCAATGCCAACTTCATAAGCAGAAATATCAATGAATATTGTCGATGCCTCTTGGTTTGAACCATTTTTTTAGCAAGTCCACTAATACCTATAACATCAGAAAACTGCTCATTGGTACGGACATCCTCAATATAGTTTGAAAGTTGATAGCCAAGATATGAAATATCATCTTCATCAAAATCAGAGGGGTAAAACTCAGCAAATCGTATTAACTTATCCATATCAAATGAAGAGAAAGAATCGGCTGGATCAAGACATGACATACACAACAACAACTCTGTATTCACCTCGGTAAATCGATTATTCAACTCTTGAATTTGTAAATATATAACAGAGTAGAATAATTCAGCACGATAATAGTGAAGATTTGTGCATTCTTCAACATTACGACGTGATCTTCCATGAACTTCAAACTTGGCTTCCATGTTTGGGATTCCGATTCCATATTTTGTACAAAATAACGATACTTCATTCAACAATGATTCCCATCCACCATCTTTCATTCTTTGGAGTGTTTGCTTTGTTATTTTCACAATATTCATAGCATTAACAATGTCTTGGTCTTTTCTTTGTAATGCTTGTGACAAGTCATTAGTAATTCCCAAGATCATTTTCATTAAGTGTAAGCAGAAGACAAATTGAAAAGATTGAATTCTCTCACATAGATCATCTGCTTGAATTCTGTGAGCTATCTCATGTGCATCTTCTCCTATAACCAAGAGCACATCGATCACTGAGGAAAATAAGTTAATTAAACTCAGTATTGTGCCAAAATGTGAACCCCCACGAGTATCGCCCGGTGGTTGCAATGTTGTTTCTTGATTCAAACCTCTCCCCGTCAATATTTTACCATCCCCAATTCTTTGAATAAGCTTTTCAAATTGTTTCTTTCGAAGAAGATCTCTTCGTTTGCAGGAAGCTCCAACAACATTTGACAAAAGTGCTACAATATCAAAAAATGCACCAATCTTTGTATGATTTTTAGCAACAGCTACAAGTGTTAGTTGTAATTGATGAGCAAAACAATGAATATAATGGGCAGCTAGATTCTCCATCATAAACAAAGCTTTAAGACCATGAACTCACCTCGCATATTGCTCGCTCCATCATAACCTTGTCCACGAATACTTGATAAACTCAGTCCATGACAAGAAAAGAGAGCCTCGATAGGTTTATTAAGTGATAAGGCAGTAGTATCGCTGATATGTACAATACCAAAAAAGTGCTCAACTATGCATCCTCTGTCATCCACAAAATGTAAAGCAACCGCCATTTGTTCTTTCACAGGGATATCTCGTGCCTCGTCAACTAGAATAGCAAACAAGCCATCACCAACCTCTCTAATGATTGCATTTGTAGTCCCACTTGCAATGGCACTAACAATATCTTTTTGGATTCTAGGCGACGTCAATTTATGATTTTCGGGAGCATTCTTCAATACAACATTGTTGATTTCTTCATTGTGGTTGGCAAAAAAGCTTAGGAGTTCAAGAAAGTTACCCTATTTTTTGAATTCTTAGATTCATCATGACCACGAAAAGCCAAACCTTGACTCAAAAGAAACCTAATGCAATCAACAAAGGCAGTCAACCGAATGCGATAATCTGCTTGAATTTGTTAGGATTGATTAGACCAGCAAACTTCTATGTGTTGTCGTTGAAGTAATAGATCACTGCAAGCCCTTGAACATTGTTTATGATTACTATTATGGGCTCCAACATAAATACTGAACCGGCTCTTCTTCTTCCAATTTCTAAATCCCTCTCCAACAAATGCATCACCACCGCCTTGGTGTCCGTAGTTGGGCTTGAATAGATAACAAACCAAACAATAGGCAACATCTTTTGATATGCTGTACTCCAACCAATCATACTCTGTAAACCAAGCACCAACGAAACTGCGATTGACTCTAAAAATATTGTTCCCAGAAAATGATGATTTCTGGGTTGACATGGTCCTTTTTGTAGATACCACCGTCGGAAATTCTCCCTGTCATTAATGTCATACTCATGGATATTCTTTCTTAATCCAGGATCGGCAGGGAGCTCATTCAAGTCTATAATACGAGTGGCCAGAGGGAGAACGGGATTAGGAGTGAGTGATGAACGTCTTGTTGATTTCTAGAAGACGTACTCTCATTTGCAAACTTTGGCGTTGACACCTTAGAAAAAAAAAATCTTTGCATCTTGATTCTGGAGTAAATAAAAGAGTAGCTAGCTGAAAATCAATAACCCAATTTCTAAATGCACTAACCTAATTCCTAATTCTGAAATCCAAAATCAATAACCTAATTTCAATAATATGCCTCTGTAAAAAATCCCTAAAAAAATAATTTTAATAATAGAGCCACCAAGTAAACATTTGTCCTAATTTTTGAGCAATGATTTTGACTTTTGAGCACTGATTTTTGCTAAAACTTACCCTGATTTTTGTCCTAAAAATGTGGTTTCTTAAAATCACTGATTTTTAACCTGATATTTGCCCTAAAATCCCTTTAAAAATGTGGTTTCTTACCCTATTTTTGCTAAAACTTGAAAATACTTAGTTTAGGGATTTTAATTTGAGAGAGAAAGATAGAGATGAAGAGAGAGGGGAGAGAGTAGATGTACCTCTTCTTCTTCTTCTTCTTTCTTCTTCTTCTTCTTTCTTCTAACG
>JANAVB010020547.1:0-55406 GCA_029216955.1 Iris pallida | reverse complement strand
ACGAGTTCCAGTGGGCGGTCATCTTCCTTCTCTTCCTTTTTCTTCAAAGGTATTTTCTCTCCATTTTCTCATGGCCCCCAAGCGTCAAAGAGGAAACACTTCCCAAGGTGCCTCCTCTTCCTCTGAATACACCCCTGCTAGTCTATTCAGTCCAGCACGACCTAGAGATCCCGATGAGTACGATTCTACTTTGTTCCCGACAAAGACTTTTCGGATCTCTGGTTCGACTTTCTCTGGTCGTCGTATTTGCTCTGGAGCTTTCGTTAATTTTACTACTTTCTTTGAATATGCTCCAATTTTTGACCAACTTGGATACCGCGATTTCTTCGAGGTCCAAGAGAGCATTTATGACAACGCCGTCCGTATGTTTTACTGCAATCTGCAGGTAAAACCAAACGGCAATTTCTATTCTTGCATTGCTGGACAAGAATTGGAATTTAGCGCCACCGACATCAGCGAATTCTTTCATATTCCTGATCTTGGTGATGCATTAGTTGACATCTACCACATTCAGTTCCCTGCTGAGGTCACTCTTGCTTACTTTAGGGAATTAATCTGTCAACCTAACCCTCCTCCCCGGAGAATTTTTGCCAAACATCTGAACCAAACATTCTATGAGCTTCATCGTATGATATTTTCTGTTCTTCTTTCGAAGAAAGGCTCTACTGATGAAGTTACCTTTTTGGAACTATCTGCTCTATATCACATCCACTTTGGCATCCCATTCTCCGTTCCCAAAACTATAATGTCCTGGATGCTTAACTGCAAAAATGCAGGTAGGAATCTAGTATATCCTATGCACCTTGCTTCTATCTTTCGACGTTTCGAGATTGATCTTGAGACGTGTCCCATCTCCTCTCCTCCTGTTGAGCTGACTCGATTTCGTCGATTCCCTGCACCACCTCTGGAGCTGATCCTGCTCCAGCTGCTGATACTGAGGTCCCTCCGGCTGATGCTCCTCCTGCTCCGGCCCCTGCCCCAGGATTCGATCAGACTTTCTACCAGCGCTTCGATGAATTTGTTGATGTCTCTACGCAACGTCATCAGGACTCAGAGTTCCGGCACATTTCTCAGGCCTAGGTGCTGAGAAATAGTATTGCTGACCTCCACTATAGCCTGGCTCAGGATTCAGTTCATCCGATAACCATCTTACCTCACCCTGCTTTTCCGGGTCCTCGATTTACTGATGAGGTTACCTTTCAGTATTTCGACCCGACTACAGCCTACTCCCCTCATGATCCTCCCGGTGCGGATGACCCCACGATGTGACGTAGATTCAGCTATGGGCTAGTGGATATTGATTTGATTAGTTGATGCAGTTGATGTAGTAGTTTTTTTTTATTATTTTACATGTCTAAACTGATTAGTTAGACATTATCAGTTGTACTTTTAGATTTCTAGTGGACTATGTTATTTCAGTTTATTATGAGCTGGTTTATTGTATATCATTTGATTCCATATATGTCTATGCTGGGATTATTTTTTTTTGCTTCACTTTGTCTTGTGTTTGTCTATTGTTGGCTTCAGGATTTACGGGAGAGCCTATTCATTTTACTACTTGACAAAGGAGGAGAAAAAGAGTATACCAAAGCGCATATACAATCTAAAAACAAAATCCAAACTCTCAATTTTTTTCAGGTACTTTATATTTTATTCTATTTGATATAAATATATTTTGGTATAGACTCAAGTTTGTCAATTATCAAAATGGGGGAGATTGTTGGCCCATTCCATGGTCACACCCGATTTCGATAATCAACATACACTTTAGTCAATACACAAAATATAGAAAATGCTGCTAATCATTTCAGGATTCATGAAATCATATTCAACGGACGATGTACCGCATCAATCAAAGCGTCAATATCATCAAATCTTCAGAAGACTCATTTCTCATTTTATTCTATTGAGTCTAGGATTTATTCTGTAAAATCAATTGTGGTAATACTGGCTTAGGGTTAAAACTGTCCACACTCCAAAAGCCTACCTATTTACCATTCGTATTTTCGTTTACAAATATTTCAAAAATATATTTCGAAAATAGTCTTTCAAAATAATTTTACAAATAACCAAAAACAAATTTGAAAACTGTTTTTGCAAATGATTTACAAATATCTCCTGACAGAACTCGTAACCGAGTTCGGCCCGAGTTCGGTCCGAACTCTGACCGAGTTCGGTCAAAAGTTATTCATACTTCTATTGCCTCCAAATCAGCGAGCAACGTCTCTTTGCGAGATATTTGCATCCGAACTCTGTCCGAGTTCTGCCCGAGTTCGGTTGGAGAAAACACCTATAAATAGAGAAGAACTTTTCATTTCAAATCATCAATTCATTCTTCATTCTCTCTTCTCTACTACTCAAGTGTTTTCAAACGATCTAAGATTTTCAAATCTCACCTATACATCTCTTAGCCAAAAGCCAGTACTATCAGAGTTGATTTAGAGTCTTTTGGTTACTCAAGAGTTGTAAAGAGGTCGTTCCAAGTTTCAATAACTTTTCCTGTTGTGAAGCTGGTCGTGCGCTCGTCACCAAGCACGGTGTGTGTTGTGGAGCTGGTCGTGCGCTCGTCACCAAGCACGGTGTTGTAAGAGACTGCAAGCTCTTAGTTAAAGCTTGTGCCATAGTGGATTAACATCAAACAAGAGTACTCGAGACTGGATTAGTCCTCTCAAAGGGATACCAGTATATATCGTCGTGTCACTGAGTTTGAATTCTCTATCTCTATTTACTGTCTTATATATATCTGCCATAGTTTAAATATTTAATTGGTGATTATATTCCACAGCACACACGCACTCTATTCACCCCCCCTCTAGAGGTGCTCAACGGTCCTACAGCCAATACCACTCATATTGTATATTGTGCGAGCTTACCCCTCTTACACACGGGGATAAGCCGTATCGCGTGACGCTATTGTATAACCCAAGCCGGTCATAGACGATTACTGTAAGCCCCTGTTTTTCAAAATTTACTTAATTAGTGTTAATTAATTAGTAATGTCATTTTTAGCCTTAAAATAATTATTAGGATTTTTAGGAATTTTTCTAGAATTTTTAAATGATTTTTAAATGAGTTTTAAATACAAAAATATTAATTTGCAATTTTTTAAAATATTTTAATATCATTTTATAATAATTAGAATTGTTTTAATATAGTTTTGTAATTATTAGAATTATTACAATATCGGTTTGTAATTTCCCAATTGTTATGTGCAAATTTTATTTGCACATAAACAGTGCATGATGGGTTATGCAAATTCTAATTTGCATTTATCTACCTTAGGGACCTATATGTAAATACCTAAACTAGGGGGACCTAATTGCTAAACCCTAATCTACCCACCCTGACTGACCGGCCGACTGCCCCCGCCATTTTCGGCCAGCGCGACGACCCCCGACCGACTCAACCCACCTATTTAAACCCCCCTCAGCCCAGCCACCGCTCTCCCCGACCCATCACCGCCGACCATAGCCCCGTTTTCCCCATTTAAACTCGCCTGAACCCTAGTTCCGACGACACCCCACCGCCAACTCCACAGCAGTCGCCACCGCCCCCAACGACCGCCAGTCGAAGCGCCTCGCTGAGACGAACCCAGCGCCACCTACGCGCCACCGCCACGACGTCTCCTCCGCCTAGTCGCCGCCTTGAAAGCACGCTCGACTTGGACACGTACGTGTCTCTTTGGCTCCTGTGTCCTACTGTGTCTCGATTTCACATAAATGACACGCCAGCACACGACGACTCTATTGCTGAGTGTGGACACGGCAAACTCGTATCGTGCGTGTCATAATCAACCCGGACACTTAGACTCCTGTGTCCCTAACTGTCAGGACACAGGATGGTTATTATTTATATATATATATATATATATATATATATATATATATATATATATATATATTCAGTAACTTAAACCTAAATAAAACTAACCTAAGTCCTAACCCTAACACAACGAGCGGGCTGACCCCCCTGACCAGCCCGACCAAGTCTAAGAACTCGGCTCAGTAGCCCGAGTTCGAATCCCCCCCCCATTTCCTGTGCTGTTATTTCCTTTTCTTTTCCTTTTTCTTTTTCTTTTTTGTTATATATATATATATATATATATATATATATATATATATATATATATATATATATATAATATAATATATATATATATATATATATATATATATATAATAATATATATATATATATATATATATATATATATATATATATATATATATATATATATATATATATAATAGTATATATATATAATAATATATATATATATATATATATATATATATATATATATATATATATATGTATATATATATATATATATATACATATATATATATATGTATAATTTTACCTATATATATATATATATATATATATATATATATATATATATATATATATATATATATATATATATATATATATATATCCATTATGTAAATATCTATATATTTATATGTATATATAAATATTGTAGATATACATTTTGTATATGTATTTCACTCTACCTAATGTAAATTATTATTAAGTAAATATACTTGTCATATTTTTAGGACTACTATGTATAATTTTACCTTATTAAAATATTAATATTTATTTTGCACTTTTACCACTTTGTATTTTTGGGTGTATTTAAATTACTGCAACCATTTGGTGTCCAAGTCTAGCATGAATTTTTGGGCCCAAATGTGTTTTCACACATTCAAGACCTGTACAAGTCATATTGGACTTGATTCATGGCCTTGGATCCTGTATTTGAACTTTGGTTCAAACTATGTACATGGACAAAATACGCAAATAATTAATTATTTAATTTCAGATTGTGTGCAATACTGTTTTCGAATTTCTAAAAATACTTAAAATACTGTTAAAATTCTGGAAAAATAGTATTTAGATACTATGTTAATTTAGCTAATTTAGTATAATTCTTACAGTATTTAATTTGCAGTTTTGCCACTATTTTGACATGTGAAACCAGAACTCATTTTCTGTGTACTTAGGAAAACTGATTTTTTATAAAATACTTGTACTGGTTAATAAATTCCAAAAAAAATTATAATAAATTTCTATAATTAACAAGGATCATTTTGGTACTTTATTTTATATAAAATTAAACTTTTTGTCTATCTCAAAAATTGTTGGAACACAATGTTCATTTGATTTATTTATTGAATAATGACGACTTGCAACTTTTTGAGTTTTAGCCGTATTGAACCTCACCCCTCACTAGTGTAAAGACCCTAGAAAGTTAGTTAAAGTAGTGTGTCACCCCAAATTGGTCTCCTATGCTAAAGTCATCATTTTGGCTAGGTGTCCAGTCTCAAGTCGTGTTGCACCAATTAGTGTCTTAGTGTTTTAGCTTAGTATAAAAACTAAGTTTATGTATTTATTTCTACAGTGATGAGTTACCAGACATCTATAGCACTTGTATCGCAGCTTTCTTTGCTTTGCTTTGCTAGAGGCAAGTACTTTCTACGAACTTTGCATACTGTTACATAAATGAACTGCTAATCCAACCATATTAAATGCTGTCACGCCCCAGCACCAGAATACTGGAGAACGGGGGAATGACTCAGCTAGCTACGTATTACGGGTAGATGAATACCGTATAATACGATCAATGCTGTCTAAAAGACAAGGGGGTGCATACTACATGAAAGTCTCGCTATGGTCACTTCACATCTATTGTCTCAATCATTCAAACAAGAAGCAATAACAGAGAACATTTAAGAATAAGCAATAAGGCGTCCCAAACGCTTAGTCAAAATGTTCTTGAGATCTGGCTTTACAAAACATAGCCAGATGATATAGAAACATATACACAATTGTTATCAGCTGCAGTCTGACTTAATTACAATTATGTAAAAGTAAGTGCAAGACTATCCGACTAACATGTCGGTGCCAAGCGGCAAAATATAAAGTAATTAACAAAATGAGCGGAGAAGTAAGGAACCCACTCGAGTCCTTCTGCGATCATTCCTCTAGTATTAACCATCTTGGAGGTAGAAGTAAGCTGAGTCCTCGGGAACCGGCTCTAAATATGGCCATGCAAAACCAGAGAGGTTAGACCTCTAATAGCAAGTACTGCAAGGAAGCACGATATGAGAAATTAAAACCTGTAATAACAGAATAGGATATATAGATCTCTGCTTGCTACTGGGATTCACGTAACATCACGACACTTCGAACCAACCTCCCAACCAAACAAGGACAGAAGTTGGTCCGTCATGTTCTGATGCTCTGATCATCTCAGTTAAGTAACAGAGTAGGTACAGTACACAAACAAATCAACTTAAACGGCCATCCAACTCCTACGGCTTACTACTGTGAGTCCCAAGTTATCCTGGAATTATGCAATAAGGATTTCTCAGTTCTTACTATGGGCAAGCAAGGCTAGTCTATCCAATCAATCAATTACGTCAATCATGAATTAGACGAGTCCCAGCGGGACGCCCGTCATCAATATACAATAATATAAGCAGATACCGCTCCCTGCCCGTGTGGCAGAATTGCAGTATCTGTGGGAACCAGCCGGCCTGTTAGGTGCTAATAATCCCAAAGAGGGCTGCCATGTAAGAACTCGGAGATCCATTCCCTCCATGCAATCATTATTTTATTTAACTTAGTAGCCTCTATGTTAAGAGAAATCCCATACCGTGGATCATGGTCATTCAGAATGAGTACTTCCGTACAAGGTACGATATATCCAACTCTACAACGATACCCGTGCGGTTAGGTTGTAGGTCTTACATAGCGTAATGCAACAATTAAAACTAACCACGGAATAATCATGCCTTGACCATAGAGTACACAAGCTGCTTTCGTAAAATAAATAAATAATTGTAGCCTGCATGTATCTATATGTCAATATTCGGGATTGGCCAATCGATTGCAAATATGAACGTGTCTTATTCTATTTAATTCAATAAGACGACTAGCCAGTTGTCACGCCCCAGAACCAGAATACTGGAGAGCGGGGGAGTGACTCAGCCAGCTACGTATTACGGGTAGAAGAATACCGTATAATACGATCAATGCTGTCTAACCAGACGAGGGGGTGCATACTACATAAAAGTATTACTATGGTCATTATACATCTATTGTCTCAATCATTCAAACAAGAAACAGAAATATAGAACATGTAAGGTAAAGCAGTAAGGCGTCCCAAACGCTCAGTCAAAATGTTCTTGAGATCTGGCTTTACAAAATATAGCCAGATGATATAGCAAGCGTACACAATTGTTATCAGCTACAGTCTGACTTAATTACAATTATGCAAAAGTAAGTACAAGACAATCCGACTAACATGTCGGTGCCAAACGGCAAGGTATAAAGTAGATAACAAAATGAGTGGTGAAGTTAAGGAACCCACTCGAGGCCTCCTGCGATCATTCCTCTAGTATTGACCATCCTGGAGGTGGAAGTATGCTGAGTCCTCGGAAACTGACTCTAAATCTGGCCATGCAAAACCAGAGAGGTTAGACCTCTAATAGCAAGTACCACAAGGGAGCACGACATAAGAACTAAAACCAGTAAGTAAGAGAATATAATAATAGATCTCTGCTTGCTACTAGAACTCATATCACATCAAGACACTTCGAACCAACCTCCCAACCAAACAAGGACAGAAGTTGGTCCGTCATGTCCTGACATTCTGATCATCCCAGTTAGATAACAGAGTACAGTGCACAAACAAATCATCTTGAACGGCCAATCAACTCCTACGGCTTGCTATTATGAGTCCCAAGTTATCCTGGAATAATGCAATTAGGGATTCCTCAGTTCTTACTATGCACAAGCAAGGCTAGTCTATCCAGTCGATCAATTGGCCCATGCATGAATTAGACGAGTCCTAGCAGGACGCCCGTCAATATACAATATACAACAATAATAAAAGCAGATACTGTTCCCTGCCCGTGTGGCAGATTTACAGTATCTGTAGGAACCAGCCGGCCCGTCGGGTACTACTCGTCCCAAGGGGGCTGCCATGTAAGAATTCGGGAATCCATTCTCTCCATGCAATCATTATTTTATTTAACTTAATAGTCTCTACGTTGAGTGAAATCCCATGCCGTGGATCATGGTCATTCAAATAAGTACTTTCGTACGGGGTACGATATGCACAACTCTACAACGATACCAGTGCGGTTAGGTTGCAGGTCTTACATAGCGTAATGCAACAATCAAATCTATCCACGGTAATCATGCCTTGACCATAAAGTACACATGCTTCTTTTGTAAAAAAATAACTAAATAAATAAATAAATAAATAGATTGAAGCCTGCATGTGCATGTATGTCAATATTCGGGATCAGCCAGTCGAGTACAATAGTTCATAACATGAACGTGTCTCATTCATTTCATTCAATAAGACGACTAGCCAGTCTCTTAGTTCCAATTAGTAACGCATGATCAATTTAGTCAAGATCACAATCATTATCAATGGTGGTAAGGCATGAAAGTCAACTAGCATTCAGTGGGGTCGAGTCTACAACTTTCAGGATTTAATTCTAGTCAATCCGGGTATCTATAACTCAATTCATGACACATGGTACATGTCACGTCCCACTTCCCAAATGGAATGGTGACGTCATACACATCCCCAGGCTACGCGCCGAAAATCCGCGATTGTCGCCCGTAAACATCAGCAAAAATGGAAAATGCCAGAGATTACATCTTATTATACATACTTCATCAACAATACTTTACAAGCTTATTACAAAAGAAATAACTAGCAAGTTATCAGACGATTATTCCTCGTTGTACTACGGCGCTACTTCGGCGGAGACGTCCTCTTCTTCACCTAGTGAACAATACTAGGTCATTTTAGAAAACGACAAGCAAGTCCTCGGTCAAGGACGGTAAAGTATACAAAAGAAAGATGCAGTTTTTCTTAAAGGAAAGAAATATGCCAACTAGCACTATTATATGGGTTTACTTCACAAAATCAAGGAAATGTAAATGACATCCTACTCCATGGATTGTAAGATTTCCTGAGCTTCCCTTGAGCTCTCAGTAGGATTTTGCTTCCCTTGAGCAACCAAGAAACTACCTACCTTTGATAGGTGGAGTTATTTGCTGGAGTAAGATAAAATTTAGTAGACTAAATGTAATGCAATTTTGAGAATAGTACTCTGAATTAATTCCCTAAATAATTCCCGTGAACAATCCCGTTAACCTGGGATCAGGTTGTAATTTCGGAGCCTCCCTTGGGCTAAAACCAATCTATTCGATGTTACTGTCGGAATAGAAGTAGCAGGACAGGAGCCTTTCTTGGGCTAGTACTTATATAGAAGTACTCATCAGGATATTCAGGAATTGCTGATCAGCCTTTTTATGGTTATTATGTTACGGGATATCTAGGGATATTCAGTTGTCCTCCCCACCCAATGATTCTAAAATTTCCGAAGATCAGAAATTTGTCTATCTCCTAAATTTTTCAAAAATTTCGGCAGAGTCTCCTTTGTATTTAGGAGCTCCGACAATTTACAAAACATGATATAAAAGAAATATATGGGCTCGCCGACCCCTTCGGTGGAGCAACTCTCAACACCGGAACCACGCATTTAATATCCGGGTACGCCGACCCCTTCGGTGGAGCAACTCTCAACACCGGAACCACGCAGTTGTATACTTAATTAAAGGAACCTTTACCTTGGCAAGCAAGCAAGCAAACAATTTTACCTTTTTCCTTTAGCAAGCAAGCAAACTATTTAGGATTATTAGTAACTTGATTTCCGAAAATCTACCAACTTTAAAGAAGACATGGTTGTTAGTAAAAAAAAAATATACCAATTCTGACCTCCAATTTATGTTGTACACAAGATAGGTCTAAATGCCCAATTTAACTCATGCTTCTATGTGTCATATTTTAACTACTTGGGGATGCGAAATGAAATCTAAATATGTTAATTTAGTAAAAATTCTAATTTGGACAGAATTAAAGTGCTGAAATGAATTGACAAATTCTCAACTCTGTATAACGAAATTATCCCAAAATTGTAAAATTAATACTAAGGTAAGTGAACTCTAAATAAATGAAGAAGATATATTGTATGTTGGTCGTATTCCCAAGTGATACCAAAATTTATAAGTGTCCACATAAATCGTGTGTTGTTTCTATAATTTGTGTCAAGGTGTGTATATATATATATCATGTGTCCAAGAATCCTTTGGTGTTGTGCCCAAATTCATATAAATTTGTGTTGTATCCTACACAAGATGTCTATTGCATAAATTATTTGTATTGTGTCCAGTACATTCATTCATGTGTCCAAGTATTCATAAACACATATATACATAGGTAAGACAATTCCCAATTTCCAATTACATTCAACAAAATTGGATTCTTGTTAGAATATTCATAAATTCAGAATTTAAAATTATCTACAATTGTTCCCACGTTAGAAAATTAAACAAGAAAATTTTGAAGGAATAGAGGGAAAAGAAAGAGGACTTGCCTTAGGTTGAGAATAGCCTGGATTCCTCCGTAAATCCTAATTGAACCCAACAACCATTTATTGGTTAGAATTTTCTAATCCTAGGGTTCTAGAAGTAAGAATACACATAGAAATTTGGGGAAAGAGGGAGAAAATTGACATACCTAGGTTTAGCCTTCTCCTTGGAGATGGAAGATGATGATGATGAAGAGGTTGAAGATGGAGTTGGGGGAAGAGGAAGTGGAAGTGGAGATGAAATGGAGGAGGAGGAAGTGGAGTTGTGGTGGTGACCGGAGGCTGGCCGGCGGCAGCAGGGGCGGCGGGCGGCTGAGCAGCAGCGGCAGCAGCAGCAAAGGGAGTGGCAGCAGCAGCAAAGGGCTTGGGGGGTCGGGTGGTGTGTGGTGGGTGTGTGAGTTTGTTTTATTCTTCTTTTTTTTTTCTTTCCTTCTTTGGTTTTGATGTGTGGTGTGTGTGTGTTTATATAGGGGTTGGGGTTGTGGTAAGGTGTCCCCCCCCATCCCTTGTAGGGACACCTTGCACCCCCCCTAGGGCTAGGGTTAGGGTTAACGCTAGGGTTAGGGTCACAAAATGACAAAAATTCTAACCACAAGATAAGTTAACACAGGACAATAATAAATAATAATAATGATAATAATATTTTGAGTGTGACAAGTCTACCCTCCTTAGAAAAATTCCGTCCTCGGAATTTGAAATAATTAGACTAGCAATATGGTTACTGACCTGTCTTAGGGAATAAATACGGGTATTGCTTCCGCATGTCTTCTTCCTTCTCCCAAGTTGAATCTCCAGGAGAATCCCTGCTCCACGCAACTCGTACTAACGGAATAACCCGATTGCGGAGTATCTTATCTCTTCGATCCAAGATCCCGACGGGTCTTTGTTCTATCCGGAGTGTAGGCCCGATGGTGATTTCTGAATGATCGAGTATATGGCTCGTGTCTGGCACATATCTTCGTAGCTGGGAAACATGGAATACATTGTGAACTCCTTCTAGTGCTGGTGGCAAGGCGAGTCGATATGACACATTTCCAACTTTCTCCAGGATGTCGAATGGTCCAATATATCTGGGACTTAGCTTTCCTCTGGTCCCGAATCTGATGGTTTCCTTAGTTGGTGAAATTTTCAGAAATACATGTTCTCCGGGTTGAAACTCCAATATTCTTCGGTGCTTATCCGCCCACATCTTCTGCCTGTCCTGAGCTGCTTGCAGGTGACTTCTTATTGCTTTGACGATATCCACAGTTTGTGTTACTAATTCTGGCCCCAACAATTGTTTTTCTCCTACGTCGGTCCAGCATACCGGCGATTTGCACTTCCTACCATATAGTGCTTCAAAAGGAGCCATTTTGATGCTATCATGATAACTGTTGTTATATGAAAATTCTACCAAATGTAGATGATCATCCCATGCTCCTCCAAAGTCTAAAGTACACGCTCTCAGCATGTCTTCTAAGGTCTGAATGGTTCTTTCAGACTGGCCGTCTGTTTGGGGATGGTAGGCGGAGCTAAATTTCAATTTAGTGCCAAGACTTTCTTGCAAGCTTTTCCAGAAATGTGAAGTGAATCTGGTATCTCTATCCGATACTATACTCACTGGCACTCCATGCTGACTAACAATCTGTTTCATGTACATTTCTGCCAGGACCTCCGTTGACTGTCCAACTCGAAAGGGCAGAAAACGAGCGGACTTGGTAAGTCTGTCTACGATGACCCAAATAGCATTATTACCCCTTTGGGTCCTAGGCAATCCTGTCACGAAATCCATGGTGAGGTGTTCCCATTTCCATTCGGGTATGGGTAGCGGCTGGAGAAGCCCTGCTGTCCTTTGATGCTCCGCTTTTACTTGCTGACAGACAAGACATTTTGATACGAATCTGGCGACTTCTCTCTTCATCCCGTGCCACCAAAATGTTTGTCTCAAATCTTTGTACATTTTAGTGCTGCCCGGATGAATGGAATATTGTGAGTTGTGGGCTTCTGACATAACCTCTGTTCTTAAATCTCCACTGGGCACACATAATCGATCTCCGAATCTTAATGATCCGTCCGGATGCTTCCTTATCCCGGTCTGGAGTCCCTCTTCTGTTTGTTTCCAAATTTTCTGAAGTTTTGAATCATTCTGTTGAGCTTCCTTAATTCTATCTATTAAGGAGGACTGTACTTGCAAATTTTGCCACATTCCTTCGGTTAGCGGGCGTATCACTTCAATTCCCATTTTCCTCAAATCCTCAAGGATTTCTTTGGGTGTATTCATAAAAAAAGCTTCGGGTCTTCTACTTAAGGCATCAGCCACCTTATTAGCTTTGCCCGGATGATAGGTCAACTCCATGTCAAAATCCTTCAGTAACTCCAACCATCTTCTCTGTCTCATATTAATCTCCTTTTGTGTGAAGACATATTTTAAGCTCTTGTGGTCTGTGTATATTTTGATTCTTTCTCCATATAAATAGTGTCTCCACAACTTGAGTGCGAATACTACCGCTGCAAGTTCGAGATCATGAGTTGGATAATTCCTTTCATGTGTCTTTAACTGTCGGGATGCATAGGCTATGACTCTCCCGTGCTGTATTAGTACACATCCTAAACCTTTACCTGATGCATCACTATATATCTCATATCCACCTGAACCAGAGGGTAATGCTAGTATTGGAGCTGTAATTAATCTTTTCTTTAGCTCGTCAAATGCTGCTTGACATTTCTCCGTCCAATTAAATTTCTCTTCCTTCCGGGTAAGACGGGTTAAAGGTTCTGCAATTCTTGAAAAGTTCTCTACAAATCTCCGATAATAGCCAGCCAATCCTAAGAAGCTTCTGATTTCTGCTACTGACTTAGGTGTTGGCTAAGACTTAACTGCTTCTACTTTCTTTGGATCTACCGAGATACCTTCTCCACTGACAATATGCCCTAGAAATGGTATTTGGTCCAACCAAAACTCACATTTACTAAGCTTAGCATACAATTGTTCTTCCCGCAGAGTTTGCAATACTATCCTCAAATATTTTTCATGCTCCTCTTCACTTTTGGAGTATACAAGGATGTCATCAATAAATACAATCACAAATTTATCCAGATATTGATAAAATATTCGATTCATCAGGTCCATAAATATAGCAGGTGCATTTGTCAACCCGAATGGCATAACTAAGAATTCGTAATGCCCATACCGAGTTCTAAATGCAGTCTTTGGGATGTCTTCCTTTTTCACCTTTACCTGATGATATCCGGATCTCAAATCAATTTTTGAAAATACCCTTGCCTCTCCTAACTGATCAAACAGTTGATCGATCCTAGGTAAGGGATATTTATTCTTGATGGTAACCTCATTCAAAGCCCTATAGTCAATCACCAGACGTAGGGTACTATCTTTCTTTTTCACAAATAATACTGGTGCACCCCATGGTGAAGCGCTAGGCTGAATAAACCCTTTTGACAATAACTCCTTTATCTGTTTATTTAACTCAACTAGCTCCTCTTTGTTCATTGGGTATATCTTCTTGGCTATGGGTGCAGCTCCCAGTATTAAATCTATAAAAAATTCCACGGCTCTGTCTGGGGGTAGCCCTGGTAATTCTTCTGGGAACACATCCTTGAATTCTTCCACTACCCTTGGAAATGATTGCTCTGCTACTCCTTGCAGTAGTACTGGTAATTCAAATTTCTCTAGCTCCTCTGCATTGAACTCATTTTGGTCCTTGCAAATTCATAAGACTCGCCGTCATGGAGTTGGAATAAAATTTTCCCCTGGCCGCAGTCTATATTGGCTAATGTTGCAGTTAGCCAATCCATACCCAATATTACATCATAATTGCTTGTTGGAAAGACAAGCAATCGGGTACGAAAAGCTCCTCCACCCAATTTAATGAAACATCTACGACATACTCGACTGACTTCTACTACTCCATTACCGGTGAGTACTTTCAGTGATTTAGGCAGAGGTTGTGATTCTATTTGACGTTGTGATATAAAAGAAGATGCTATAAATGAATGGGTAGCCCCGGAATCAAATAATACTGAAGCTGGGTATGAAGAAACTAAAATAGTACCTGAAACTACTTCTCCAGGGATATTCGCATCTTCAGTTCCCATTATGAATGCTTGTCCTTGCCTATTCCTTTTCTTGTTACTATTTTGAGCTTGAGCTGCCCGTTGTGCTTGTTGAAACTGATAAGCCTGAGGGGCATAGGACGGCCTTTGCTGATTTCCATAAGCCATTCCTGCTTGCGCTATTGGTGCCTGTATCATTGGTCGAGGTTGGTTTCCTTGAACTGGAGGTCGGTATCCTTGAGTGAAGCCTTGTGTCCTTGCTCCATTCGCAGGCGGCTGAGGACATTGACTGATTGGATGATTTGCTCCACATCTCAAACAAAGCCCCAATCTTCTCCTACATACATTCTTTTTATGTTCTGGCTTCTGGCAGAAATCACAGATAAGGAATTTGTCCGAGTTGCCATTCTGAGGACGCTTAGGTGGTCCTTGCCAGTGATTCTTGTTAGAGGATGATCATTCCTCAAAAGTTCTCTTGGGTTGTGATGACCGGAAAGGTTGCTCCTCTTTCAGGATTCTCTCCTGGTCTCGAGCAGCTTCTGTTACCTCAGAAAAGGTCTGGCATCGGTAGGACGCGACCCTGCTCTTCAATTGTGTCCCGAGCCCTTCCAGGAACCTAGAAATTTTTGTTTCTTCGTCGGCTATCATATTAGGAGCAAATCGACTGAGTCTGGAAAACTCTACAGCATATTCATCGACGGTGCGTCTTCCTTGTTTAAGATAGTTGAATTGCCGCTCTAACTCTATTCGTGCTGATTTAGGATAGAATCTTTCTTCAAACTTCTTCTTGAATTCTGCCCATGTCATAACTCCATCGGAATCTTCTGGGTACTCAGCACTCCACCAGTATCCAGCGATATCTTCTAGCTGGATGCGGATTGCTGGCACCATATCTTCGGTTTTGAGCTTTGCGGCCTTCATTAAGCCTTCAATGGTTTTCAACCATTGACCCGCTTCTATTGTATTTCCAGTTCCCTTGAACTTAGGTGGCTTAAGATCTCGAAAATCTTTTAGGGTTCCCTCTTCTGTTTTATTGGAGTTCTGCATTTGTTCCAATATGGTTGCATTGGCAACATGGGCTGCATTGGCCTGCTGATTATGGGATTCCAGTAATTGCTGGAATAATCGAAACATATCGGCCACAGTTGGTTCTTGAGGGGGCGGAGTACTTGACTGACCGTGGTTGTCCATATCCTGAGAAAACGCAATTCTTAGGGAAGTATTTAACTCATAATTTTCAACAAGAGTGTATCATAAAACTTCGTATATATATATATTCATTAAAATGAGAGTAATTACAAAATGGTGCTCCTTACTCTCATTTTTCATTTACATACATTCTTGCTACTTAGTTACTCATGTCACCTATCATCCCAAAACGTGACATGGTAAACTATTCTACTTCATACAGGTACATATTTGCAGATGCCAAAATACAAGAAAAAGGACTTCTTCTTCACTATGTACAGGGTTAAGACATCTTATGCTACGGCTTCAATAAGCTCCCTCCCTTCAGCAAGGATTTCTACTTCTGTATATAACCTCTCAAAGTCATCTATGGTGCCTTCGTAGCCGTGCAATCCGATATAGATGCGGTTCGGGTCTCGGACATAAAGACAGTAGGTAAAGTACACTTCAGCACCATCCTCAACGTCTCGTACCATAGGACGCCTGACTCCATAGAATATTTGGTAGGCATGAATGTCATACCAGTCGGGTGCGTTCCATAGTATCCTGGCATAGCGTTGGTATAGGTACAAGGTGTACTCGCTTCCATCCCATTCCAAACTGGGTATAAACAGGCCCATACCTACATCCATGATATCCTATGTAAGAATTTCTTATAAGGAACATAAGGAGATTGAAAAAGCATATTTTATTTATTTATAGAACAATATGCCCTTGGCTTACATACATACTTGGTCACATTCTACCTACATACAGATATATCTTACATTTCATCCATCCTAGCTACATACACATACTTATCATCTATAGATACTAGGGATCTAAGTCCATATTTCCCTACTTACTTACATACTTACTACATGCATCCATATATTACATTCTTACTACATGCATTCCACATACATACATGCTTGAGGATCTAAATCCACATTTTCCTGATGTTGTGCACTATTGCGTCTGGATGAGTTTGCAGCCATTCTTCCAAGGTACCATTGCGATCAGTCTCTGGGCCTTTGGTGGGTTCTGCCTTTATCAGGACATAATAATGTACCGAGTTGTAATACTCCTTCCTTTCATCATCTATGTCTGACACTATTGGATATTTCAATTCGTAGTGTACTCCATAGGCTTCGATCATTCCTTTACGCGCTACGTGCCACATCTTCTTTACAAATGCATAATACTCGTCTAGGCTGTGACTATCATTTCCTAGTCTTGCGAAGGGTGCAAACCGAGGCATGACCTAGATTGAAAAGAAAATAAAAAGTAATTTTTTTCCTTAGGTTAGTAACTCCTTAGTAGGATTTAAGATCTAGACAGGAAAGAGGAATTTGTAAGGAAAATGCTACCAACTATTTATCTACCTTACTTAAGGATTTTTAAGATATGGTTGGAAATCAAAGTTTTCTATCTGAGTTTAAAACCTACGTCTAGACCTAAGGTCCATTCTGGATTTTCCATTTTCGCGGACCTGCGTGGGCCACCACTAAAAGACGTGTCACGTCCCACTTCCCAAATGGAATGGTGACGTCATACACATCCCCAGGCTACGCGCCGAAAATCCGCAATTGTCGCCCGTAAACATCAGCAAAAATGGAAAATGCCAGAGATTACATCTTATTATACATACTTCATCAACAATACTTTACAAGCTTATTACAAAAGAAATAACTAGCAAGTTATCAGACGATTATTCCTCGTTGTACTACGGCGTTACTTCGGCGGAGACGTCCTCTTCTTCACCTAGTGAACAATACTAGGTCATTTTAGAAAACGACAAGCAAGTCCTCGGTCAAGGACGGTAAAGTATACAAAAGAAAGATGCAGTTTTTCTTAAAGGAAAGAAATATGCCAACTAGCACTATTATATGGGTTTACTTCACAAAATCAAGGAAATGTAAATAACATCCTACTCCATGGATTGTAAGATTTTCTGAGCTTCCCTTGAGCTCTCAGTAGGATTTTGCTTCCCTTGAGCAACCAAGAAACTACCTACCTTTGATAGGTGGAGTTATTTGCTGGAGTAAGATGAAATTTAGTAGACTAAATGCAATGCAATTTTGAGAACAGTACTCTGAATTAATTCCCTAAATAATTTCCGTGAACAATCCCGTTAACCTGGGATCAGGTTGTAATTTCGGAGCCTCCCTTGGGCTAAAACCAATCTATTCGATGTTACTGTCGGAATAGAAGTAACAGGACATGAGCCTCTCTTGGGCTAGTACTTATATAGAAGTACTCATCAGGATATTCAGGAATTGCTGATCAGCCTTTTTATGGTTATTATGTTACGGGATATCTAGGGATATTCAGTTGTCCTCCCCACCCAATGATTCTAAAATTTTCGAAGATCAGAAATTTGTCTATCTCCTAAATTTTTCAAAAATTTCGGCAGAGTCTCCTTTGTATTTAGGAGCTCCGACAATTTACAAAACATGATATAAAAGAAATATATGGGCTCGCCGACCCCTTCGGTGGAGCAACTCTCAACACCGGAACCACGCATTTAATATCCGGGTACGCCGACCCCTTCGGTGGAGCAACTCTCAACACCGGAACCACGCTGTTGTATACTTAATTAAAGGAACCTTTACCTTGGCAAGCAAGCAAGCAAACAATTTTACCTTTTTTCTTTAGCAAGCAAGCAAACTATTTAGGATTATTAGTAACTTGATTTCCGAAAATCTACCAACTTTAAAGAAGACATGGTTGTTAGTAAAAAAAAAATATACCAATTCTGACCTCCAATTTATGTTGTACACAAGATAGGTCTAAATGCCCAATTTAACTCATGCTTCTATGTGTCATATTTTAACTACTTGGGGATGCGAAATGAAATCTAAATATGTTAATTTAGTAAAAATTCTAATTTGGACAGAATTAAAGTGCTGAAATGAATTGACAAATTCTCAACTCTGTATAACGAAATTATCCCAAAATTGTAAAATTAATACTAAGGTAAGTGAACTCTAAATAAATGAAGAAGATATATTGTATGTTGGTCGTATTCCCAAGTGACACCAAAATTTATAAGTGTCCACATAAATCGTGTGTTATGTCTATAATTTGTGTCAAGGTGTGTATATATATATATATATCATGTGTCCAAGAATCCTTTGGTGTTGTGCCCAAATTCATATAAATTTGTGTTGTATCCTACACAAGATGTCTATTGCATATATTATTTGTATTGTGTCCAGTACATTCATTCATGTGTCCAAGTATTCATAAACACATATATACATAGGTAAGACAATTCCCAATTTCCAATTACATTCAACAAAATTGGATTCTTGTTAGAATATTCATAAATTCAGAATTTAAAATTATCTACAATTGTTCCCACGTTAGAAAATTAAACAAGAAAATTTTGAAGAAATAGAGGGAAAAGAAAGAGGACTTGCCTTAGGTTGAGAATAGCCTGGATTCCTCCGTAAATCCTAATTGAACCCAACAACCATTTATTGGTTAGAATTTTCTAATCCTAGGGTTCTAGAAGTAAGAATACACATAGAAATTTGGGGAAAGAGGGAGAAAATTGACATACCTAGGTTTAGCCTTCTCCTTGGAGATGGAAGATGATGATGATGAAGAGGTTGAAGATGGAGTTGGGGGAAGAGGAAGTAGAAGTGGAGATGAAGTGGAGGAGGAGGAAGTGGAGTTGTGGTGGTGACCGGAGGCTGGCCGGCGGCAGCAGGGGCGGCGGGCGGCGGCGCTGGCGGCGGCGGGCGGCTGAGCAGCAGCGGCAGCAGCAGCAAAGGGAGCGGCAGCAGCAGCAAAGGGCTTGGGGGGTCGGGTGGTGTGTGGTGGGTGTGTGAGTTTGTTTTATTCTTCTTTTTTTTTTTTTTCTTTCCTTCTTTGGTTTTGATGTGTGGTGTGTGTGTGTTTATATAGGGGTTGGGGTTGTGGTGAGGTGTCCCCCCCCATCCCTTGTAGGGACACCTTGCACCCCCCCTAGGGCTAGGGTTAGGGTTAAGGCTAGGGTTAGGGTCACAAAATGACAAAAATTCTAACCACAAGATAAGTTAACACAGGACAATAATAAATAATAATAATAATAATATTTTGAGTGTGACAGTACATCCCACGTAACAATTTATAATTAACAGAAATATCAACATATCATGATTATATCAAGTTTATGCAAAAAGGCGTAAGGATATAAAATGGACGTTAAACATCTAATAAGATATCAATATATAGGGCTATAGAAGATCCAGGGTAATCAGGCTACTCTCATGTCAGCCTACGCTCATGCCAGCGTACGCTCAGGTCAAGCTACGCTCAAGCCAGCGTACGCCCAGGTCAAGCTACGCTCAAGCCAAGCTAGCGTATGGAAGTCATACGCTTCCAAAAGGCAGCGTATGAACTCCACACGACTCCTTACTATCCAAGTCAGCGTATGCAAGTCATACGCTCCCAAAAGGTAGCGTATGAACTCCATACGACTCCTGACCATCCAAGTCAGCATATGCAAGTCATACGCTCCCAAAAGGTAGCGTATGAACTCCATACGACTCCTGACCATCCAAGTCAGCGTATGCAAGTCATATGCTCCCAAAAGGTAGCGTATGAACTCCATACGACACACGCTTCCAAAAGGTAGCGTATGCAAGACACACGCTTCCTAAAAAGGCAGCGTATGAACTCCATACTGCGCTACGCTAAAGAGCGCGCACAGCTCAGTGTCGCAGCTAAAAAGCTAGCATACACTGCTCACTGTCTTCTCCAAACAGCAAAAACTCCATAGTTGTACCCCAAAGCTTCAAAAGTCCATAACTTGGTCAGAACAAGTCCAAATCCAACTTTCCAAAGGTCAAAGTTGGGTAGAACAAACTTCTCTACAACATGGAACCATCAAAACTTGCAAACAAAGAAGTTTGATAGATCAAAACCACCAAACTCCGAAAATAACTAATTTCTAGATCTACAAAGATTAAGACTTCGAAATGAAAAATGCCAAGTTCTAAACTTTCTTAGGATCGTACGAGGAATAAAAATAAACTACAAAAAACATGGGTTCTCATGGGGAGCAAGTTGTACTTGCCTACGGTTTGGTAGGTGGAGAGAGTAATAAAGAAGAAGAAGAGGAGTAATGGTGAGAAGTAAAGTAAATGAGGAGAGAGAAGGGAGAGGGTGGCTTTAAATAAAAGGTGGTGGTAGGTGGGAGTTGGGCCGGGTCCAATGGGTCCAATGGGTCGGATTGCACGGGTCCAACAAGGCTAACCCGAAAGTAAAACTAAAGCAGGAATTAAAATACAGGTAATAAAATTACAGAAAGAAATGCAGAAATAAAATTGCAGTAATTAATTAGCATGAAAATTAAAGAGCAGCTAATTAATTAACATAAAAATTTAAAGAGCAGATAATAGAATTCGAGAAAAATAAAATGCAGAAAATAAAATGCCGATAATTAATTAACATGAAGTTATAGGAATTTAAATACAGGATACTACATGATAAATACTAAATAAATACATTCAGGCAATATACGTATTAGAATACGCATTCCGGGAACGGGGAGTGACACCAGTCTCTTAGTTCCATCTAGGAACGCATGATCAATAATTAATCAAGATAACAATCAATATTAATTAATGCCAAATTCGGGAAATAAAAATTAGGAAATAAATAATGATTGGAAAATAAATAATCTCATGCGCTGTAGAAAATGATTGGGAAATAAATAATCTCATGCGCTGTGGAAAATGATTGGAAAATAAATAATCTCATGCGCTGTGAAAAATGATTAGGAGATAAATAATCTCATGCGCTGTGGGAAATAATCGGGAAATAAATAATCTCATGCGCCTGAGGGAAATAATCGGGAAATAAATAATCTCATGCGCCTGAGGGAAATGATCGGGAAATAAATAATCTCATGCGTCTGAGGAAGAAAGATTCATGCGGCTGTGGAAAATAAATATCATGCACTGTGGGAAATGATTGGGAAATGAATAATATCATGCGCCTGATGGAAATGATCGGGAAATAAATACGCATGAGGAAGAAAGATTCATGCGACTGGGAAATAAATATCATGCGCTGTGGGAAATAATTGGAAAATGAATATCATGCGCTGTGGGAAATAAATATCATGCACTGTGGGAAATGATTGGGAAATGAATAATATCATGCGCTTGAGGGAAATGATCGGGAAATAAATAATCTCATGCGCCTGAGGAAGAAAGATTCATGCGGCTGTGGAAAATAAATATCATGCACTGTGGGAAATGATTGAGAAATGAATATCATGCGCTGTGGAAAATAAATATCATGCGCTGTGGGAAATAAATATCATACGGTGTGGGAAATGATTGGAAAATGAATAATATCATGCGCCTGAGGGAAATGATCGGGAAATAAATAATCTCATTCGCCTGAGGTAGAAAGATTCATGCGGCTGTGGGAAATAAATATCATGCGCTGTGGGAAATGATTGGAAAATGAATATCATGCGCAGTGGGAAATAAATATCATACGCTGTGGGAAATAAATATCATGCGCTGTGGGAAATGATTGGAAAATGAATAATATCATGCGCTTGAGGGAAATGATCGGGAAATAAATAATCTCATGCGCCTGAGGAAGAAAGATTCATGCGGATATGGAAAATAAATATCATGCGCTGTAGGAAATGATTGGGAAATAAATATCATGCGCTGTGGGAAATAAATATCATGTGCTGTGGGAAATAAATATCATGCGCTGTGGGAAATAATTGGGAAATGAATAATATCATGCGCCTGAGGGAAATAATCGGGAAATAAATAATCTCATGCGCCTGAGGAAGAAAGATTCATGCGGCTGTGGGAAATAAATATCATGCGCTGTGGAAAAGGATTGGAAAATGAATATCATGCGCTGTGGAAAATAAATATCATGTGCTATAGGAAATAAATATCATGCGCTGTGGAAAATGATTGGGAAATGAATAATATCATGCACCTGAGGGAAATGATCGAGAAATAAATAATCTCATGCGCATGAGGAAGAAAGATTCATACGGCTGTAGGAAATAAATATCATGCGCTGTGGGAAATGATTGGGAAATGAATATCATGCGCTGTGGGAAATAAATATCATGCGCTGTGGGAAATGATTGGGAAATGAATATCATGCGCTGTGGAAAATAAATATCATGCGCTGTGGGAAATAAATATCATGCGCTGTGGGAAAGGAAGTTTCATGCGGTTGAGAAATGAAGATGTGGCTGTGCTTCCTCTCCGAATTTTTCTGAGAACAGAACCATGGAAGCCATTGCTTCCAAGCTCCATAAATTCTTCATTCTAAGCCCAAATCTGAACTTCCATAGGTCAAAATGGGGTAGAACAAAATTCTCTACAATATGGAACCATCAAAATTTGGAGATAACAAAGTTTACTAGATCAAAACCTAAGAATTCCAAAAATACAACAAACTTAGATCTACAATAAAGAAGCCATGGAAATCGAAAATGCTAAGTACTAAAGAGATTTAGAATCAAATAAGGAAGATGATAGAACAAAAATAATAGAGATCCATCAGGAAGCGAGTTGGCACTTGCCTTGCTCTCCTAGGTTGGTGGGAGAGTTATGAGGAAGAAGAAGAGTAATGAGAAGAAGTAATGAAGAGAGAGAAAGGGTTTGGGGCGTTGGAACTTAGCCTTGCAACGGCTGCTCGAAGGCTCGCTCGTCCGAGGCGACTCCTCGCATAGGTGGGAGAGTTTCGGTGAACTTGCTTCATCTTAGCCTTTACTTAATAACGCGCATATTTTCAACTTGTACTGGTAGGCTAATCTAAAAGTTACGCACCAATATAGCTAAGGGAATAATCCCGTCGGGTCGGAATGTCTTAGAACATGGAAAATGGTCCCACGGTCTTTATAGAAGTCGGCTCAGCGTGCTTTCAAATGACACACGATCCTTCGATCCCGTGGCTTGGGAGAAGAAAGTTGGCCTAAGTTGCTAAGTTGCCCCGACACTCGAATAAGCCTAAGTCATAGGCGTCGCCTGCTTGAATGCTCGATATAGCATGCACTGTCCCGTCGTTTTGTCCCAACACTTGAAATAGCCTAAGTAATAGGCGTCGCCTGCTTGAATGCTCGATATAGCATGCACTGTCCCATCGTTTTGTCCCAACACTTGAAATAGCCTAAGTAATAGGCGTCGCCTGCGTGAATGCTTGAAAAGCATGCACGGTCCCGTCATGTTGCCCCGACACTCAAATCAGCCTAAGTCATAGGCGTCGCCCACATGAATGCTTGATAAAGCATGCACGATATTGTCCCGCAAGGCTTGGCATAGCCTTTGCACGTCCCGCAAGTTAAGTCGTCTTGCACGGCTCGTTGGCTTAAGTCTAGGCACGAACTTGGTTGTTCAAGTCGACCTCGTGCATAGCACGTTTCCCTCGACGCGGAGCTCGGTGTAGCCTTCGCTTGTCGAGTCGTTGCCTGAATAAGTTAGACAAGTGTTGTGCTGGGCTATAAGGCCATTTCTAGCACTGTCCCGCTCTATCTGCGGTTGTCAAGTTGCATAGTCCCTTGAGAACAAGGCTCATCGTATAAGTCTATGACTTGAGCATTAGCGTCGCCTATAGAACTAGGCCTGTCTAAGGCACGAGTTACGATCGGTTTAGTGAAAAGCTTGCCACGAACAAAGTAAGTCTCCGCGACTGGTTGTCGTCGAGATCGATCCCGCTACTTGGGAGTCTCGCTACGTCCTGAAATGTCCCGCACACGAGATCGGTCCCCTAGCTTGGGAGTCTCAATAAGTCTTGATATAAAGAAGGAATGCATGGTCATGTTAAGAAAGGACTGGATAGACCGGATAGATCGAGTATGCATGGTCATTGGGCAACTTGTCGACAAGGTGTAGTCTTCTCGAATGATCACCGGGGCGTCGGGATCATTCGGCCCGGAAGAAGCGAGTGTGGCTCAAAGTAGGATGCTGGATGACCGCATGGGAGAGTTCCACCCCACCGGGCTAGCTACCCGTGTTGGTACAGGTGGATATCCCACGAGCCAGTCCAAGATAGCTTGAAATTGCTAGTGACCACTCATGTAGATGTGTCGGCAATAGCGGCACACCGCGTGTATGCCTTTGGATTTGGGTCTAGAGCTTGAATGCTGGTCTAGTCGGTAACATAAAGTCTGGGCCTAAGACTGGGCTGCAGCATAGGCATCGTGCTTGGCACGATAGATGGCATCAAGAAGTTCTTGAAAGTGATACTATGGTCCACAAGTCTTGTCTAAGTTAGCAAATGGGTCTAGCAGGAAGGCCGTAAGGCGGTAGCATGATAGGTCTTGATAACTTGCGAGGCGCAGCCTCATCTTGAAGCACGGACAAGTCTAAGGAAGGTCTAGAGGCACGGCCTGCACGAGTCGTTCCATTGCCGTCCTTGGCACTTGAATCGTTGGCACGAGAATTGGTCTAGTGGTGCTGAAGTTTAAGTAAAGGTCTTGGCACGGCCGAGTTCGCGTAAGTTGCTCCTCGGCATAACATTGTCTCGAATACGTCTAAGTCGCGAATAGAATGTGGCACGACCCTGCCGTCCCGAATTGTAGTTCGGTCAAGTACTTGAGTAATGAGGCACTGCCTCGATAGAAACACACGTTGGGATTGTTGCACGACCATGTCGTTGCACGTCGAGTTGGTTAGACGTCTTGTTTAAAACTGATCCTAAGGCAAGACTAAAAAGACAATTGAAAGGGTTTAAGTTGCACAAAGTAAATGAAACGTGTCGGTTATGTATGGGTGGGCGAGAAGCTCACTCCACCAGTACAGTGGTACTGACACCCACACAGTATTTCATATACAGGCACAGGTAGAAGCTCGTGGCGCGGAGCTCGCTTGGATGCGTCGAGGCACGGAGTTCCTTGGCGAGTCGAAGCGTGTGGCCTCGTGATCTGAAGACTTATACAGGGCATAATATATGGACATCGCCTTCCGAAGCTTCCGCTGACTCAAGCATTGTAATCAAGAGAGAGAGCAGAGAGAGTGACTTTGTAAACGAGAGAATAGTGAACACGAGAGACTTGTAATTTGGCCTTGCGCCCACAAATGTAATCTTATATTCAATATCAATAAAAAGAGTTTCTTCTGAATGACTTGTGTTCAAGTGTTCTTGTTTCAAATTTCCGCTACATAATCAATATATCTGCTTGGGACTTCTGTGCGACGACCCCGTCGTCGCCGATGTAATCGGCCGTTATGGAATCTGACTTGCACGAGCACAATCTAGGCTCGTGCGGCATCATGCCTTAGCGAGGACGATCGCTCCTACGGGAGCGGAGCGTGACATAATGGTATCAGAGCACGGCTTTACGTCCTTGGACTTTACGTCGATTTCTCAGTTTTGAAAGCTCGTTGTTGGAAAAAGAAGTGCGCACTCTCTCTCGAATGTCCCTTGGCATGTCCATTCAAAAAGTCTAAATAATTTTCAAAAGCTCGTACAAGCGTTCGACCAAACGCATCGGTAGCCTATCGCCGAATGCATCGGTTGGCCTTTGTGCCGAATGATGTTAAACTTGACTCGATAGAGAACACATACTAAGTTAACATGTCTCATGCGTGCCTAACTAGTCCCACATCGATCTTAGCAATGGAGCGTGCAAACTCGAAAATAGTCTGTACGGGATAGCCATGCGTACAGCCTTTCGGCTAAGTTGCGTCGCGTATCGCGTACCTCGACTTTTGGTGCTAACGAGTTGCGAGGGATATCAAGTACCGTTCGGTTGGAAATAAGATGCACTTAGAGTGTCTATCGATGGAACGCTATCGAGTTAACGCTTAGGCGTACACGAAAGATTGACTTGGATTTCGAGGAATAGTGCGATCGACCTAGCGCGTCGATACGACGCGACCGATTACGCTAGGGATTCGTCGAACGAATCCGAAGGATGTCTTAGCGAATGACACGAACGTGATTGTGGAATAGATCGGATGGCTCAAATCCGAGTGGTGTATAGATTTTCTTAGAAATCATTCGAGCAAGATTGAGGATTACGAGAAACGGCGAGGCGATCGCGCAAAGCCTTAGAACGCGTCACACTTAGTTGGTCGTGACTTCGAATGTCCCGAACAAGCATCTCGTTCGGACGACTTGCGAATAGGCAACGCGAGTTAGAAAACGATATCGAAGTGATTCAGAACGATGAATGAAATGAATGGTCTTGATCGAGGAAACTTAGAGGATCGCGCGTACGAAATCGGATTGATGCAAATGAAATATGCCTTGAGTTTTGAACAATGATCTTGATACGAGCTTGAGGAATAGCGATCAAACTTGATCTTGAATATCGAGGAAAATTATGGAATATCCAACTCGGGCAATAGCATCAGTCGCACGACTCGAAATTGGTTGCAAAGGAAGATCGTCAGGTTACGCATATCGTCGATGATATTGAGGCATATCAAAGATCGATATGCGATAACTCGGGGGTACTCCGACTCAGCGAAAGGCGATCGTGCACATGTCATTGTTCCAATGGATGCTATACTCGGGATATTAAAACGTGTCAAAGAAAGGATAAAACTTGGCTTGAGGATTTTCTGGTTGAATGAATGATGGTCGGACTATCAAATTGAAATCTTGGATTGGATGAAAAATGAAAATGTTTGGATTTGCTTCGACGATAACCCCAACGTCGACATTATTGTCTTATGCGAGCGCAACTCCAGCCTTGCATATGCGTCATGTCGATTTGAGACGATCACTCCGCGTGAGCACTGGTATGGTGATTCATACAGTGGGAGTGATTGAACTTGGATAGCGTGGCAATCTGATTGCTTCGAATTGTGGTTTGAGGCGAAGGTAGACTCGAGAATGGATTTGTGTGCTCGAAGAATTGAATTTAAGGATTTCGTAGGTCCAATCCGTGTATCGAGAATGAACGAGTCTAGACTCAAACAAGAGTTATGCCCCGATGAGAATGATTATTCCGCAGGAGCGTTACGTGGTGATTTACGAACCACCGTGGATAATCGGACTCGCGTGAGATTGGGGCGCAACGTATTGTCGAGCTAGATGACCTCGTGATCGAATGCACGAATTGGTTAGAGTTGGTGATTTGGATAAAATTGAATATGTGCAACACATGCATTGATGCGAATAGGTGATCGTGCTCGATGTTTAGAAATCTGAGTGACGCAAGCTTGGGTAGAAAATCCCGTACTACTGACTATGGTTTGACCCTAGGATTGGGGTCAGTGTTGGCATTATTGTTGGAGAACTATGATTCCAATCCTGACATTGACTTAGCCTCGTAAAGATTGGCCTAGCGGTTAGGCAAAATGCCCCTGTTGCAAGAGTTATCAATCGAAGAATTGATCTTGAGGATTGGTTTGAATGTATAGCATGAATCACGAACGTAGGAAACCCTGCTCACGAGACTCGGCTGACATGCATATATTTCAGGGACGCCTGGGTATGTGCATGATGCGACTTGAGTGAGAATGACAAATTCTCTATCATGCAGCTTGGCTGAATGCATGTATTTTGGGGACGCTTGGAATGCGTGCACGATCCAGCCAAGTGATACAATGAGTTTAAGCAAGACTTGAAAAATGGGAGTGTATCGAGATCTTGAAATCATGTTAACGGAAAGATTGATAGTTGTGAGAGCGTGGCTCGGAATTGAGGAAACACGTAGGCGAAGTGCATACGATTAAGTCTTGGCCATAGAAATGATAGGATGGCTTGCCCCCATGAAAGTCTCGAGGACGAGACTTGTTCTGAGTGGTGTATGTTGTAGTGCCCCGTCCCGTAAAGTCAATCGGCGAAATCGAAATGCCGACGGCGTTGGAACTTAGCCTTGCAACGGCTGCTCGAAGGCTCGCTCGTCCGAGGCGACTCCTCGCACAGGTGGGGGAGTTTCGGTGAACTTGCTTCATCTTAGCCTTCACTTAATAACGCGCATGTTTTCAACTTGCACTGGTAGGCTAATCTAAAAGCTACGCACCAACATAGCTAAGGGAATAATCCCGTCGGGTCGGAATGTCTTAGAACATGGAAAATGGTTCCACGGTCTTTATAGAAGTCGGCTCAGCGTGCTTTCAAATGACACACGATCCTTCGATCCCGTGGCTTGGGAGAAGGAAGTTGGCCTAAGTTTCTAAGTTGCCCCGACACTCGAATAAGCCTAAGCCATAGGCGTCGCCTGCTTGAATGCTCGATATAGCATGCACTGTTCCGTCGTTTTGTCCCAACACTTGAAATAGCCTAAGTAATAGACGTCGCCTGCTTGAATGCTCGATATAGCATGCACTGTCCCGTCGTTTTGTCCCAACACTTGAAATAGCCTAAGTAATAGGCGTCGCCTGTGTGAATGCTTGAAAAGCATGCACGGTCCCGTCATGTTGCCCTGACACTCAAATCAGCCTAAGTCATAGGCGTCGCCCACATGAATACTTGATAAAACATGTACGGTCTTGTTCCGCAAGGCTTGGCATAGCCTTTGCACGTCCCGCAAGTTAAGTCGTCTTGCACGGCTCGTTGGCTTAGTCTAGGCACGAACTTGGTTGTTCAAGTCGACCCCGTGCATAGCACGTTTCCCTCGACGCGGAGCTCGGTATAGCCTTCGTTCGTCGAGTCGTTGCCTGAATAAGTTAGACAAGTGTTGTGCTGGGCTATAAGGCCATTTCTAGCACTGTCCCGCTCTATCTGCGGTTGTCAAGTTGCGTAGTCCCTTGAGAACAAGGCTCATCGTATAAGTCTATGACTTGAGCGTTAGCGTCGCCTATAGAACCAGGCCTGTCTAAGGCACGAGTTACGGTCGGTTTAGTGAAAAGCTTGCCACGAACAAAGTAAGTCCCCACGACTGGTTGTCGCCGAGATCGATCCCGCTACTTGGGAGTCTCGCTACATCCTGAAATGTCCCGCACACGAGATCGGTCCCCTGGCTTGGGAGTCTCGATAAGTCTTGATAGAAAGAAGGAATGCATGGTCATGTTAAAAATGACTGGATAGACCGGATAGATCGAGTATGCATGGTCATTGGGCAACTTGTCGACAAGGTGTAGTCTTCTCGAATGATCACCGGGGCGCCGGGATCATTCGGCCCAGGAGAAGCGAGTGTGGCTCAAAGTAGGATGCTGGATGACCGCATGGGAGAGTTCCACCCCACCGGGCTAGCTACCCGTGTTGGTACAGGTGGATATCCCACGAGCCAGTCCAAGATAGCTTGAAATTGCTAGTGACCACTCATGTAGATGTGTCGGCAATAGCGGCACACCGCGTGTATGCCTTTGGATTTGGGTCTAGAGCTTGAATGCTGGTCTAGTCGGTAACATAAAGTCTGGGCCTAAGACTGGGCTGCAGCATAGGTACCGTGCTTGGCACGATAGATGGCATCAAGAAGTTCTTGGAAGTGATACTATGGTCCACAAGTCTTGTCTAAGTTAGCAAATGGGTCTAGCAGGAAGGCCGTAAGGCGGTAGCATGATAGGTCTTGATAACTTGTGAGGCGCAGCCTCATCTTGAAGCACGGACAAGTCTAAGCAAGGTCTAGAGGCACGGCCTGCACGAGTCGTTCCATTGCCGTCCTTGGCACTTGAATCGTTGGCACGAGAATTGGTCTAGTGGCGCTGAAGTTTAAGTAAAGGTCTTGGCACGGCCGAGTTCGCGTAAGTTGCTCCTCGGCATAACATTATCTCGAATACGTCTAAGTCGTGAATAGAATGTGGCACGACTCTGCCGTCCCAAATTGTAGTTCGGTCAAGTACTTGAGTAATGAGGCACTGCCTCGATAGAAACACACGTTGGCATTGTTGCACGACCATGTCGTTGCACGTCGAGTTGGTTAGACATCTTGTTTAAAACTGATCCTAAGGCAAGACTAGAAAGACAATTGAAAGGGTTTAAGTTGCACAAAGTAAATGAAACGTGTCGGTTATGTATGGGTGGGCGAGAAGCTCACTCCACCAGTACAGTGGTACTGACACCCACACAGTGTTTCATATGCAGGCACAGGTAGAAGCTCGTGGCGCAGAGCTCGCTTGGATACGTCGAGGCACGGAGTTCCTTGGCGAGTCGAAGCGTGCGGCCACGTGATCTGAAGACTTATACAGGGCATAATGTATGGACATCGCCTTCCGAAGCTTCCGTTGACTCAAGCATTGTAATCAAGAGAGAGAGCAGAGAGAGTGACTTTGTAAACGAGAGAAAAGTGAGCACGAGAGACTTGTAATTTGGCCTTGCGCCCACAAATGTAATCTTGTATTCAATATCAATAAAAAGAGTTTCTTCTGAATGACTTGTGTTCATGTGTTCTTGTTTTAAATTTTCGCTGCATATTCAATGTATCTGCTTGGGACTTCTGTGCGACGATCCTGTCGCCGCCGATGTAATCGGCCGTTATGGAATCTGCCTTGCACGAGCGCAATCTAGGCTCGTGCGGCATCACGCCTTAGCGAGGACGATCGCTCCTACGGGAGCGGGGCGTGATAACGTACCTGCTACAGTTTTAAACATTACATATACATCTGTCTCTTTGACATATGTGTCCTTACCATGATAGACTATGTGATGCCATGTTTCCAGTTATTCCTCTTATGTTCATTTCCATGTTTCATATGCTAGTTTGTTAGATTCAGTACTTGCTCCCGTCCTGACAGGATAACGTTGTAGGTATCCTTTCTGAGGAAGAGTTACTCTGCGACACATATTATGGAGATACTATCGAGGACCCGGCTTTGCCATACGAGGATGTTCCTGCGGGGAGACTCGTCTACTTTGCATAGCTGCTTGGGATATTTAGTGTAGTCATGTATTAGGCTACGTATTTTGTAACTAGACATGTATCCAGATTTACATTTCAGACTTGTACTTGGACTTATTACTATATGAGACGACTTTTTGTATTTGGAGCATTTATGACTTTTATTCACTTATAGAACTGTTAGCACATTTAGTCTTATCTTGTTATTTCTAGAACAGCTTACTGTGCTTTATCTCAAGCACAGGCTGGACATGACTCGGTCCGGCCCAACAATTTGGATAACGGGTCGTGACAATTACACATTCAAATCACATTGTTTTTAATTGTAGAATGCTGAAAAATATTGTTTAAACTGTTTAGCCTGCACTTTTCCATTATTACTTGAAATATGAGTTACATATTCATACTTGCTCCCTCTTGACTGGAGACAACATTTTTAGGTGACATTGAGGAGGCTGAGCTATTATACAATAGCTATTATGACCCGATTCTGTACCCTGTGGTGTTGCCAGAGTTCCCATTGGAGGACGCAGGACCTGAGGCCGACGAGTCGAACGCTTAGCTAGATATTTCCAGTTTCTTTGTTGTTGGAATTTTTGTTATTTCAAATTCAGCATTTTTATTTCAGTTCTTTTAATTCCAGTTGTACTTTTCGAATGTTGAATAAAGTTTTAAAATTTTCGTATATTCAGTTGTGACAAATGTATAGATGTTGTTGTGAATACCTGCTAATGGAACAACTTACTGCCGCCGTCTTACAACGGTGCAGGCTGGGCATGATCCGGTTCGACCCAATTATTTGGGATCGGGTCGTGACACATTGTGAAGTGCATTGTCTAGATCTAGACAACCAACTTCACATTTTTCTTTCTGTTGGGAACGCGGTGTGATCCGAACCGGAGTTGGCCAATGAGATGCGATATTGAATTGGACCCATATACCTTAAAAGAGAATTCTCATGTAAGGTTTGAACCAATCACAATTATCTACACCACATGATCTCACCTCCTAACCGATGTGGGACTAAATTACCAACTCCATTGCCACGTCCCATTTGAACATTCTACCGAAAAACGAGATACAATCCAACAATCTCCACTTTAGTTCGTTTCTGTTGACCGATCAACCTACCACACCCGACTACCATTTGTTTGTTTTCGCTAGCCGAACACCCTTAGCATACTCCGGCTATCTTTGTTTGTTCCCGCTAACCAAACAACCTTTGCACACTCCGGCCTAGGAGATCCAACAAAGTCTTGTTTCACCATGGGACGTTCAACACCATCTGTCTCGAACCAATTAGAGCCGTCCAAACTAGTCCCATAACCATGGGCTCTGATACCACTTGTTGGGAACGCGGTGTGACCCGAACCGGAGTTGGCCCAAGAGGTACGATATTGAATTGGACCCATATGCCTTAAAAGATAATTCTCATGTAAGGCATGAATCAATCTCACTTATCTACACCACATGATCCCACCTCTAACCGATGTGAGACTAAATTACCAACTACATTGTCATCTCCGATTTGAGCGTTCAACCGAAAATGAGATACAATCCAACACTTGCCATGTCAACTCCATATTTTATTTCATATTTCAATTGAAGAAGTACTTTTGAAATAAAATACTTGTCATTTCTATGTGGCAACCATTTTTTTTAATTCACAATAGGGTTGGAGATAGGGGTGTGCACAATTGGACCGAACCGACCAAATCGAACCGATCAATTTTTAACCGAACCGATGGTCTGGTCGGATTGGTTCGGCCGAACCTTTTAAATAACCGACCGATTTGGTTCAGTTCACGTTTATTATTCCAAAATCGTTTAAAATCGAACCAAACCGGACCCAATACTAACAGTGTAAAATTAGGTTTAGGATCCGGTCTAGCTCATTCTCGGGCTGCAAGTCGAACTCGATGCACGGTGTTCTGCCGAACAAGGAGCAGAAGCTCTACATACCTTGCTACTTCATCATCATGAGGTAATATCTATCTGATGCCATTATTTCTTAAAATCCTATGACGTTTGCTACTTGAAATTCTTCTATTTCTCATCTGTTTGATAAATTCGGTTTGAAATTGTTACATGTATCCATATTTTGTAATGATCGCATATACCAAATTGTTACTACTATGATTATCATCATTTCGCATATGGTGTTTGTTTGGAATTTTTAGATAGTATGTTACTATTTTCTCTGTCTCTGCTACTTTTATTTGTTGTGCTGAGTGGGATTATTTCTATGAGGTGAGCCAACATCAATATTTATTGAGTTCTCAAGAATTACTTTTGTTGTGATATTGCTGTCTAAATCCTATCCAGGACCGGCCCAGGTAGTTGGATTATCCTAGTCGGAGCTAAATTTAGTTGTCTCTTGTTATCGACTCCAAAGAAATCAAAAAAATTGATGGCGAGTGGGGTTGACAGCTACGTCGAAGTCTCATGTTCTAATGACATCGTAGAGCTCAGATTTCGAGTTCCTCTTCTTGAACTACTCGAGTCCTTTCCAATAGGAACTCAAACATGGGTCTGGTGGATTGCTAGTTCAACTAACAAAGAGGAGTTGAGGTGGACCGCATAGGCTTTATTAGCGGCAAGGTGGGGACTTAGGGGTAGGGTAGAGGAGGGGGGTTGCCCTGACCATGGGGGATGTCCAAGCCTGATGGCTTGTCCGACTTATCCTAGGGCCGGCCCTGATCTTATCTAAGCCTTGACTTTCATAGGGACTATTGACTTTTATGGATTTATTTGCTTATTTTTAATGACATTCCTTACATAATGTATTTGTGGCTACTCATCCATTTTGTTATTGTCTGATCAAAATCGATCAGTCGAATCGAGTAAAACCGAAACAAGTTGGTCGGTTTCAAAACCGAACCAACTAATTGATTGGTTTGATTCGATCGTGTTTATTTTCAAACCAATTAACTTCAATTCGAATTTTATTGTGACCAAATAATTTGACTATCGACCAATGCACACCCCTAGTTGGAGATGCTCTCATAGCAGCTGTTGCATCCAAGTTATACTCGCATAGAAGGCTCGTGCCGGAGGCCAGTACGTGGGACCCACATAAATTCCTCCAATGGATTTTTACTGCCGCTCCTTCTTATTCATTCATAATAAACATTCCACGTGCGGAGCAGCTTACCGCGTTTGAGCCAGGTCCCTTTTTTTTTTTTTTTTCACGGACCGCCCACGTCCCTTTCTGTCAGACCCGGACCCGAAATCTCCGCCAAAATCGGATTCGATAACGAGTTGTTGAATCCGCTGCAGCATCCGTACGCGGAAAAAACGCTGATCCCCAATCTAACCGGAACAGGAAACGATTTACAACTACTGCGTCTACCAAATACCAATATAATGTGAATTGAAACAATTCAAAATTGTCCCGTGACCATAATCCGTTGAAAATAGTAGAGTATTCCGATGCAGTGGCACGAATTCGAGTCTCCTTGGGGACATGTCTCCAAACATCATTAAGAAGTGAACACCCTCAACAAAAAAAAAAAAAAATTCAAAATTGAACCGTACAAGTCCTTCATAAATCTTCAAACAATTGATAATAAATAAATAAATAAATAAATAAAATAATAATTATAAAACAAACTTTTTTTTCCTTTCGTGTGTCTGTGTGTGTATATATACATAAATATATATATATATAGAGGAGGGATCAAGATCCCCATACTTTTTGCATCCCTCCTCATATATATATATATATATTTTTTTTTTTGAAGCAATGGGTACTTGTGGCGAACTCGCCTCCACTGAGGCTCGAACTCCCGACCACTTGGGTCGCATGCATCTCTCTTAACCACTAGACTAGAGGTCATTTGCTCTCTCTCTATATATATATATATATATATATATATATATATATATATATATATATATATATGATCAAAAGTCTCCCTTAGAAAATCCTCTAAAACCCCTTACTCTAATCCGTAATTTAATGTTCATATTAATGTTAATGTTAATATTAATATTAATGTTAATATTAATTTTTATTTTTATATTAATGTTAATGTTAATGTTAATGTTAATATTAATTTTAATGCTAAGTTTAATGTTAATTTTAGTATTTAATGTTAATATTAACATTAACATTAATAGTAACATTAATATTAATATTAAATTACGGATTAGAGTGAGAGGGTTTTCTAAGGGGGACTTTGATCCGCTTCCGGATCGAAAGCTCCGTACGTAGAACTCTGCGGGAGCTCCGTCGCACTCTACCGTTGGATAGAGCGAACGAGCGCGCGGATCCCACACTGTCCCCACGATCCGATGGTGTAGGCAGGGGCCTCGGATTTGACATGCTCTGCAGACGGGACTTTTGATCTACGCCATATATATATAAACTTATAATTACAATATAAAAAATTAATTAAGATAGAAATATATATATATATATATATAATATTATTCCAAAATATTTAAATATTTAGACTATTTTTAATAATATTAACAAATATTTTACATATAGCGCAAGTGAATTTACTAGTACTATCATAAAACGACTAAAAACAGAAAAATTCATCTAACGGAAAATAGATTGGTATATTTGCGTAGAACGGAAATTTTTTGGAGAATTTGCCGGTAGAGGGATCGGACGCCAGTTTTACGGGCACCGAAAAAAATTTAAAAATAGGCTGACGCTAGTGTGACTGGCGCCGACTTTTAAAAATATAAAAAGGTTGCCACCAGTGTGATTGGTGCCGGTTTCTTTTTTTTTTTTAAACCTGGCGCTAGAGCAACTAGCGTCGAACAAAAAAATAAATGTTGGCGTCAGTCACACTGGCACCGAATTTTTTTTTTTTGGTGCAGGTTTTTTCCTTTCTTTTGAAAGAGTGTTTCTAGTTTGGTTTGAGTGAGAGTTATGACATCCTCTATTTAAAGAACACTATCCAACGGTCGAAAACGAATGTTGCAATCCGAACGTTGAACAATTTTTTAAATAACCGGCGTGCACTGGCGCCAAAAATCACCCACAAGAAAGAAAGAAAAAAAAAAACTAAACCCACCCAGCACCCAACCCTCCCCTCTCCACCCCAACAAACCCGGCGCCAACATTAATTTTTTTTTTTTTTATGTTTGACGCCAGTTGCTAGATTTAAAAAAAAAATCGGCGCTAGTCACACTGGTGCCAAACTTTATTTTAATATTTTTTAAAAGTTGGTGCCATTCACACTGGCGCAAGCCTATTTTTTATTTTTTTCGGTGCTTGTGAAACTGGTGCCCGATCCCTCTACCAGCAAAATTTCCAAACTTTTCCTGTTCAGACAAATATACCAATCTATTTCCCGTTAAGTGAAATTTTCTGCCTAAATATAATCCGTTTAAGTCGTATAACTTTTAATTATAATTAAAAAATAATTTTAATGAGTCTTCACGATTAAACATTAAAATAAAAATCATAATTAATAGATTAACTACATGATATTAGCTAACTACCTACACATTTATCCATAACCAATTATAATTAAAATATAGACATATCTATAAAAATAAAATATCAATATATATAATAAATATTAATTCAAATCTATTTGAATATTTTTTAAAACAATTCAAAAACATTAGGAAAAAAAAAATTACATGCAACGTACGTGAATTGTTGTCTTTACTTTTGTTAAGCTATATGTATATCCTTGCATAATTAAAATTAAAAATAAATAAATTTTAACTAATTATTTAACTACCTAATATTATCTAAGTATAGCTAAACATCTCTAACTCATGTAGTTAAGGTGGAAGATATTATTCTTTGTTGAATGGGTTCCATCTACAAGACAATGTTATTTATAACAATCTATAATTTGATTTCTTTTTTTTACAAATTCAATTTTACGTGTTTATAATGCATGTGCACATTACTAGACATGAAATCGTTTAAAATATGAGACATTCAAGTCGTATGTATATCCTCCATTAACTAATTGGGAAATAAAAGAACTCAAAATAAAAAGCATAACTACCGCATATATATCTCCTAACCTAGTTAAGAAAAATATATGTTATTCTAACTACCTAAATATATAACAAATACTAAAATTTATTCAATATTCAAATTATATTTATACTAAATACATAATATTATCTAGCTAAACCCATATGCAAAGAATATATTCATAATAAATTCTAATTAAAATATATTCAAATAACATTTAAATTTTATTAATAGAATTAAAAAATTTATGTAATTTTTTTGTATGATATTATAGATTTCTTTGTACGTGTCTAAGTGACACATGATTAGTGACTAGTATCTATAATGCGCTAAAGTAGCATTTAGGTTTTAAGCTGGTTTCCGATAGTGATATATAGTCATGAAGTCAATTGGGATAAATTTTTGTTGTTGTAGGTCTCCACCAGAGGAGTGGGTTATATTTGTCTAATGTTGTCAGATATTAGCTTTCATTAATAGGGTAGTTAGAGGTCCATTTTCCGCCAAGGTTAGTGGTTATGGGCCTTTTGTCTATTGATTATAGTAAAAGTCAGGGTCATTTTTTTAATAGAGAAACTCTAACAAAGGAAATCGATACGTGAACCGACGTCAATGTTAGAGTAAACCAACCAACAGAGAAAATCGATACGTGAACTGACGACATGTGTCCACCTTTCATTGGTTGGTTCGATTCCACCAAACGTTGGCATCTTCTGCTAACGTCAGTCACACATACACGACTAAATGGATAGCTGACACGTTGCATTCGTTCCCCTGGATTCCTTCCGTCGGTCTGTGTAAAGCCAATATTTTAATGTGTCTAAGTTGTGTGAATATACATGATCACAAAAAATCGAAACCCCCTCCCTCTCCCCACGCAAAAAAAAAAAAAAAAAAAAATATATATATATATATATATATATTATATAATATATATATATATATATATATATATATATATATATATATATATTTGAAGCAATGGGTAATTGTGGTATATATATATATATATATATATATATATATATATATATAATATATATATATATATTATATATTTGAAGCAATGGGTAATTGTGGCGAACTCGTCTCCACTGGGGTTCAAACTCCGACCACTTGGGCCGCATACATCTCTCTTAACCACTAAACTAGAGGTCATTTACTATATATATATATATATATATATATATATATATATATATATATATATATATATAATATATATATATATATATATATATTAGTTTTAGGCTTCCATACTTTAAAAAAAAATGCATTTACTATATCCTTATTTTAAAAAGTTTATTTTTTTTATTGGTTAAGAAAGTTAATTTTTAATATCTGTATATGGTCCTTACAGTCCTATTTAAAATCTTCAAGGTGGTGTCTTTAACTATTAGGGCTCGTTTGGATCTAGTTTTTGTATTCCTAGGAATATGTTTTCAATTTCTTTTCCATGGGAAAGGAATTGAACATTTCCATACCCATGTTTGGTTAGGTTGGGAATAGGTACTTCAAAATTTTAAAATTTCATCTCCATGTTTGGTTTACAAAGAGATAAAAATATTAATTTATTTAGTTTTTCTTTAATATCCTTTCATTAATTTCATGATGATTTACATATTTGTGATAGAAGTTGAAAATTTGAAAATAAAAAGAGGGTATAACCGTCCAAACAAAATAGCCAAACATCATTTCTAGGAAAGCAAATATATTCCAAAGGGGGGCTTGGGAATAGCTTTCCCAAGTCAATGGGAATAACTTTCTCCCCTACTATTCCCTCCTCATTCCAATCCTAAAATACCAAACATGGATAAGAAATTTAAAATCCATTTTCAAGCCACAAAAACTTGAACCAGACGTCCCCCTTAAAGAGGGCATTCATATAACGATATAGTTTTTTTTTTTTTTTGGTTTGGAATTAGACTATATTGTACCTATCAATATTATTTTGAAAAGCCAATGTCGACTATTATTTACTTGACGTGACTAGTAAAGAATATTGTTTTAGGTTGGCTAATAATAAATGATGGAAGATTATTTGTTGTTTTCAGGATGCAACTAGCTTCTTTTTCACGTCTAGATTCACGAGAAGTAATGAGATGGTGACTAGTGAACTTATATGTTAGATAAATTATCTTGAGGATCTTAAATTTTAGAAAAAAAATATATTTTAATATCAACCAACTCACCTAAAAATTGCTTGTAAAAATGTTAGAAAAATTGGAATTGCTATGAAAATCTTTCTACTAATTCTAAAAATTTCAAATATGATACTCGGAAATATAGGATTCCTGCTATACATAGGAATCTAATATTCCTACATAAATGGAACCTTAGGCAAATAATTGCTCAATATGTTTTAACAAAGTATTAATTATCTAAACAACGTCTTTTCAAAAAAAAAAAAAAAATATCTAAACAACGAAAAATAATAAATACTCTAGCATAAATAATAGATTGACGCCTGGGTAAAAATCTTTCATCTCTTGTATAGTCAATCCTAAATTCCTAATACATAAATCAATAAAATAAATGGTCAAAAAGTGAGAAAACTTTTCATTGCCAAACATTCTTTTTCTGAGTTTTTTTTTAACAATTTCCAATGCATACAATTTCATTGTCGATAAAAATGACCAAATTAAAAGATGAAAATGTTTACTATAAAATAAAATAATGTTACTGTTAAAATATTTTGTCGGAATAGTTTTATTCGATAAATACATGTCACATGAAAAATGTCACAATAATTAATAACTTTAAATACTAATATTATTAAATAAATAATTTTAAAAATCAATTAGTGTGCGTTAAATTACACCCATGATGAATATTTATATTAGTTAAGAGAGAAAGATTACACCGAAATAGATGGCAAGCGGACAACAAACTGTGCCACCAGCCTTTTTTGGATCGCAAAATCAATCATCTTAAACACTACATCCATAGACCTGGGAGACATGACATTACTGTGCATAACTTTTTGGACTCTCTTAAGAAGCTCCACAGCGTCTGGTGCTAGAAAACCAAATGTGTCAAATGCGAACGGGATGAAAATGTGTTGATTGTCGGTAGACGCTTTCTCGTGTTTGGACACTTTGGCTGATGTCGCTTTGAGAGCAGCTTGTCCCACAGTAAAGCCTCCGCTCCCCAAGTCCACTAGTGGAAAAACTCCTATTAGGTCCACACATGCATGTTTCTCCCATATCCACCCGTAAACCAGAACATCTGTCGGTCTGAGTGTCGATCTTTCCTCCTGCGGATCGGATAAGAAGTTCATAGGTGCCTCTTTTTTGCAGAAATCCCTGCACGTCTAAGTACATCAAAAAGAACATCCCTGACAAGATCATGCATGTATTTGAAACCTGGAAGCTCCTTACAATGAACTGCATGCTCTCCAAAGGTGTCCAAACACACCTTACGGCACACTGGACATGGCTCATCCATTGGAAACAGAAGAATCATGAGGCGGTACCTGAGGATAGTGCGGTACTCCACTGGTGACATGTGTTGGCTTAACCCGTCAATTTGGATAGTCAAGAGAAAATCCTGAGCATGCTGCTTATAGACATCCAAAAACCGCTTTCTGCCTAGCGGTCATATCGAACTTGACTTTCATGTCCTGAACAAGTTTACTAAAAAGGGCACTCGCCAAAGCATGTTGGGCTGTAGGGGGGACGGTGTCCTTAGTAGTAATCCTACTAACGTCGAAAGCAGGAATCGTAACACGAAGGCAGTCTACGACAGTCTCGAAATCAGAGTCCATACCACGTATCCCACTGTCTCGCAAGATATGATCTTGTAGCACCCAAGATTGGGACTTGGAGGCCACAAAAGCATGCAATAAAGCCTCTATTGCCGAGTACAGCCCAAGGCCACCGACCCGAATAGGTAAAGAAGCCAGGCGCCATTGAAAATCTCCAAAGAACTAGCCTCCGCAAACCACAATATCCTCAGTCGAACCTCGCAACCCTCGGTCGAAAAAAGATGCTGCCTCCTTCATGTATATGGGTTGGCATGTCCTTAGGCCAAAAAAAAGTTTGGCAATACCCATGCAAGAGCAGAGTAAGAGGTGCTCACTCTGAGGATCACTCAATTGTGGGAGAAGATGTATCAACTCAACAGCCTTGGTAGCTCTCTTCATTGCCAACCCCTCGATGAATCCACTACCTCTGCTAACAGCCCCTCTAAGCAACTTCACCTAATGGTGACCTCGCAATATCTACAGGGAACAACCCCTCTCGAAGATTCCTGCCGTCACACGAAGGCCAAAAGAGCTCAGTTTTGTGGATGTTCAATTCAAGACCTCTTCCGGGACCGGTCTCACGAATGATGTCAAGCACTTTGGCCACCTCCTCTAAATCTCCAATGACAGTCCCATCGACAAGATACCATGCATGGAGAAGAAACTTGCAGTTTTCTTTGATTTTATGTAGTGGATGCAACACAATAGCAAAAAGAAGCGGTCTTAGAGGATCGCCTTGTTGTACTCCAGTTGCTGACAAGATATGTCCATCTCCAAGGTACAACCTCGCTGCTTGACTATACAAAAACTTGACCCACAAAGAAATAGATGGGCACCTCACCCCCACCTTCTAAAGTAGTGACGTCATGTCTACTAGATTAAAAGCATTTGAGAAATCTATTGTAAGCATGGCTAGAGATCCATCTTCATGTCGCTCACTCAACATCCTGTTGACACTATGCAAAATCGCCAACGCACCACCAGATACGCCTACCCCAAACTGAAAATCGTTAAGATAATTCGTCATTTCTTTATCCACTCATTTTATGGCGATCTTGGACACCAAACGCCTTAATATAGTCCCTACTGCGATAGGACGTATTCCATTATCGGGCTTTAGCAACGGCGTAAGGGGTGCCGAAGCTATGAACTCAGCCAAACTTAATGGACACCTCCCACCTAGCCATAAGTTAACCACCGGAGTGATTGCATGTAAAAGATCTGTGGCCACACCACACAGTGCATCCAAGATTTGTTGTGCCCTCAAGCCGTCTCTACCACACGAAGTCCCTTTGGAAAATGATTTAACACACCCGAGAACAGTGTCAGCCTCTACCACGATGGGAGCTTCAGAAAGTATGGTGCTCGGTTTGAAAGGAGGTGGCTTGTACGAGTCTTTAGCCTCCAACGCCTTTATGGTATCTTCATTATAAGGAGCCACCCAGAGAGCACAACACCTTCACAGCCGCCGTGAAGTGTCCATCTGCAACCTTGCGAAGGCACTGTCTGATGTTTGTGTTTGTCTTATTTTTCTCCTTCTCGCTGTCATCTTTCTTGTGACCAAGAGCCCCATGTCCGGAGCTATCTAGCATACTGCCAACTAACTTGGAGATACCATCTGCTTCTCCCATAAAGATTTTGTAGACACACAATGATTCATCGAAGAAGTACCTTTATGAAGGAGTGTCGGAGAAAGATTTTTAGTTCTGTACAAAAAAAACTATTTTTTTTGAAATTTTGAGTCGCACCCTTTTTTTAACCCAAATTCAAGGTGTACCACACCCAATTGCCATAATACAAGGTACCCCACCACTTTTAACGGAAATCGTCATTTACAAACGGTCAACTCATTTGACCAATTTTTTGATCGAAATACCCCTTCTTCTTCTTCTTCTTCTTCTTCTTCTTCTTCCTAACGTGTCTTTCGCTGCCCACCTCTCCACTGTACGACCCTGGAAAGGTCCAACGGTCGTATTGAGTTAGAATATGGAAAGGTCCAACGGTCGGCTTAGAGTTGGTGCACGACGTGCTTCGAAAATGACACTCGATCCTTCATCCAGTGGCTTGGGAGAAGGAAAGTTGGTTGAGTAGACGAAGTTATGAACGTAGCCTAAGTCATAGGCGCCGCCCGCATGAATGCTTGATAAAGCATGCACGATCCATTGTCCAAGGCTTGGCATAGCCTTTGCCCGCCCTATTGGTTAAGTTGCATCGCACAACTTGTGGCATAAGTCTAGGCAACCAAAAAACTTGTTTGTTCAAGCCGGACACGTGCACGGCACGTTCTACCATGGCAAAGCTTGACGCAGCCTTTGATCGTCAAGTTGTTGCAAAGTTAAGTTAGACAAGTTATGTTAGGCTATCAGAGTAGTAGTGTAATGCCTGTAGTTCGTATTATGTATCTTGGAATACGTGTACGTATTTTATCTTGTATTACATATCTCTTGGCTTGGCTCGGTTTAGTTTGGGTTGGCTTGGTTCGGGTTGGGTTGCTTGGTTCATCATGAACCATGGGAGAACCCCTACCTACCACCCCCATCATCCTTTATTAACCCATTCCTTCATTCTCTCTCTTCATTATTCTTCTTCTTCTCCATATTTACTCTTCCACCTACCAGGAAGAGAGAGAGAGCTTAGGAAAGTGCAAACTTGCTTCATGATGGATCTCATGTTTTATTGTTCCATTCTCTTCCTTACTAGATTCTAAGCCTCTTTAGAACTGGAAGTTTTCGGTTTTGATGGTTATATTTTTATAGATCTAAGTTTTAAGTTCCTTCTCGTTTAGTTTTCTTGGTTTTGATCTCTAAAAACTTGGTATTTCCAAAAACTAGTGGTTTCATGTGGTAGAGAATTTAATTTCATGCAGTTTTGGCTTTTGTTTCGCTTGATTTCGACTTCGGATGAGGAAGTTATGGCCATGGCAAGTTTTCGAAACTTTCATGGCTGAACTTGCTGTTTGGGGACGATGAACCCCATGCGCCGGGAACCTCATGCGCCCGGGAGGCCATGTGCCGGGAGGCCATGTGCCGGGAGGCCATGCGCCGTGAAGTCCCGGCAACGCATCCCTTAACTCCGACCGTGTCATGCGCGTAGGTTCCCTACGCGCATGTATTGAAGATGCAACGTGAGTTTTTCATGCGCCGATTGTGCAGGAATCCCATGCGCCGATTGGTACAGGAATCCCATGCGCCGATTGGTGCAGGAATCCCATGTGCCGATTGTGCAGGAATCCCATGTGTCGATTGGTGCAGGAATCCCATGCGCTGATTGCGCAGGAATCCCATGCGCCGATTGCGCAGGAATCCCATGCGCCGATTGCGCAGGAATCCTGTAGTGCCCCGAAATTTGTGATACGTATTTTATACGTGTTCGTATTTCTGACCCGTATTTCTCTTTTCTTTGATTAGTTAGTTGTGGTTTATTTTCATATTTAGCGTTTTGGTTTAATTGTCATTTATCGTTCATGGATTTATTTTGATTAATGGAGCTTGGTTTATTGAGTATTTCATGGTTCATCATGGCATTGCATTTGGCTTGGATTGGTTCGGTTTAGTGGATTTGGCTTGGTTGGGTTTTATGTGAACCAACCCACTCCTACCTACCACCACCACTCATATTTATTACCTATTCTTCTTCTCTCTCTTCATTAATCTCTTCTTCTTCCATTTACTCCCTTCACCTACCAGAGAGAGAAGAGAGAGGTCTAGGCAAGTGCAACTTGCTTCATGGAGGAACTCTGATTTTATGGCTCCATTCTCTTCTTTACTACATTCTAAAGCATTTTAGTACTTGACATTTCTCATTTCCATGGCTGGATTCTTGTAGATCTAAGTTTATTTCATTTTTCGGATTTCTTGGGTTTTGATCTATTTAATCTTGTTATTTTCTAGTTTTGATGGTTCTATGTTGTAGAGAATTTCGTTCTACCCCATTTTGACCTATGGAAGTTCGGATTTGGACTCCGGATGAAAGTTTCATGGAAGCTTGGAGCATGGACTCTTGGCGTTCTTCTTCTCGGAAGCTTGGAGAAGAAGAACAGTGCTAGACTTGACCGCATGAATACTTCATGCGGCAAGTGATTCCGAGCCGCATGAGCCTTCATACGACAGTCCTGGCCGCAGGGGCTTGACTTGACCGCATGAACATTTCATGCGGCAAGTTCTCTCTCTCGGCCGCGTGAACTTTCCCCGCGAGCCGCATAGACCAGTTACTCGCTGGCCGCATGAGGACTCGAGTCCTTTCAGCCGCATGACTGTCTGGATCCCCTGGCCGCATAGGCCCTGATCCTCGAGCCGCATGAGAATCCCCAGACCCAGCCGCATGGACTTCTTAGTCCGGGCCGCATGACCCTGATTAATCTCAGCCGCATATGCACCTTTTATTTTTCGGAGCCGCATGGGCTTCTACTAAGCCGCATGCGCCTGGCCCAGATCTAGCCGCATGGACTTCTCTTCCGCTAGCCGCATGCGCTCACCTAATTGGGCCGCATGCGCACTCGTCCCCCTGAGCCGCATGCGCCCCTCTTGCCTTGGCCGCATGGGTTCCAGTGACCCTGGCCGCATGCGCTCACCTAATTGAGCCGCATGTGTCTTATCCTCCCCTGGCCGCATAGGCCTGAGCCGTATGACTTTCTAATAGCTCTGTGTACTGTAATTTATCATTATTTGCCCATGTTTTATAATTTCTTATTGTATATTTTTACGCCCATTTTATATCCTTACGCCTTTTGTCCTGAACTTGATAATCCCAATTTGATTGACTTGATTGAAATGATAATTGTACCTGGCATGGTGTGACCAAGTACCCTGACATGACCTGATAGTGGCCCGTCGTGGCGTACTCCTGACTAGCACACTTGATATGATAAACCTGACATGATTATCTCGAATAGCTGTTGCGACGGCTACCTGACATGACATAACCTGTATAATTAATCCTGACACCGTGGTTGTTTGCATTGATTGTGCTTGTATAAACTACTGGTCCGGTTGTGTCTTGCATCATGTCTAGGGCATGATTCCTGAGTACCACGGTCAGGGATTCATACTGAATCTGGCTAGGTTAATGACTAGATTGATCAATTAGTTCATGGAGAATTTCCCAGTTACCTGTTGCCCCTTTGGTCCCGGCCTTATATATATATATACATGGGATTTGTTGCTATCCGTCGAGATGAGCGCACTTCCAGCCCGCCGTCGAGTGTGGTACCTTAGGACACATGTATCTTACTACAGTGTGTCTGCTATATCCTGCTATCTTTTCCTTTTCTTGCTGGGATCACTCAGGTAGTAACAAACAGGTAACCGGACTTGGAATTCTCATTGCATCTTGCTAGTAACTAGGATTGTGATAACCCTAGTTAGTTAATGTAGAAAGTCGTAGGCAATGATTGGCCGTGATTGCTTGGATGGAGTCTAGTCCAGTATAGTATTGTCTAGAATTGATTAATTGTAAGATTGTACCAGAATGATTGAAAGACTGTCACTCCTGATTGTCACTATAATGATTGTCACTCCAGAATGTTACTTGACCTGATTTCTTATATTCACCTTGCCGATAAATGGTGGGAGAAGCCAAGTTCCGTTCAGACGAAGGGTTACAATCCCGGTCCTTGTTTGGTTTACGGGTTGTAACCTGGCTATCTGAATAGTCCCATGGTTATCTCATCGTATATCATCCTGTCTTATGTCCTGTCTTTATTGATCCTGCACAAGATTGTCTTTTATATTTACCTGTCATGCTTTTTCTTAAATTACTGTCTCTTATTTTATTATTGTGCTAATTGCTGGTTTTAGTTCCTAAGTGAAGCCTCCTTTGTGGCACTTGCTCTTTCTGGGGTCTGACCCAGCTGGTTTTGTATGGCCAGATACCGGAGCAGCAGCAAAGGATCTACCTGCCTTCCAGCCCGATGGTGACCGCCAGGCGTAACCAGGGCAACGAGTAGGTTTCTTTGTGTTCTCCCACTTTATTGTAAAATTATTCTTTTGAGGCGTTTAGCCGCCGAGCCAGTGTTAGCTCGTGTACATTTTTACTTACTGTCTGCCTACGGGCTGTAACATGATTGGCAACTCGAGGTTGATCATGTATGACTTAACTCTTGCTAGTCTTTACATTTTGTACGACTAGCTTCATGATCATCTGGATATGTAATGTTTGGGACGCCTTACAATTGTATATTTGGTGATCTGATATCTTGTGATTATTATTAGTTGGTTGAGATTGAGACAATAGGCTATTTTATGACCTTAAGAGACTGATGGATTGTAGTGAAACCCTCACATATCTAGACAGCCGTGACCGTATAGCGGTGTGGATTCCATTCCGTTATACGTAGCTGGCTATGTCTGCCTCCGCTCTCCAGTATTCTGGTTCTGGGGCGTGACAAATCCCATGCGCCGATTGGTGCAGGAATCCCATGCGCCGATTGTGCAGGAATCCCATATGCCGATTGTGCAGGAATCCCATACGCCGATTGTGCAGGAATTCACTATTTTTGCCTGTTTAAGTTGTTTTGTAGCTAGAATCTTGAAAAAACTCAAAACATGAAAGTTGTAGATCTTTTCCTTGGCTTCAAGAATATGTCACTAGTTATTTTATGCAAGGTTTTCTTATTTATGATAAGGTAAGAATAGAACACGATAGTGGCCCGCTGTGGCGCACTCTTGACAAGTAGATTGACATGATATATCTCGACATGCTGTTATGACAGTAGCCTGACATGACAAGTATGAAGGACCTGGACACCGTGGACGATTGTGTTGTACAAATAAACTAGTACTGTCTTGCATCATGTCTAGGATGGAGATCCCTGAGTACCACGGTCAGGGGTACCTACTGAAATTGACTAAGGTTAATTAACTAGAATGTTCATGAAGAGATTTCCAGCTACAGGCAATCCCGTTATCTGGACGCATTCAGTGGACTTGTAGCCTACCGACGAGTAGGACACATTTTTAGCACACAGTCACGTGTTGCATTCTTCATAAACGTTCGACCTGGATAACCGGATGGTCTGCAGGGCTTGTGGCTGTTGGGATAATCTTATTGCATCTTGCTAGTAACTAGGCCTGTGTTAACCCTAGTTAGTTAAAAGTATCAAGCCGTACTCTTGATTGGCCGTGATTGATTGGATGAAGTTTATTCCAGCTTAGTCTTATCCTGATCCTGTACAAGATTATAACATGACATGATTTCTTGTATCGATAAATGATGGGATACCAAGTTCTGTTCAGATGAAGGGTTACAACCTCGGTCCTTGTTTGGTTTAAGGGTTGTAACTTGGCTATCTGAATAGTTCCATGGTTATCTTATCATATATCGTCCTGCTTATTGCGCTTGCCTTAACAATAACGATCGGGGGTCCAATTCTGTTCAGGCGAAGGGTTACAACTCCGGTCCTTATTTGGTTTAAGGATTGTAACCTGGCTCCCGGAGCAGTTCTGTGTCCTCTCTTCGTTTATTGTCTTATTTGTAACCCATGTCATGCTCGTCATGTTTACCTTACTTCAATATCATGATTATTTATACTGGCCTTAACAATAAAGATCAGGGGTCCAGTTCTGTTCAGGCGAAGGGTTACAACCCCGGTCCTTGTTTGGTTTAAGGGTTGTAACCTGGCTCCCGGAGCAGTTCTATGTCCTCTCTTTGTTTATTGACTTGTTACCTTATCAATAGTAATTGAGGCGGGTTTCTATTCAGGCGAAGGATTGCAATCCCGGTCCTTGTTTGGTTTAATGGTTGCAGTCTGGCTACTTGAATGGTTTCTCCGTGCTCAATATATTATTGTTATCTTAGTTATCATCAGTATCTTTTGATTACCTTTACTATTATTTGTGATATGCTGGTTTTAGTTCCTAAGTGAAGCCTCCTTTGTGGCACTTGCTCTTTCTGGGGTCTGATCCAGCTGGTTTTGTATGGCCAGATATCGGAGCAGTACCAGAGGATCTACCGACCTTCCAGCCAGATGGTGACCACCAGGCGTAACCCTGACAACGAGTGGGTTTCTTTTGTTCTCCCACTTTATTATAAAATTATTCTTTTGAGGCGTTTAGCCGGCGAGCACGTGTTAGCTCGTATTGCATCCTTACTTACTGTCTGCCTACGGGCTGTAACATGATTGACAAACCCTAGGGTTGATCATGTATTGACTAAAACTCTTGCTAGTCCTAACATTTTGTACGACTAGCTTCATGATCATCCGAATATGTAATGTATGGGACGCCTTACTATTATATATTTGGTGCTCTGACATCTTGTAACTACTATTGCTTGCTTGTGATTGAGACAATAGGTTTGTTCATGACCATAGGAGACTGTTGGCTTGTAGTTAAACCCTCATGTATCTAGACAGCCGTGACCGTATAGCGAGGTGGGTTGCACTTCAACATACGTAGCTGGCTATGTACGCCCCCGCTCTCCAGTATTCTGGTTCTGGGGCGTTACATGGTTTAAGTGGTGGCCCATGCAGGTCTTGTAAATCAAGATGTGTGAGGGTTTACCGAATAGATGTCTCAATCTGTACTCGCCCTTGATCTTTACTCGTATTCTCTTGATCCCTGAAAATCTTGACCTGATCACATGATTGTATCGTTGATCTGTCCTGGTCCTTCCTTATTGTTTCCTATGTCGTCTTCTTCAGCGGCATTGTTCCTGGACCTGCCGATCAGCAAGGCGGAGCACCTCCCGCGGACCAGCAACCTGAAGATCAAGCCCAGCATTCAGGAGTAGCCTCCAGAGTCGTGCCCACCGAAGGAGAACCACCAGTTCAGCCCGTCCAGCCAGCAGAGCATGATGATGGCACTTTGATGGGTCTCATCAGGATGCTATTAGCCTCCCAGGATCGGCGAGGAGATGCCTTGCACCAGGCGGTGGCAGACGCTTTGACCAGAGGAGGTCATCAGGGTAATAGCGCGGCCAACAGCTTCAAGCGCTTGAACCCTCCCTTCTTCGACGGCAGTGAAGATGCGATCGCTGCAGATGCATGGCTTCAGGACACAGAGGTGATTCTAGAAGCAGCCAGGACTCCAGAGAACGAGAAGGTGGCCATAGTGCGCCTGCAGTTACTAGATCTTGCCCGCAGCTGGTGGGCAGCGCAGGCCGTTGGATTATTGGCACCCATTGCTTGGGCAGTATTCAGAGAGAGATTCCAGACCAAGTATTTTGATGCTGTAGCTCGGTATGATCTACAGACGAGATTCACCAATCTGAAGCAGATGGGCAGGACGGTCGACTGATATGCGGCCGAGTTCTCCAGGCTTAGTCGGTTTGCTCCTACCTTGGTGGCGATCGAGTTCGATAGAGCCCAGCGGTTCCAGCAGGGGCTTCATCTGGAGATTCTATTGGCAGTGGAGCAGTTTGAGCATCTGACTTTTGATGCAGTACTGAGGGCAGCCCGGAGGCATGAATATACCTCCCAGAGGATCGTGGATAGGACCGGAGGTCGGAAGCGATCTCACGGCCAGATGAATCAGTCATCAGCACCAGCCCCGGCAGCCAGGACTTTGACCATTGGAGCTCCGAGGCGGGCGGCCTCAGTGACGTCGGTTCAGCATTCCACCTGACGCACCCTCAGCAGCAGCAGAAGCAGAAGCAGCCTTCCGCAGTGGGATGTTCACACTGCGGGAAGCCAGGACATGTGGTATCAGAGTGTCTTAGAGCACAGGGTTTATGCTTGGTTTGTGGTACCCCGGACCACAGGGTTGGGAACTGCCCGAATAGGGGGAGTTCGTCGGCCTTCTCTAGTCCTTCAGTTAGAGGACCAGCACCAGTCCAGCAGCAGCAGCAGCAGCAGCTGCAGTACCCGTTTCCGAGGCCATTGCCGACGCAGGCCCAGGCATTCCAGCAGCAGAGACCGCAACAGTATGCCCAAGCCTAAGCCCTGATCCAGAGGAGGCAGAGGAATTTTCAGCAGAGGGGACCCGCACCTAGAGGACATGGTCAAGTGCTGGCTTTGACCATAGGAGAAGAAGGAATTGCACCAAGTGAGGTAGTGGCAGGTACTATTCTCGTCAACACCTTTCCAGCTTCAGTATTATTTGATTCCGGTGCCTCGCATTCATTTATGTCAGCACGATTCGCGACACGGGTAGGACTGGAGCCCGAGTCGTTATCAGTGAGGCTCAATATACTTACTGGTAATGGACTTGTGGGAGTAGATAGAGTATTTTCCTCGTGTCGGATCGTAGTTAGCGGTAGAGAATTCCTCGCTAGATTGATAGAGTTCCCGATGGCCGATTATGATGTGGTCTTAAGGATGGATTGGTTGAGGGACCAGTATGCTAGGATAGACTGCCATATCGGCCGGGTTATTTTTAGCATTCCAGGCGAGCCGGAGTTTTCCTTCTTCCGAGGCGAAGTTGAACCTTCTCTTCCAGTGTTGCGGATGGCAGTAGCAGTAGTACAGTTACCTCGGATAGTCGAAGAGTTTCCAGACGTTTTCCCAGAAGAGCTTCCAGGGATGCCGCCAGAGCGGGAGATCGAGTTTACTATCGACTTGATTCCCGGGACAGCCCCAGTATCAGAGAGAGTCTACAGGATGGCACCGTCAGAGCTGGAGATATTGTACAAGATGATTGAAGAACTCAGAACCAAGGGGTTCATTCGTGCTAGTGGATCACCTTGGGGAGCCCCGATGCTTCTTGTGAAAAAGAGGGATGGTACGTCCAGATTGTGTGTTGATTATCGTACCTTGAACTCAGTGACAATCAAGAACAGATATCCTCTCCCGAGGATAGATGACTTGTTTGATCAACTCCAGGGGGCAGCAGTGTTCTCGAAGATCGACTTGCGGTCAGGATATCATCAGATCAGAGTTAGAGAGCAGGACATCCCGAAGACAGCTTTCAGATCTAGGTATGGACATTGGGAGTTCCTTGTTATGCCATTTGGAGACCAATGCGCCGGCTGTATTCATGGACCTCATGAATCGCATCTTTATGCCCTATTTGGATCAGTTCGTGATTGTGTTCCTAGATGACATCCTGGTCTACAGCAAGAGTGAAGCGGAGCATGAGCAGTACCTCAGAGTTGTTCTTCAGATTCTCAGAGAGCACAAGTTGTATGCCAAGTTTAGTAAATGCGAGTTCTGGCTCGATCGTATTTCATACTTGGGTCATTCATCACCCGAGGAGGAGTTGAAGTGGATCCCCAGAAGATCGTGGCCATTGAAACATGGCCAGTGCCTAGCACAGTTGCAGAAGTTCGCAGTTTTCTTGGATTGGCCGGCTACTACCGGCGATTTGTTTCAGACTTTGCTCGAATTTCAGCGCCATTGACCCAGTTGACCCGCAAGGATGTGCAGTTTGCTTGGACAGCAGAATGTCAGGATTCTTTTGAGAGGTTGAAGCGAGGCTTGATGACGGCTCCTATTCTCACGCTTCCAGATGGAACCGGAGGATTCTCAGTGTATTGCGATGCTTCAGGCAGAGGTCTAGGATGTGTTCTGATACAGCATGGGAAGGTAATAGCTTATGCGTCACGACAACTTCGTGATCATGAGAGAAATTACCCAACTCATGACTTGGAGCTGGCAGCAGTAGTATTTGCGCTTAAGTTGTGGAGGCACTACCTATATGGAGATAGGGTGGAGATTTTTACCGACCACAAGAGCCTGAATTATGTTTTCACCCAGAAGGATCTCAACATGCGTCAGAGAAGGTGGTTAGAGCTACTTGTGGATTATGATGTTAACTTGCAGTATCATCCTGGGAAGGCCAACGTTGTTGTAGATGCATTGAGCAGGAGAGCCGGAGTTTATTTCCTAACAGCACAACCAGAGCTGTTAGCAGACCTTCAGAAGATGGGTATAGAAGTTGTCCTCCCTTCCAGTGTGGCATTGATGGCCAGCATGCAAGTTCAGTCCACTATAGTCGAGAGGATCCGGATGGCGCAGTCAGCAGATTCCAAGCTTCAGCGACTCAGAGCAGAGTGTGAGGCAGGACGAAGACCAGAGTTATGTATCCATGAAGACGGTACACTTCGACATGGAAAGCGTCTTTGTGTACCCAGGGAGATGTCCGACAGGAGATTATGACGGAGGCTCACAGTTCGCAGTATTCCATTCATCCCGGTGGTACGAAGATGTACCGTGATATTCGTCAGCACTTTTGGTGGAATGGCATGAAGAGGGAGATAGCCCGGTTTATCTCTCGATGTTTGGTTTGCCAACACGTTAAGGCTGAACATCAGAGGCCAGCTGGACTACTTCAGCCCTTGCCAATTCCAGAATAGAAGTGGGAGCATATAACCATGGATTTTGTGACTGGATTGCCTAGATCCGGCTGGCAGAGACGCTATTTGGGTTGTCATAGACAGGCTCACGAAGGTGGCTCACTTTCTCCCGTTCAGAGTTGGTCAGTCGACGGCTCAGCTAGCGGAGATGTATCTCCGACAGATTGTCAGATTGTACGGTGTACCAGTCAGTATCACCTCGGACAGAGATTCCAAATTTACGTCGCACTTTTGGCGTAGCCTGCAAGAGAGTTTGGGGACTCGCCTCCAGTTCAGCTCAGCTTATCACCCGCAGACAGATGGCCAGTCAGAACGCACGATCCAGACTCTCGAAGACATGTTGAGATCTTGTACACTCGACTTCGGTGGATCGTGGAAAGATCACCTGCACCTGGTGGAGTTCTCGTACAGCAACAGTTTCCAGGCCAGTATTCAGATGACACCGTTCGAGGCACTGTATGGTAGGAAGTGCAGATCCCGCTAGCCTGGGACGATATTGGAGAGAGACAGATGCTTGGTCCGAAAATGATTGCTCAGACCGTTGAAGTGGTCAGAAGAGTCAGAGACCATTCGAGTTGCCCAAGATCGCCAGCGTCATTGGGCCGATTCCCATCGGCGACCCCTTGAATTCTCAGTCGGCGACCATGTATTCCTGAGAATTTCGTCTAACCGTGGCGTCATTCATTTCGGCATACGAGAAAAGCTTAGTCCTAGGTATATAGGGCCGTTCTATTCTGGAGCGTAGGTGATGTGTCCTATCGTCTCGCTCTTCCGCCGTCGCTAAGAGAGGTGCATGACGTGTTCCATGTATCTCAACTACGACGATATTCTGGACCCGAGCCATATCCTGGATCATTCGGAATTGGTTGTTGGTACCAACCTTTCGTATGAGGAGAGGCCCGTGTCTATATTGGAGGAGAGAGAAGATACTCAAGAACAAGACTATTAGTTTAGTCCGAGTTGCTTGGGGTCATCACTCTTTGGGTGAGTCAACGTGGGAGCGTGAGGATGATATCCGATCGTGATATCCCGACCTGTTTGACTCGTAAGGTATAATGTCTTCCTTATGCCTTATGCTTTCAATTCCTTGCTTGAATAAATGACTGCATGGTAGACTGCTTGTTATAGATTACGATTATTATAGCTTGACCTTGCAATTCTAGCCTCTTGATTAAATTCCGAGGATGGAATTCTTTTAAGGAGGGTAGAGTTGTAATGCCTGTAGTTCGTATTATGTATCTTGGAATACGTGTACGTATTTTATCTTGTATTACATATCTCTTGGCTTGGCTCGGTTTAGTTTGGGTTGGCTTGGTTCGGGTTGGGTTGCTTGGTTCATCATGAACCAAGGGAGAACCCCTACCTACCACCCCCATCATCCTTTATTAACCCATTCCTTCATTCTCTCTCTTCATTATTCTTCTTCTTCTCCACATTTACTCTTCTACCTACCAGGAGAGAGAGAGCTTAGGCAAGTGCAAACTTGTTTCATGATGGATCTCATGTTTTATTGTTCTATTTTCTTCCTTACTAGATTCTAAGCCTCTTTAGAACTGGAAGTTTTCGATTTTGATGGTTATATTTTTGTAGATCTAAGTTTTAAGTTCCTTCTCGTTTAGTTTTCTTGGTTTTGATCTCTAAAAACTTAGTATTTCCAAAAAACTAGTGGTTCCATGTGGTAGAGAATTCAATTTCATGCAGTTTTGGCTTTTGTTTCGCTTGATTTCGACTTCGGATGAGGAAGTTATGGCCATGGCAAGTTTTCAGAACTTTCATGGCTGAACTTGCTGTTTGGGGACGATGAACCCATGCGCCGGGAACCTCATGCGCCCGGGAGGCCATGCGGGGAAGTCCCGGCAACGCATCCCTTAACTCCGAGCGTGTCATGCGGTAGGTTCCCTACGCGCATGTATTGAAGACGCAACGTGAGTTTTCTATGCGCCGATGTGCAGGAATCCCATGCGCGATTGGTGCAGGAATCCTATGCGCGATTGGTGCAGGAATCCCATGCGCCGATTGTGGAATCCATGTGATTGGTGCAGGAATCCCATGCGTCGATTGCGCAGGAATCCCATG